>VZTD01005804.1:1424297-1713653 GCA_013397725.1 Rhagologus leucostigma | reverse complement strand
CAAACAAAAGCCGGGGGAAAAAATAAAGGGTTGCTTCAGGAAGTCTCCAGAATATTGCCCTGGAGAGATCAATCAATATCATACTTAAGTCTCCTAACCCCTAATTTCCTAGATGACTGATGCTCTCACTTGTAAAATGTACTACCTGGTGATATTTTTAAAGAGCCATTTTGATTTCATAAACCATCCCTGAGCAGTCAGGGACTACTTTGAAACTAATTACGTTGTGCAACTGGGAACTCTTGTTGTATGTATAATCAAATATGAAGTGTTTAGGTATAATAAATTAGTTAAAAATTATAACTGAAAAAACAAGGCACCTATTAAAATTTATTCCACTTGTATGGAGAAAGTGCAGCACTTTTACCTAGAAATGTCTTTTAATTTTTGTAATACACTGCTGAGTCAGTTCACAACTGAAATTTGCCAGCAATAACTGTGGGTATTATTTTAACTTTCTATGGTGTAGTAATTCTGTAGTTGATCTTTTCCCACCGTATAAAATATTTATAGAAAATAACTACCAGGCAGAAACACTAATGAAAGAACAAGGGTGTAAAAACATGCTACAAAATATATAAAAACAGTCTGAAGTGGTCCATAGGGTGAGGAGGAAGAAATCATTGATGTAGTATCATATTCTTTGCAAACTGAAGGACTCTCTCCTTCCTCTTCCCCATCAACATCATCTCACCAGTAAAGATTTGGGACACTGAGGTCTCAATATAATGTTCCTGTAGACTGAAATGACTGACCTTAGGACCCAAAGGGATACTGAAAAGCTGAGCATAACATCAGAGAGATATGGGTAGATAGTAGAAAGCTTGCGTATCTCAGTTTTGGCTCAGTAAAATTTGAACTATAATGTTGGTAATGCATTTTAACTGGACAAATAATTCTTTGTTTAGACAGTTAAGGCTTTAATTAAACTGATGCAAATTGTAGCTTTGTGTTTAAGTAGTGTTCCCTCCCCCTTTTTCCTGAAAGATGTTGAGTACAATGAGAGTCAGCAGCAGGTACATACACACACTGTGCTCCTTCCCCATCCAGTTCCACAATGGTGTCGGTATGCCCACATCCTGCGTTTTGGGGCAGAATGGAGGGAAGAGTGGATATGTCCAGGAGATATGCAGCACAGAACTGAGTGGGCTGTAATACTTCATACCATATTTTTCCATCCTCCTTTTTTTATTTGGTGATCTGTGTATGAACGAAATCTTCAGAGACAAAAGATTCTGCTTATGACTATGCATCTGCTATCTCAAAGGGCTCAAGAGGGAACATTTGGCACTTTGTGATTATAGTATTTTTCTCTGGTAATTTCTCTAACATGCTAGCTGGCCTCCTACATCAACTCCTGAATGGCAACTGACAGCACTTTTTCTTCATGAAAAGAAAATTTTAATGGGCTACACCATAAATAGCTGGAACTTGCAGTCTTATGTGAAAAATACAGGATATGAGTCATTACCAACAGCAGGAGACCTTAGATCCTGTGTAGCTTTATGTATCTTCTGTGGCCATATCGAGGGCTGCATTTAATCTGAGCAGCACATGTTCACTCCAGATAGCTTTAGGAGGCAACCTGGCTCCCACTGGCTGGTTTTGTAGCATCTGCTCTCTAGTAAAACATACTCCAGGCTTAAAGAAACTCCAGTTTATTTTAGAGTCACTCAGATTCTGGTACCTTAAAGTAAAACTGAGGAAAAGAGAGTGATTACTGGATTGTCTTTGGACAAGAGAGGAAGAGGCTAACTCAGGAAGCCACACTTCAGTTTTTCCAGAGTTTCTGATGTCCCCTGTTCTGCCAGAGATGTCACTTTTCTGAGGATTTCAATGAGTCTTTAAAGATTTTAACTAGGTTAACAGTTTGAGCAGTCGAAGAGAACTTGTTATTCTGACAGTTTCTGTAAATCTCTATTTCTAATAATTTTAAGCATTCAGTTCAAAACCACGGTTAACGATTTGTCCTTGTATTCCATTTCCTGTAGTTACATATGGATTTGAAATTCTTGAATACAGTTTTGAATTGCTTTGTGCTTCCATCTTTCACAGATAAAAAAGCCAAAGCACAAGCATTACAACTTATTTTGAGGTAGGGCTCAATGGAAGAGGAAAAAACCAATATCTTCCAGGTCTTTTGGCTCCCAGGATCATGCTTTAATCAAACGTCATCTTCTGCATAATTTAGCAGTACTCTGCTAAGCAAACTCACATTCAGGAGAGCTTATTACTTGAATCCAAGCTTGAATAAATAGGTTTAATGCTTCGCATCTGGCAGGTGAATTCCCAAGTCTTTTAAGGCAAAAAGCTAAATGTTTCTTTAACAAAGGTAAGGCAATAGTTCTGACACAATGGTAATGTGTGGAAAAATCACTTTTAAGGTGGTCAGCTGGAACTTTCAGGGTCTTTGTAGAGTAAGCAAAGGCTGTGTGAAATCTCTTCTCCAATCCAATATTTCAGTATTTCTGTTTTGTTGCCTTATTACAAAACACCAGAAGCAAATACTGGAAGACAGGTGATAATGAACTTGTCTTTCTCCTAGGACACCAGCCAGCTACTTTGCAATAATATCTTTATGTTCTTTCTGTTTCTTGTTCTTTTGTGCAAAACAAGATCTTTATGTAAAACAATGAATGAGTGCTTGGGGCCACCTATCCCTCTAGGCCTGGCGGTGAAATAAACTTTTGACAATTATGACCCATGAAGATCATAATTTTGTGTCGCTTTGTGGATCTCAGGTCCAACAGAGTGGGAATGAGAAACTGAAATGAGTCCAATAGCTGTAAACTGAAAAATTACCTGGAATTTTCTCATCAAGGTTGCTGTGTTGAGTACCATTACTATAGATGTTTCTTCACATCAGAACTTGCATATTGCATTTTTTAAATTGACCTACCTAATGAAATGAGCAAATAATTATTTGTAATTTAAGCTTCCAATTTGCAATTGTAGCTATAGAGAAATTCCATATTCTCGAGAAGTGGGTGGAGAGAACTCTAGTTAGTACTAAGGACTCTTCTTTAAAGAAAGAGAGTGATTCCATCAAGATTATATTTTTCTTAACAAAACTGCTATCCTGGGTGAAAATCTCTGTATTTTTTTGCCACAGGTGATGAACAAATAAATCTAAAAAAAATGGAGAATTTACTTGAATTGAACTTTACTCAAATATTTCGAATATTTATCATGGAAACCACTGGTTTGGATTTGTCCCCATGAAAGAAAAGAAAGAGAGGGCTCAGAAATATGGTTGGATCTCTGATAATAATGCTAACGTATTTTTGGGGAGCCTTAATCATTGTTTATTAAATGTAAAGTAGAAACAAAACTTGTACTCCAGTTGTTGATAAAGAGTTTTTCACAAGCAGGATAATTTTATGGTTGGCAAGGTTTAATCTCTTATTTTAAATTCTCATATGCAAATTGCCTGTTAGGTGCTGCTGCTGATGGCCTGGTACCATGAGGGATGTATTGTCACATAAGGAAATCCATTACCTTGTGGCTGTGATATTATACCTCCCAAGGAACCAATGCATACAAACATGAGTTTTCTGCACAATGGGAGAAGAGAAAAATTACATGTAACAGTGTTGAAGTTCCTTGGAAAGTAATTTTGGATTGGTCAGAATATATGCAGTGCTATTTAGTGTCAAAGAACAGCAAAGACTTTAATCTGAGGTTTTTTTAGTTACTGTGAAAACCCCTTCTTGTAGCTGAATTTACTCAATGCTGATGCTTTTATCAGGAATTATGTATGGTATTCCAGCAAATACTGTGAACCTTATGGTATATTAGGTCATACTGGAATACTTGTCAAACTGATTTCTGTGGCTATGACAAGAAATAATGGGGGGATTTTGACTGTGGCGTTACGGAAATCTGTACCATACTTGTAGTAGGGTATCTTTACTGTGACAGGAAGGACATACCCACCTATAGCCTGCCCACAGCTGAGGTTTAAATTCAGGTTTAGAGTGGAACCTAGCAAACTCTGATTTCCAAATTCTTTTCATTGCCAAAGAAGCTACCTCTTTAACTCCCAATTCAAGGATATGCCAAGTGATTACGTTAAAGCTACAGAATAAGTCACTGCCAAGGAGGCTGCTGCAGTCACTTAGGTGGAAATCTGGAACCATAAGAGTGAATGGTCCATTATGGTCCATGATTTGGACCGTAAGAGTGAAGACAAAAACCTTACAGCTGTGTCTGACTAAGCTGCTCATGACATTAGCAAGTAAATAAGTAAGATAGGGCTGATGTACCCTTGACTAACCTTGAACTGTCAGACCCTGAAAAACGATGGGCGACTATGAGCTTTTTATTTTTAGATGTCAGCTTGAAGCTGATTTATAGGAGCTTTCCAGTCAGAGCAAACTGCTTAAGGCTTCAAGGACTTTGTTGGGTGTTACGGACTTGCCAGAATGTACACAGGCAGCTCAGAGAGGCTTTCAGTGTGGAGAATAGGGGGTCAAGTTAAGGGATTTGAAATTCACTGTAAATCCACACTCTCAAGTTGGTATTTCTGCTTTCTGAGATTTCTGGTTCTGAAACATGAAGTGCATAATCCCAAAATTTGGCAAGCAACAGAGAAGATGAGTAGCTGTTGCCTTCTCTCTGCCTTGATTTTCCAGTTTTACTGGAACAGTTACAGATTTCTGGAAGATTACAGATGTCTATCTTTGCTCACCAGTCTTTAATGAGCTTTTTTGTTTTGGTAGCACATTACCTATTTGTATTTAATGGCTAAGAAGTTACCTGCAACACAGCAGACATAACAAAATCTTTTTCATTTCCTGAATTTTCACTCTCTACCTCTTACAGGTGTGTGAAAGTTAAGATGTGAGCCTCGTCTGGGTAAGGCTGGTTGACATCCCTGCTTGCTTGGTAGATAAATGGAGATGGAAGTTGTATTCTAAACACCTTTCATTTGTAATACACTTTAGCCAGAAGGTGAAGGTGTGTATATTGCCTCTGCTTCCATCACTCTGTATACTCCCTGATTTGTGTCAGGAAGTGTAGCAGACTGGGAATTAGTGGCTCATGATGTTCACTAAGTGGCAGTCCCAAATTTCGTATACACTTGCCTCCCATCTGGTAAGTGGATGAGTCATTTATGACTCAACTTTCTCCACTCATCTTAAGAATAATTCCTAATGACTCACACAGAATGTTTGCAGGGGCTCTTGCTGTTGGAGAGCACTTCACCTCTTCTGCTGCTGTCTTCTCATCTCGCCTGTACTGTGGACTGCAGTTTAACTTCCAGAGCAAAATCCTCTCACCTGGAACTCAGGATTGGTGCAGTTGCTGCTTTAGTGAGTCATTTCTGATTTAAGTATGACTTTTAGCTTTGTCTGTAGTACTGTCACTTAGTGAGGTGGAGATCAGCCTTGTTGATAGTATGAATTAGTGTAGGTAAAGCCCAGGTGCTGGAGCCCCTGGAGGTGCTTGTGGTGCACACAATGCTCCTACAGGACATGCTGGTGCAGGGGCAGGGCCTGCCCTCGTGGTGGCTATGTCCACCAATGCCCACGGATGAGCACGCTCTAATCCAGAGACTCAGCAGTGTGGGTTCAGGCTTGCCTTCAGCTGGAGGACGTGCAGTAGGCAAAACCAGGGTCACAAGTTTGTTATTCCTTCTCTTGTGCACAATGAATAGAGAGAGCCGGCCTGGACTTTTGTACTAGGTCTGTTTTAACTCTAGGCAGATCTTTGTCTGTTGGCTCTGTGTTTGAAGTACAAGTTCAATATAAAACCTTGTCATGAATGACTGTACTCTAACCCAAGTAGCAGCAACAATCTACATGTGTGCAGAGAGCTTCAGTAGCTCTCTTAAGAGCTGCTAGTGAAGTCTACAGGTGATCAAAAGAAGTTAAAGTGCTGTCAGAGAATTTTTTGTGGACTTACCTTCTGACGTATATTTGCACATTCTCGACATATCGCAGCTAAAAATGTAAGTAAATGTACGCTTCCCGTAGAGAAAAATGCAGATATTACATCCATGAGATGCAAATAGCAACTCATGTCTTACAGTTTTCCCAACCATATGGCCAGTCCTACAGATGTGGCCCTTATGTAAGAGAGACCCTGTTCTACACTTCAGTACTGCATGACAGTTCACTGGAAAGGGAGTTTGAGAATCATTAATTGAAAGAAATGTCAAGTCTCTTCCATATTTGAATTTTTAATTTCCAAATCATTCCTTCAATAATCAAAGTTTGTACACTTAGAAATAAGTCTTTGTACTAAAACTCCTTTTACTTATATTTCTATTTAATTAGAACTAAGTAGCTCTTTTTCCTCGGCTCATTCTTTTGTTCTTAAAGCTAGTTCTTATATGTCCTCACTGATTACTAAAATCGCATCTCAATGGCATCCATTCCTGATGTCTCTGTGATTGTTTCAGGGTTCAGGAGAAACAGCATTTGGTTCACAATCTATGTCTGAAATTAAACACCTCATAAAAATGTAATTTTATGTTTGACTTTATTCTCCGTTAGCAGCTATTTTCTAATTGGAGTTAAAAGATGATGTGGCTATTGCTCCCAAACTTGAATACTTGGCTTCAGTTTTTAGTAAAGATGTAGACACAAAAAAAGGGTGGTTAGCAGAAATAAGTGCATGAAATGAGGATTTCTACATCTGGAAGGAAAACCAAAACGTATTAATATGATCACCCAAAAGGGATAAAATTATTTCCTCTCCAGATACCTGATAGCCATGGAATGCGAAAGGTTTTTTATGTAATTTGATGAGTTGATGTTTAATATAACTGAACTTGAAGAAAGGGAGTGAAGCAGACTGCAGATGCCTTTGTTATCAAAATAATAATACAAAATCCTCTTAAACACATTTTTGAAGGACAGAATAATTACACAATCTCATCTGGGGACAAACAGTTATGGAAAACAGAGACAAAAATGGGCCAAGGCAAAGTAAAAACTGTAAGGTTATTAGATACTACTCTCAAACATCAGCCTACAGCTTGGTCTTGGACTTTGGTCTTACTAATAGCCGTAGCACAAAAAGTTGGAATGTACTGATTTCAGTTTATTCCTGCTACGAAGTCAGGAGATACAAAATAGTGAGGGTGATCATAAACATATTGCATAAAAGCAATTTCATGACCTTGTGAAACAAATTGATAGCAATAGGAAATTTAATATTGGGAAAGATAAGGTTGTGCTTCTATGGGTCAGCATTTTTATTAGAAACTGGAGGCCCATCAGTTGGGAGTGGTAAAGATCAAGTCTGGTAGTTGACTGTGAGGCACAAGTAGATGTAAAATCCTGAAAAAAGCAAATGTGTTCCCAGGAGCCTATGGGCTGAGGTCACTGCAGCAAAGGTGGGGACCCAAAAATGGGTTCTGTGCTGTTGAACAAGGAACTCCTTGATCTTTAATCTTCAGCACACTGAAGCCTTGCTGGTCAGAGGAAAAAAAAAGTATGCAAATGATGACTTCTCAATTGGCATGCAAAGATACGTATATGGGTTACATGCTTCCATGACTGTCGCTTGGTACCTTCAGTGAGTGCAAAGATGGTTTTTAGCACCCCTCCTTGCAGGTTTTATAGCTTGAAGACAAAAACAGTCTCAAAAATTTGATTTTCAACTAAGTACTTCGATTTTTCTACCACTAAGCAGAACTACATTTCATTACTGACTTTAATGGAATTGGGAAGGGACCCAAGAATATCCATATTGGTGTCTAGCATTTTGCAGATGCCTTTGGAAAATCTGGTCTGCAGAACTGATCAAGAATAGCTACTTCCCTTGTGAAGTGATCAGAGAAAAAGATCTCTGAACTATGTCATAGTAATTTTACTTAAATTAGAAGAAAAGGTAAGAGAAACAGTTAATATCACGCATGTTGTTCTATATTCTTCACTTGTATTTTCAATAGCACAAGCTGCCAAGTAAATGTGCATATGCAAAATAAATGTTTGGGGAGTGTCCAGCAACAGGCTATGCCAATGGATCCTCCTGGATTAATTTTTGAACTCTAAACAAAATTTAGATGTTTAGACTGAAAATAGATGTTTAGACTCAGTGTTGGTTTAGTTTGAAAACATTTATTATGTGGATGTCTTCAGATTTTTTTGCTGAAATAAATGATGCAATAAAGAAATAGGGCCAAAGCTCACCATTTTTACATTTCAACAGGTCGATTATTTTGTCATCAATGAGACACATATACATTCACATGACTCACATCATAACTAGTATCATTAATGAAATATGAAATAAAAAGTAGTTACTGAAATATTAACATCTTGGGCACCTTTGCAGCCTGTTAGTCCCATTTGCATTGAAACAAATCTTCTCTCTTATCATTGATTTAATAACTATTTTACAATTATACTGACCCTCAGCTTTATTGGTGGATTAAGGAACTTCCCTCGTGGTCCCTTACAGTTTGTTGAAACCTGATTTTACAAATTAATTGATATTTATACTTTGGATCATTTTCTAGCTCAGAAGAATTTTTTGAGACTTTTTAAAAAGGTGGGATTTTTTTTTTCTTAAAGGGAAAGGCAGCTGAAATTTTTCTGCTTCCATATGATCTTAATGCCAAGAGATAATTCTCCAATGGACAGTGATTGTGAAATGAAGGGGCGAGGTGGGGCTGAGCTAGAGTTTCATGACTGATAGCCAGGATCTCTAACCTGAAATAATTTTTACCTTAGATAACACTTACTATTGCATTCATTATTACTTTTTCTGTGTTGGCTGCTGTGTTTCAAAGGTTACAACAGAAAATCTCCAATAAATTGTCACTTTCCTCAAAGAAATCTGGGGGTTTATCAGGCGAGATACTCCTGTTAGAGAGCTGCAAGCGTTCAGGCAGGGACATCTGAGCTTTGCAAGGGTATTTTGGGTAAAGTTAAAACAAGTAGTGTTGCAAGAGTACTATGAGTAATTAAGAGCATTGGAGAGCTGCAGTCTTCAAGGTGTTGAGGACAGAAGGCCTCTAATATGTGAGAGTTCCATCTAGTCTAGGAGATAATTCTGAAAACTGTTGTAACGGATCTTATTTTTACTGTACTTGAAGAGTTAAGTAAGTGCATCTGCAGTTGTCTTCACTTGGATTTTCTGTGCTCACCTCTGCAGGAGGGTAATGCTGAGATCCTTCACGGTATAAACCACTCAGTATTTTTAGCTGCATTAGGCCCAAAGAAACCCCTCCACATTTAATGAAGTGTCAAAACTAGTTTCTCTGTGACACCTTGACCCAATGTGTCTTACAGCAGTATAAAATTGTTTGTGTGCCTGTAAACTGTAGATTAAAAAAACCTCAGCATAAGCCTGAACTCTCTTCATTCAGTCTAATTCAGTCTTTCGCTCTTGCGTATTTAATTCCTTTTCCCAGTCATCTTTGTGATGTTACCTGTTCTCCATTTCCTTTGACAATTAGCAATAAACTGAATGTTGCCCGTCAGGATTCCTTTTACATACAGAGGAACACTTCTCCAAGATATTAGTACTGCCTCTGTCTTCCTTCCAGAGCTATAAGCATATACTCAGCTCGCTATACTGAAGAGAGCTGGAACAGAATATTTGGATAATAATTTGTAGTTCACTGATTAGTCCTTGCTCTAAAAGTTGTGTTTGAATTTATTGCTTTATTGCACCAAAAAGAAATGATGAAGGTTTTTTCCTCCATTTAGCAAGCATATGGCAACAGCAGCATGAGCTTGTCCACGCTCCTCTGGCCAGGTACTTCACTCCTCCGCAGAAGCCATCCCCTGTGTGAGAGAAAGCACTTCTCTGTAGCCTTCTTAACTTTTGTGACAGCCGAAATGAAGGGCAGTTCTACTGATGATTTTTGCTCCTCAAAGTATGTGAAGAATTTTCTGCATCAGGAAAGTTGCTAAGATTTGTTTTATATAGACCACTGCAGGCCAAATTAAAATTATCACAGCGATATATGAATGCAGTGTTCTAAAGTAAAAATACTTTTCAAAGTTTTTGCTTTACAAAATTAAAAAAATTCTGCATTACGTTTTCCCAACTAATTATAGAAGTGTTATTAAGAATTACATGCCCTGCATTTTAAAACCTATGAAACCAATTCGCTATTTTATATTGGATTTTGCAAAAGAGAAAAGTGAGCCACCTTTCTGTTTTAATCTTTTTTTTCCACTCTGTATTATAATTCATTAATTTTCTATCACAGACAGCTTGTTTCCACATCACTTTGCTGAAAGCTCTATTTTTGGTGTACCTGATTAGATGACTCCAGACAACATGAGCTGCTCTAAACTTAAGGAACATCAGCAGCTGATGGCACTGTGTTGCCTAACAACTTCAGAAGTTTCTGCACTTGGGCTGAGTTGCCATAGCAATATCTGCCCACTGCTGGGGGACTTGCTTGAGAAGGCACAATAAAAACAACTGTTGGACTAACATAATGTCAGATACATTAGCCACAGCAACACCAAGAAACTGGAAGTTACTTCTGTCACAAATGTAAATGAAGCTTCATGTTGCTTCGGATCATCCCTAGGTATGTGTCTGTTTTGGAAGGTCCAACATTCTGCTGCTTTTTTCAATAAATGTAACTACATAAGTACATGAGATGGGTTGCAATATTTCAATATCGGGCACTTAACATCAGGATCAAGTACTTGTCTCATGAACGCTCCTCAGGGAGGGCCAGTTTTAATATTGTGTTTCTGCAACACCCTTCCTTTTGCCTCTTTTTGTTACAAACCATGCTTTGTTTTATTTCTTCAAGTTGTTGCAAATATTATTGATATCAACTCATTCTCCTTTTTAAGTAGTTCAGGTATTTGGAGATGATAAAGGAAAGAGGGAATGTTTGTGGATATGATTTAAAGTTATCTTTTTTTTAATTTTAAAATGTCTCTGGGTTTGAATACTTCTGAGTCCTTCCACTTCAGAGTCTTTCAGATACTTTATGTGCTGAAGTTGCAAGGTTGAGATTTTTCAGACCAGGAAAGCTCATGTAGCAACTTTAACCCAGCAGTAATTATTAGCCCATCTGTTTTGCTTCACTGGCCTATTCAGACAGACAGAAAAAAACCCAAATCACTGTCTCTGCAAAAGATGCCGGAGCCTTTACTTTGGATGCATGTTTCCAGATTTGTTTGGTTTAACTCAATAGATTGAGAACTGTTTCCCCTCTGGTATTTGGTTTATCTGTTTAGCTTTCCTGGATTAAATTTCAATTTAGTCAAATACTTGGATGAAATGATGCTTTAATTTGGTCTCCCTGACAGGGATTTTTCCTCCCTGAAGCAGTAACTGATTGCTTTTCTCAGTGTGCTCTGTAACTGTGGCATTAAGTGCTGACTGACCCAGGTTTCTGTCTTGGAGATTTTAACACTGTGGTTCATTTAGAAAATATCACGTTGTCCACTTCCACTCTGCCTTAATTGTCCAGAATTAAATGTGACCAGAGTGGGACCCTGTTTAAGCAGACACAGTGTGGAATGTTAACCGCTTGCTGATGATGTGTTTGCTTAGCAATTTGCAGGCTATCATTCTGATTAATGAAAAATTCGCTGTATCTATGGAAACAAAGTGTGGAAAATAGCTTTTACGTCTGAGGAATGTTCAAGGAAAATGATTAGGTGGCCTTAAAAATTATAGCAGTTGTCTTCAGAGCAAAACTCAGAGCATTGCTGGTGTAGAAAGGACTGTAGCAATGTGTGGCATATAGAAGCCTAACATTTTAACTGCGTTCCAAACAAGTACAGTTCTAGCAAATTATATTTATGCAAATTACTGCATCTGTTTTATCTTTTCTTGATAATTTTGTGAGTTGCCATGTTTTGAGATGTCCCAAAAGATGATTTAAGTAATATTAATTATTAATTGATTGCCTCTAGATTAACTCTGAAAGAATTCAAAATTTCAGCATGAGGATAATAAACAGTATTTGCACCGAATTTGCCAAGGCTTTTGCTGTTCTGGAGAGCCTTCACGTGGAATTGTCTTCTTGCTGTAGAGTTAAGGAAGCACATATGTATTCTCTCTTTCTTTCCCATTTTATTTTTCCAGCTAAAGGTCTTGGCCAACGAATCACAATTTTTAGAATGCTCCTGGCATTAAAAATTTAGTCTTTAAGCTGTTTTTTTTTCTCTCAAGTTCTTGACTCCTAGAAGTTACTTGATGTGCTCAAAGCATCTGTAGGTCATGTGCCATTGTCACAGCAAATATGGGAGACTTCTGCACTCTTCCAACAACGAATAAAAATGGGTGACTGAGTTTACTCACCTCTGATCCCGTAGATGTATCATAATCTTCCTCAGTTATCAGGCTTCTATTCACATTGCAAACATGTCTTGGAGAACGTAAACTTGACCCCATTTGGGTGAAGGTAAAATAAGATCTATGCCAGGAACACACACTGCTTTCCAGCCACTAACCAGATGTGGTTGATCCAAGGGACTAGGTCAGTGCTTCTCTAAACTAAATCCCTCTGAGACACGGGGAGAGGAGACATCATGCCCTCAGCTCTATACACTTACTCCTATTGCAGTCTGTTGAGGTAATTAACTGAGATGGGAGCTGACAGGAGTGAAAATCCATGTTTCCCAGAAGAATATCTCTAAACAGGGCACTTTTCCTTAGTGAGAAGAAAAGACCTGAGGAAGCAGGTGGACAGTTCACTCTTTTATTGAGAGTATTCTCTCACAAATTACTGTGAATTAAGCAAAGGTCAGATTATTCCAATTTGTTAGTAATATATTAGTATAACATTTTATAATTTGTGTCCTTTATTTTACGCTGTTTTTAATGTGGAGTTAGGCCAAAAGGCTTGCCTGGTGGTTTGATGAAAGGAAAGACTTAAATTGTAAGACAAGACAAAAACTCATCTAAATTATCTTACCTTGGGCTGCATTAAGCAGATCTGAAATTCTGTGTCCATCATAATTTCCAAAGATTACGGGTAAAGGCAAGAGAATGCAGCTTTTCAGAATGTACACTTTGTGACCCAGCTGTATCTGGCAGCCTTGGGTGACATGAAATATTAAGAGGGAAAAGTTTATTTAGGCTGAGGTGGGAGGGAGCCCAAAGCACAGTGGGTAATCCCGGGTAACGAGAGCGGAAGGGAACAGTTTCTCCAAGGTTCTGGTTTTTTTTTTTCAGTTCCTCAGGGGCCAGTGAAAGCACTTGAGTGTGATGCAAGTTGTAATGAGGTGCAAGAGCAGTGCAGTAGCAGGACCCCTTGTGCTCCTCGTGAAACCAGCCTTTGGTGACTGCAGGAGAGGCTGCAGGAGCTCTGCTGCAACTTGTGTCTCTTTTAGATTTACTGCAAAATTTGGTTTTTGTTTAAAAGTCCTACTTCTTGCCTGTACTCTGTGCTCCGGGGGAAAAGAAACCTCTAGCAGTAAAATACCTCTTGTGAGAGTCAACCTCGGGAGCTTTTACTTGGATCCATCCTGTAAACAGAATCCGAATGTTTACTTAGAGTTTTCTGGTCTTTAATTTGATCTGGCCTAGACCTGCTTGTAACAGTTAGTGGTAACAGTTTAACAAAAAGTAAATAAAAAGCAGGAAGAAAAGAAAATGTGATGAAACACAGAAAACTAAAGCAGGCATACAAAAATAAACATTTAAGGTATGTCTTAAGATATATTTAAGATGCATAATATAGTAAGATATAATGCAATATGATTGAAACATCAATTGCCAAAGTATAAATGCCTGAGTCTTTGAATGTTTTGATACTTTTTAGAGGCCCATGTAAGGCATAAAATTTCAGATATATTAAAACTGTTGCATTGATGGACTATGAATGTTTATTTACTTGAAAAGAAACTGAGCTTAGTTAGGAATCCAAGTATATTGCACTAGTTCTAGATGGATGTACACCTTTTCACTTATGTCAAAAGAATTGTTTACACAGATTAAAATATTTGTGCAGTTAAGTATTATTTTAGAATTTATGGGCAGCTGAGTTTGGAAAATATTCAAGCAGAGACAGTATAAAGTGATACAACATCATCTGCAGAAGTCTTTGTAGAGGACTACAGAGTGTTTTAACTAGCCATAAGGAGCAAAGTGCTCCTTAGCAGATGGTACAGCGGAGTTTTTCTTGAGAAAGATTTGTTTTGTTTTGTTTCTATTCACTTCCAGCTATTATGAGAGTTTGCAGGAGTGTTTCCAGATCACCCTTGTGAGCTGTACCGTGTGTAGAGCTTGGAAAGTCAAATGTCTGCAAATGCATCTGGGTGTTCCAAATGTGTTGGATTGGGTTTGCAGTGGGATTCTCTTGGAGGGACACATACTGAATTACAATGAGCGAGACAGGAACTTGGAAAAACTTGGAACAATCTCAGCATAGAGAGTCTTTAGATCTCTAGCACCGTGGATTGAAAAACACCCAGAGAAACCAAGAAACAAACTACCCCCCCAAGATCCTCGCTACCCAAGAAACTGAAAAACCCACTCCAGATGTTATGCATACCAGACATCTGCAAAAATGCCTTTTCTGGTTGTTTTGGCATCCTGATTTCCCTTTCCCTCTTTAAGAAACTTGCCAAGGAATGGATGAAAATATTAAATTTTACACCAGCAAACCTATGCTGGGACACATGCTTTGTCTTTTCTTACTAAAGGGGAGTCTCAGGCATGGGGAGACTGAGTTAGGCAAGGTCATAAAGGCAGCGTGCAACAAAAATAAATCCTCCTCCAGATTCTCAGGTTGGTGTGCTTATAGCAAGACTTAATTCCACTGTGCCCATTATTAAATACATTTCTCTGAGAAAATGGTATCACTGGTAACGTGTAAAAATTAGAAAGATGAAGTATTTTGGAAGACTCTTTAAAAAAGCTCCTGATAAGTTAATTGTATTTCTGTAACAAGTTTTGTTCAGAGACCAGAATATTACTTACTTAGGTTCTAGGAAAAGTTACATCCTCAGTATATAAATAAAACCAACTGCAAATAAAATAATACTTTTTTGTTTTAAATCTAGCGGATATGACCAACTTACTGCAGTATATTATAATATTGTAATATTAATATAATATATTCCTCTCAGAAAAATGAATTGCAGCAATTTCAACTTCAAATCTCTGTATCACGGAGTATAAAGGAAATTTTATAAAAAAGTAGTCAGCACATATTCTTAGGATATCACATCTATTCAACAAAATATTTCAAAAACTCCTGTGTGTATGAATTTGCATCTGAATTAGAATAGTTTGTAATTTTACAGTTAGTGTGCTACCAGTAAGTGATACTGAATATTCATCTGCCAAAGCCATGCTTTAAGACACCTTTTCTAAAAGGAAAAAAAAATGCCGTTTGTTCTTCTTAGCTCTTACTCAGTGTTGCTCGAAGTGTAAACTCCCCTTCATTTGAACCTTGAGTATATTTCCTTTTATATTCATACAGTTCAGAACAAACTATACTATGTTACATGTTTTATTTAAATGGCATTAATAAATCTGTGAAGTTAGTAAGTCTTATTTGTGATTTGGAAAGGAGAACACTGCAATTCTTTCATAAAGCATCTTTTTATCAATAGAAGATAGATACAGAAGTATCGGTATAAGAATGGTTAAACTTGTTATTTGCATGGCTGATGTCTGTGGAGACAAACGGTTATAAAATAATTTGACTTGAATATTATAAAAAGTTATTAAAAATAAGGAGGGGTACTCTTTCATGTTCTGTCAAGTATGAGTAGATACAGAAATTCTTTCAAATTTTCTTCACAGGCTTAACATTTATGCAGTTGTCCTTACACCCAGTTTCTGTGTGCCAGAATGAATTCTTAGTGAAGTATGCATGGCTTGAGTGGATGTGATAGAATAAAAAATCTGAAATTAATAAATGTTCTCATTGTATACAATACATCACAATAAAAAACGTGCTTAAAAATAATGGACTTGGGCAGAAAATACCTTTGTGTACAATATAATAAAAACAGGAAAAATGATATTTTTGGAGATTACAAGTAGTGTTGGGATGATTGAGTGCAAGCAATTTGTAACAGGGGCTTGGGGGTTTGTAGTTACAGAAGCCAGGAGCTGGACTTGATGATCCTTGTGAGCCCCTTGCAGCTCAGGAACTCACAGGATTCTAAGGCTACATCTTGCACCAATTTAAATAAATAGGTGATCACGCAGAAAACAATGCACAATCAAACCTTGAAACATTAGTGCCCCGTTATGTCCGTGTCCTTTAAAGTGCTACATTTTGGTTTTTGTAATACAGGGAGTGTTCTGCAGCTAGATGAGAGAGAATATGGACTATACAAATGACTTTAAGACGTATTTTATTATTTGTGCTACCCTTACTTAAGTCAAGTTTGACTCTCTGCAGCTGTTTGTCGTTTTAGACTTTATTTCATTTGTCAGATTGCCTTTCTTGTACAATGTTAAAATGTTGCCAAATTACTTTTGCTGGTAAACAAAATATCTAATGGTTTGTTTGGAAGAGAAGTTCATCTTAGCTGTGCTTTGCAGTCATATTGTTACAGCAGGGAGAGGGTGTGAGATCACGTCACATTTCCAAGTACTGTGTACAAAGAAAATAGCAAGCGGGTGGTTTCCTGTCCAGGACTGTCATTTCTTACAGAATTATATTATCATTTAGCACCAGTTCATCCACCTTTAAATGGTCAATCGAGTATTAAGTGTCTCCTCTCATTAAACCTCAACAGTGTTATTTGTCTTAACTGGTCAGAAGAACATTACAACTTAGTGCGCTTGTACTGATGAGTTCCTGTATCTCCTTAGTTGCAACTGCTGTAAAGTCTTTTTGGGATTTTGGTCTGCACACTCATTGAACTTCCATGCTGTCTTTAAAAGATAAAGAAGCCTCTGAATTTTATCCACTGGGATTTATTTAAAAGCTACTTTTTTTAAGACAAAATAAACAGTGTGCCAACACGTTGATTATTAAATAGTCTGCTCTGCAATAAATTGTGAGCAAATGTTATTCCCATCTGTGGTGTTCACGGAAGACTAAATAAGGGAGGACTTACATCTAAGAACATTACGAATATGATGCATTTGCTGTTGAAAAGGCTAAGGTTGTGGAACTTCTGTATTGCAACATTAGTACTTGAAAACATGGAGACTCTTGAATCATGTAGAATAAGACTGCAGGAAAGGAAAGACTGACAGCTCTGGAGTAAAATAAACTTGAATATCAGTGTCCCATTGGTATGCTAGAATGCATTTTGTTCAATAGCTTTAAATCCCAAAGGCTGTCTTTAGGATAAAGGTACACTGGATATATTCCATGCTTTACTGTAATTTTGTTTCAAGGATTCGTCTCATCTCTGTGTTGCTTCCCGCTTTTAAATTCTGTGTGACAAAAAGATGGTCTATCTATTTATTTATGTATAGAAAAACAAAAAAGCAGAAGTATAAGGTCTACTTTTAATGGCTCTCAGAAGCATAAAGCATCTTCAGCGATACCTAAAATCGGTTACATCTTTTTAGTAATTCCCACAATCAAAGGTTTAGCTAAGGAGCCAGATTGCTAGAACTTGAACTAACTTAAAATGTTGATTTTTTTTTTTTCTATAGGAATTTTAGTAAGCAGAATATAGATGCTGGATTTTCCATATTACAAAATATTTTAAAATTTTTTTTTCTATGATAACTGAAGAATCTCTCAAGTCAGCTTCAGGTTCACTCCCTTGTACAATGTCTGTCATAGAGCACCCAGCACTGTCTAAGTACCTGTGCCTGTATTTCTGCGAAATTCTGGCAGCTGCCTTTGAGCACTTAATGATCAAGGAGAAACAGGTTCTTCATGTACTTCAAGTGGTACATGAAGAGCCTGACTTGTCTCATTGCAAAAATATAGCTCCTTCAGATTTAAAGACAATTGTGAAGCCACATTGGCAACTCTAATGAATATCTACTTTCTAATTAGATAATTAGTAATAATACCAGTAATATTGTTACAATGATGTTACAATGAACAATCACTAAAATCCCCACCTAAGAACTAAAAAGTTCTATTTCTTATTTTAATTTTTTTTCTTCTATAGGGGCTGGGAGCTGCCCCCTGACAAGTGGCTCTGATTGCATTGTAGGTTGAGGCAGAGCACAAAGATACGTCATAGCTTGAGAAAAGCCAGCAGAAGCCATGGCTGCCTCCAGCACATGTGGCATCAGCGCAGTGTGTCCCAGCCCCCTTTGTGGTCCCTGTGCACATCTGTGCAGGGGCAGCCAATGGCCATTGCTGCCCACAGCAGGCTCTGGTAGCTCAAACAAACACCCTGAATCTCCTGAAATACCCACTGGAATCTATCTACTTCAGGCAAAGCTGCCTTGCCGTGTTTGCAGGGCTGCAGTTCCAACAAGCAGCAGACACTTGTCCATGCCAGCATCTTCAAATGGATAGTAATGGATTTCACAGAATCACAGAATTGTTTGGGTTGGAAAAGACCTTGAAGATCATCGATGTCCAACTGTTAATCCAGCACTCTGATCCTCCTATACCACATCTACACATTTTTAAAATATCTCTAGGGATAGCAACACATCCACTTCCCAGGATAGCCTGTTCCAATGATGACAACCCTTTCAGTGAAGAAACGTTTCCTAATATCCAGTCTAGACCTTCACTGGTGCAACTTGAGGCCATTTTCTCTTGTCCTGTAGCTTGGGAAGAGAGATCAACCCCCACCTGTGTAAAACCTCCTTTCAGGTACCTGTAGAGAACAAGAAGGTCTTCCCCTCAGCCTCTTTTGCTCCAAACTAAACGACCGCCGTTCCCTCAGCTGTTTTTCACAAACTTTGTGCCACAGACCCTTTACCAGCCTAAACTGATAAATACATCATCTATAAAAGTTCATATAAACTGACTTGTCATTGGTGTGTACTGACCTTATTTCACTTCAAGTAAGAAAGCAGCAGTATGTAAGGGCTCTGAGGTTTCTGCCTTGCACTGACCTGGGACCACATTTACACTTTTCATTATTTGCTTTTCTAAACTTCAGTTTGTAATTCATGCAAATTTCCAACGTGTTTTATCAGTTGATGAAAAATCTGAAATATATTTTCTCAAGTTTATTCTCCTCCTTACACTTTTTGTTCAGCAAATGGATTCTTGGCTTGGGCCCAAATAACTGGCTTTTATATAATTAAATCCTAAATGCACTTATATAAGAAGGACAAAAATCAAATGAGTAGGAGGATGAAATGCAAAGATCTAATTTCTTTGAAGTTTCAGTTTGTAAGTTTGTTATTATTCTTGATATTCTTGCTTTTAAAAAATGTCCAGCCTAATTAGAAACTCAGGATTTAGAGAGTACAATTCTTTACTGGAAAGTTCTTTTTAGACTTAAACTCCATGGGTTTTTTTTGATTTTGAAAACAGGTTTTTTTTTGAAGAGAGTTTTTTTGGGTAAAACGAAAGTGGGATCAGAGTGATGAATGTCTTGGTTTTGTCTCCTGTTGTTTGTTTTCTTTGTCATTGTCAGTTTATTTTTGCTTTGTTTCTTTTCAGTTGGAACTTTCCAGTATCTCTGTAAATTTTTTGCAGCATCCTTTGGGATGCCATTGTCTTAAAGTGATTTTTGGACTATGTCTACATTTACTTATGCTGAATTTGTAGCAAGAATTTTGAATGTGAAGCTTACAGAGTTTTTTTCCCTATCATTTTTAGTGCATTACAAAAGATCTTCCTAAGCTGCTGTCTTCATCCAAGTGGCAGAAACCTTGTATACAAAATGAAATGAAAAGCTGCTTTGGAAAATACATAGAGATTATGAGAAACTTGAGATGCTACATACTTTTAAACTTTTTAGCAAAAATACTCTGTTTAATCCACCAGATACTTGCTATTAAAAGCATGTAGAGAAGAGGGAGGATCAGAAATTCTGGACTAAAGGGGTTTCACAGAACAAAATATTTGTTTCTTATAAAAGGCCACTTTGTTTGAAACTTAGAGCAGTGCCAAGCATAGCTTTGTTGGTACAGCCCTTGGTGCCCCAGCCTGGTGCTAAGTTACTGTATAGGGCATAGAGTGAAAGCTGGTCTTCATTTCTTCTCTTCTGCATAATTCTGTGCCAGAAACACAGCCTTTTTGTCACATGCTGTAATCTATTACTTCTTCCTGAGCTTGATGTAGACTATGTGATACCAAGTATTTCACATTCATAAAGATTCAGGTTAGAATAAAAAACTTTCACCTACAGTGGATGATACAAAAAAGTATTAGAAAAGGTTTTAAAAGAATGTATTATACTACCTCCCTGTCCTGATCTGTCTTACCAGACACACAAACAAGAAGTAAATTACAAACAGGGTGAAGTTATCCCTAATGGCCTTTCTTAATTTCTCCCTTTATGATGGGCTATCACTGTGTCCTCTGGGCGCTGCCCTTGCCTTTCCTTCTGTCAGCAAATGCTGCCAAGAAACCCCAGTCTGGCAAACCCTTAAAAGGTGGGTGCTATCCTCATTTAACCTCCTTACAACTCTAAATTCACAACTTTTAAATGAAATCAATTGTTTCATGTCTGACGTGGTTGGGCTTTGATGTCTGAAAAAGTAATTTGGAAGATGAGTTTCTGGGGTTCGTTTGCATACAGTGAAGACTATAACCCACTTTATATATAAACAGTTCTGACCAAGCAGATCAGGCTTGTTTTTGCAACTCAGTCTCAATTATCATCTTCCTAACTTTCATGATTTCCTCAGGAAATCTAAAACTGTGTGTGTTTTATCTTCTTTTTATTCTCCTTCTTTTGAGAAACTCCACCCGCACCACAAAAAAGGAAAATCCAAACAACCAAACACAACACCGCAACCAACAAACCCACAGAAAACCAGGAAAAAAAAATACCGCCCACATCATTACTGCTTTCGGTAAGGTAATACAGAATAAAAAATGTAGCAAGATAGAACATCCAAATTATTTAGGAATTTGTTGTAACGTGGGAAGAATTGCTTTTATCTGGTAGTAATCGTTTAGGGCAATGCTGAGAAATTACACTGATTCCATTAAGACAAGAAAGGACTGTGTTTGCCTTCTCAGTACTCAGGTTAACTGTGTTCAATGACTTTGTGAACACAGGGCATATTCATAGTCCACGATGGGATTGTATGTGTCTATTTTTGTATCTTTCAGATGTTTTCTTCTAAAATACCATATTGTAGTATACAGCCAGCCGTGGTATTTTTACACACAGAAATTTTATTTGCAGGTATTATTGATTAATAGTGTAAAACTAAGGAAACATATGTAAGTAGATTTTTCACCAATGAGCATTTTCTTTTTTCAGTGATCAGCTTGAAGGCCAAGGGTGTGTTGAAGAATCTGATGCTCAGAGTGAGTTAGCAAAGTTTGGGGGTTTTTTTGCATGATCTCGAAGCTTCTAGTCTAAGGAGTAGGAAAGAATTTCCAAGACAGTTCCTGGAAATGGATTTTATCTTTGAAGTTTTATTTTAGGGTGTACTTATTTGTTTAGCACTTATTCCTATGAAGGAAGGAGTTGAGGAACTAAGAAGGGAATAGAGAAGGAGAACCATTTTAGTATTATGTGGCTGGCACTTTTATGGCGTGTTTTTAAATGTTGTAATTAAAAAAAAAAGAAAATAATAGAGCATGTGGATGTTTCATTACAAGTGAAAAGTATTTACCCTTTCAGATACTTACAAGTAGATATCATAGGAGCTATACAAATGAACACTAATGAGGATTAATGAGCTGTTATGTAAGTTAGTATTTAATTGATTTGGCTAAATATCAGTCTGTAGGAAGAAGTGCAATTTTTTTCATGCAAGTAATGATTTTTGCATATGCAAATATATGTGATTGGAGCTGTGTCAATCCCCAGCAAATTCCAGCATGGTCTTTTGTGAGATTATAGAAGCCTCTGCCAAGCGTACTTTCAGATAATTTTTCTGAGTGAATTTGGACACAAGATTTCCCAAGAAAACTTCAACTCATGCAATTTCCTGCCAATTTTGCAAAGTCAGTAACAGGGATGAACTAAGTACATTTTGGTATCTATCATAAAAAGCAGTAGAATACTTTTTATATAATAATATTTATTTTGGAGACAGTTTTTTGGGTAAGAAGCTATAATATTGGTGCGATCAAAGTGATGAATCTTCCTTTTACAGTTGTTGCAAACTTAAAATGTTGCTAAATGTCATGGAGGTAGGCCTTGACAGAGAATTTCCTCAGCTTGGATTTTCTTTCTCTATTTCTCTGCCTTGCTTATCATGTCATACACCTCTCTTCAGTAATAAGTACATTTTCACCTCAGCGATATATCAGAAGTCATCAAATTTTGACACAAAACAGGTGTCCATCTAAAAAAAAGAAAAAAAAAACCTTTAAAAGAACTTTGATACATACTTGGAAGGGCAAAAACCATGCTAATAGTAAGCAACATTCAACAAATGTTGTCCCAAGCCAATTTAACATATATTTTGTCTATCCTTAAAACTGTTTACAGAAACCATATTTGGTTAAGTTACTTTTTGTTGTCGTCAGTAGATAAGTTCAGTCAGATGCGTCTGAATCTGCAGAAGGCATTACTTTTACTAAAGCTTCATCGAAATTAAATTTGGAGTTTGAATCGATGCCCAGGAATGATGTCAGCTATAGCAGATTAAATTTGCTAACGTATCTTCATTTTAATTGTGTTTTTAAAACAAAGCAGATAATTCTTCCCGGCTTTTGCCTTTTAATGTTTTTAGCCTTTGTTTGGGCTCTTTATTTTGGTTTATTGAATATTAAATTTTAAATCTATTTTGCAGTACCTTTGCATACAAAAACATGGATTTGGTAGACACGTTTCAACAATAATTTGTAAGTAGTAAAACGTTCAATATTTTATCAGTCTTTTGCATACTGTCATAGTCGTTGTTTTATATTTTGGAGTAAAGGGAAAGGCAGAGAAATAATTACTGATGTGCTGTATTGTCCATTACTTACCCTGAAAATTCAAATACACGAAATAGTTCTCAAATTCCTTTAATATTAAAACCAGTATATAACATATAGCAAATTAGTTAAATAATTCAATTTTCTGTCTCTGATAGTATTGTGTATTAGATATACCTGGCCAGGATTTTATGTTATAGTAACAAGATAATTTTGCTTTTTTTCTATCTGGTGACATGCTTATAGTCTAACCACAGCCTGAGAATTGCTAGCCTTTTTATTTGTATCCTATGTCACATTAATAACGGCTGTAATTATTTTTATACTTAACCTGCTAAAAATCTTAATAGCATAATTAAATCAATTGCATCCTGCAGCAATGAATTCTGCAGGTAAATTGTATTGTCTATATCCTGCTGCTGGAAACAATGTGAAATGTTCAAATTTCAAGCTCTTTGAAAGAACGTTCAAGTAACTGGAAATGAAAAGTCCTAATTTACTGGAGTGAGTGGCAATGCTTTGCTGTATGTTAGAATCCTAGAGCCCCAGTTGTAACTGGAAGGGAATTCTCGAAGTCTTGTAGTCAAAATTATGAAGGTACTTGGGGATGTGTCCAGCTGAACCTTGAACACCCTCTAGGATGGCAATTCCATAATCCTTCTGTGCAACCTCCTCCAGTACTTAACTACTCATAATGAAAATTCTTTTCAAAATACTGGATTTTCTAGCGGTAATTCTTCCCCCAAATCCTGGAATTTCTCATGTTTCTACTTGCCTATTGCCTCTTGTCTTATAAATGTGCACCTTTGAGAAGTATCTGCCTCCATCTCCTCTCTATCCTTTGACTAGGTGACTGTAGCTGCACCTGGGGACCCATAAGGACTCCCCTGAGCCTTCTCTACTGTGGGCTCCCCAGTTCCCTTAGTATTTCATAGATGATAGAGAGCAGCCTCGCAAGGACCTTGTCTGGCTCCTTCAGCACCTTTGGATGCCTCCAGTCTCATGGATTTGCTTATGTCCGAATTAGTTAAGTGATTTCTTCCCTTTATCTCTCTACAGCAAGTACTGCTTCACTCACAGTGTGTGCTAGGAGGCTTAGGGACTTGGAATCCCTCAGGACAAGCCATTCCTTGGAAAAATAAAATGCTCTTTTCCTTTATTTTTAAATGCCTTCCAAAGAAGATACTTGGGAATCTTTATCATCCCTTCTTTTCCTCTTTTCCGGATCATATCTTCACCTAGGTGCGAAATTTTCTTTCGCCAGTGCTAGTAACCATCCCAGTACTGTGAGAATTTCTTGGCTGAGACCAGTCAGATAAGACAGGGGGAAGAGGTTTGCCATTCTTGCAGAAATCCAGGTTGGCTAGGTTGCACCTATGTAGCTTTAGTCTCTTGTTTCTGTGGGACATTAACATGTGAGGATTCACTGGTGTATAATGCTGAAATAAGGAGGTACAAAGGTAGTCTTTATCCTACTGTTGCATCCTTCTCTCTCCAGACTTTCCATTATGCAGAGGTCTTTATGTGATCTGACCTATTATTTTGTAAAAAAATTTAGACGTAACGGTACTTTCTGATGTGAAAAATATCAAGCAGTATGCTGCTGATGCTAGAAAAATCTCTGTAAGGTTTCCTAATGTGATTAATCTCTTTGATCTCGGGAGTGGTACATGATTAGTGTTTCACTCTCTTAGAAAAGCAGAAACAATGTTGGTCTGATGTCTGAAGACAAGTAAAAGATGAAATCTTTGTCTTATTCTGTTCTTATACTTGCACTGCTACTTTTTTGTCTTGTGTACTTGTCATAGCACTGAGATAACCTATACTTCTTCTCGTTTATCTGTTTTCCTTCTGTTTGCCTCATGGTTTAATACAATTTCCCACACCAACACAAGTTAGTTATGAAATTCAGAACATCAGGTACAAAGTTCTCTGATAACCTCTAGCTGCATTTTTATAGAAGGTGAGTATATATTAAAACTGTCTTAGAAATTATGTTATCCACTACTGCTTAATTTCTCTGGTCTACTTTATCAAGACTTGCAAGAGACAGGGAAAGTTATACTAAAAAAAATGTTCCTCTCTATGTAAAAATTGTGTAAACTTCTGCTAATTTTAGCAACTCTCTTGAGCAATCAGCCTCTCTAGCCCCAAATGCTCTTTTTTCTTCAGAAATCATTAATCACATAACTCGGTCAAGTTTTAACTGGTTTGGAAAGATGCCATAGCACAGCAAAGTTCATGGTGAGGAAATTTTACTCTGATCACACCAATTGCACAACACTTGAGCAAGATTTTAGCACTAGACCATTAGCACAGGGGATATTTTCCCCCTACTTAATTTTGTTCTCTGTTGCAGCTCACATTTTGACCCCGGAAGTGGTCTTGTTTTTCCTGAGAGTGAGCTGGCAGTGTAACCTTCTTACCTCTGACTGCATGCTCTTCTCTAAGTGGAAAGCAGTGTTTCTGGAGAACTCCTTTACATGTCGGATGAATGGGAGAAGGAACAATACTTTACCCAGTGGGAGGTGCTGGAAAGCATTGTTGCTCAGGGTCCTGTGTCACCAAACAGAGCCATGTCAGACACCTGCCTTTTGAAATGTCATGAGGACTCGTAAGCTGCCTGCAACTTTCCCAGTGACAGTCTCGCTCCTGAACTACTTAATTTTTAAATCCCAGTGCTGTTGACAGAAAAGGAACACGTTGTAATTTGAGACGTTTAGGCTTTCTCCTAAAAATCTCCTAAGTCAGGTTTTTTTTAGTGAAACTGCATTGTTTAGGTTCAGTTACATTCACTAAGTATACTTCTGTATTCACAGAATACAATTCAAACTTTTTGAATATATCTAATGTATTTGCAAAATAAATTTCTAATAAATCTCTCTAAGAAATGCAGTCTTTTCAGTGAAAACTTAGTTGTATAACTACAGAAAAGCATAATTTCTAAAATTCTATGAATAATGCATAAGTGATTCAGACAGATTTTAAACTCTATAATGGCTGATCAGAGTTCATTAATAGACCTATCTTCTAATACTGCAATAATAAGCAGATTACAGTTTAAGATAGGCCACAGGGACCAATCAATGTTTTCCAAATTTGAGGACCAGATACAATACGTAATTCAGGTACTGGAAGGTTTTTGGTATGCAAAATGAAAAAAAATCCTCATGCTGCCACTTTTCCCCCATCAGTTTAATTATCCACTCAACTTTTAAGGTATTTAAAAGCCAAAACCTGGAAAATATCTTGCTGAAATTAAGGTTAAAATGCAGAATATGTTATAAAGAAAGGGCCTTTTCAGCTGCCTTTAGACTTCAAATTCTGTAGCAATTCCCTGAAGTGTAGAGGTTTGAACAGACTAATTCTGAATTAGTTATTATTGTGCATATCTGCACAATACATGTACAGAACTGCACCAAAAGTACAGGTGATACTTGGGGTTATGATGCAGTTTTGTCTCATTCTGTCCTGAAAGCTCAGATCTGCAGTTCAGGTTTGGAAGGAATCCTAAGTGGGGTGGGATGATTTGCTTCCACCTCTTTGGGACAGCTACTGGTGGAAAGCTTCTGTACAGTAAAAATAGCTACCGTCAGGGTAGATTCCCAAGTTTATCTCTTTAGTTTGACATGAAGAGACTTTTTTTCTCTGCTGGCATCTGGTCTGTTATAATATTTTATAAATATCAAGAAACATTTTCTTGTTGCTGTGGTCCTTGTGTAAGTAATGTTTAGCAAAAGGGAATGATTTTCTTGTTTTCTTTGTGGAGTAGCTCAAAATGATTGCTCAAAAAACCTCTTTTAGACAATAATTAGCTGAAATTACTTTACTCCACGTTGTCCATATCTACACATCTTTCCACCATGGATTAGTTATTTTCTTTACAGCTAATGTAGTTCAGTGAGATAAACTGGCAAATGCTTTGTCAAATCCAGATTTCTTATTTCCTATTTTGTATTCCGTATTCTTTCTTTCTCTAGTTATATGCAAATACAATTAACTTGGCAGTTACAGTTTTTCACAGTTAACCACAGCTTTTGTGTTCAAATGACTTTTCACCTTACCACTACCTCTTCTGTACATGATTATCAAAGGTATAATGTTTCCTAAAGAATGAATTGAATACATCCAAAAAGCGATAAAATAGGCGATGGCCTCTGAAAAAGGCAGCACAACTAGTCTGGAACATCTGTATTTATTCTACACCTGTTTTTTCTTCCCTATGGGGACAGTCTTGCCTTTTTGACATCGTTAGGTATCAATCTCCTGTTGCTGTGGAGCAATACCTCATTATCCTTATGATTCTCCATGGCAATTCCAATCCCTCTTATTTCAATGCTGATGCCAGTTCTAGATCAGTTTCCTCTCTTTGCAAAAATTAGCATATTCGTTTTGTAGCCAGATTGTTTCCTAAGGAGTTCCTAAAAGCTAGTGTTTGTTTCATAAATGTTACTCCTCAATTTCAATTGATGCTTTTCAATACCATTTTGCCAATTTGTTCTAAATAAAGAAGTTAAAAGTCATCAAACCTTAAAAATATGTAATCTCTGTTTTCTTTGGCTGTGCTGACTGCCCTGTGACACCGTATGAGCTATGTGCAATTGCTGTTTTCAGAAAATTTAGTCCAATTGTCATGGTTCTCTACAGCAATTTTTTTTCCTGAAGTACTACGATTAAATACTAAAGAGTTATGAAAGAGTGACTTTTAAAGGGAAGTAAGACTGAAGAAAATCTCAAAACTATTTTGTACCTCCCATTCTTTGCTCATTCTACATCTGTTTTGTTCCCTGTGTGTGAAACAGTTATCTTTCAGCTTAAATTAACAGTGAATTTCTGCTGACCATTTTAAATATACCTGGAGAAAGATGTAGATGCCACCTGAGCATCTATCATACAAAGCAGGTCAAGATATTCCTCTAATCACCTGCCTTGAACTGCTCTCTTGCTTCATTTCATTCACTAATGTGCAACACACTTTCTACTGAACATTTGGTTTCTTCTTGATTGACTACTGTCTGTTTTCAAGCTTTGGTTCTAAAGCCTCTTTCCAGTTCCATCTTAATATACACTCTCTTTACTTTCTTCTGTTTTTCTACTTACAGTACAGCAGGAAGATTTCATGTGCAGTTCTTTTTGTTCAGATTATCCATAACACATCTCTTATGTATTACGTATCTTGGCAATTATTCATTTTTTGCTATCTCTTCATCTCCTAGAACTTTTCAGATTGTTTTCTTCACTGAATTAATTGAATGATTCTATGATTCTAAATTGAGTGTAAGATCATACTCAAAGTAAACATAAAAATAGATGTGCTTAACAGGGCACCTGGAGAGCTAGTTTTGTGGACTGCAGTGAGGTCCAACATGAGTGCAGATTTAACACATACGCTTTAATCAACCCAACTTTACTTGGCACTGAACTGGTCCGTGAACACTCATGCAGTCATGACAGACCTTTGGTGCTGGTGACTTCTAGCGAGGGGCAGTATCGAACAATCAAATGTGATAAGGTCTTAATGTGTCATACGTAGATTTGCAAATACATATCTATTTGTGCCCTGAGGTTTTCAGCTACTTTGCCTGCAAGCTTTCATGGGTATTTGATTTCATTTTTAATTGCCTAAAAGCTTTGATAAATCTGACACCATGTTCATTACCAATATGATAGGCCGTGCACATAGCAAACAAATAGAAGATTCTTTTTCTGCTTGCTAAACCTAAAGCTGGTACTCGAAGGATACATAAATGAATATACATACTTTAGTGATTACATAAACAAGCCTCAAATACAGTAAATCAGATGTAGCAAGAAATACTAAAATAAAAAAGAAAAAAGGGAAAATGTTCCCTGTTTGGTCTCCTTATATAGGTCATCTAAGCACTGTGAATTTATCAGTCCCAGCTCTTTTGCCTACTTAATTGAGTCAATGCCAATGCACTCTGTAGACCATATGCATAACTTTTTAGAGTTGCTATTCCTCAATTATGTAACTGTACTAATTTTGTTAATATATTCTCTGGAGAATCTGAAAATCCAAGATTACTGTAACATCAATATTTTGCCGTTGCTGGATTGCTGGAGACCTATGTATTTAAATAAAGTCCATGAACTTTAATAAGACCAAATATTTCTTCTTCCTGTGCTGCGCTTCCTATTGATTAAAAATTCAGATATTTGGACATTGCAAGCAAGCTGGAAACTCTGCTTGTGCAAAAGAGGATCACACATCACTTCACAAATGTAAATATAATAGACAATGGGGAGGGCAAAAGGAGGCACAGAGGGCACTGTCTAGCAAAACATTCCTTTTCTGCAAGGGCAGAATTTGAGTGATGTTATCTCTGTGCTATCTTATGTTCTGTTCACAAAGCGCCGTGTAGCACTCGAGTCCACTGGCAGACAGTTCTTCAGTGGTTTAACTCTGTTACTTACAATGCTGTTGAACTCTGTCTTACCCAGCAAATAAATGCAATGCTTTACCTGCTTAAAATTAAATGTGCATTAGTGCTTGGTAGATCAGGGCCAGGACACACAGCGTGCAAATCTAATACCTGCTGTCACTAATTACAATAAATTTATCTTATTTTTTTGAGGATTTGTTTTGTTTTGGTTTTTTTCCCTTATGTTTTCAGATTTCTTAATTGGTTCATGGCTCTCCTGCAGTTCCACCGCAGGGAGGTTTGTGTTGTCATATTTGGAGGGATGGGTATTAGTTTGACAAGTCACCCTGCAGGTCTCTTGATACTTCCTTATTTTCCATGTGTCATGAATTAGATGTTTTGAAGATTAATTTCAAACAAAACAGCATATTTAATTTCCCGTCAGGAGCAGAGAAATTTAAACGTCTTTAAAATAAAGCTCTTATTCTCCTCATCAAAACCTGCATGACCCCTTTCCTGTTCTTAAAGCTAATTAACTGGTCTAGCTGCAGGATTTTCCCAATTTCAGGGTAAGTTGTTTTCATTGCAACTCTGTGATTTTAGTGTAACTGTAAAGGTCTGTCAGTATTCAATATTGAAAAGACAACCTGGTTTCTTTACTGGTGCATGTATTTTAAAATTATTTCTTTGCATTGATATTACTACTGGTGTGAATTACTTCTAGATGAAAGAAAAGGAGCTTAGTGTAAATTTTCATTAAGTGTAGCTTCTTATCTGAGGATTAAGTGGCACTGGGAGAGTTCTATTATTGCCATAATTAAGGGTGAAGAAGTTAATTATTCCTGTTTTAATGTATCTCCATATTGGCTAATAGAAGTGTGTGTTGACTTTAGTATGAAAATTTTAAGATGAAATCTAAAAAAATATAAAAAACTGTGGGCAAAGGGAAAAGAGATTTTTTTTTAGGAGGAAGATGGACTGTAACAACAATTTGCTGGCACTGTAGCACAAATGATGGGTTATGTAGGGCAAGAACAGAAAACTGTTTCAAGAAAACAGTGGAAAGGAAGTGGAAAGATGAAAACTTTGAAGGATAATTTATCCTTTCAGGTGCTAGCCGTCTTGATTGGCCTTGCTTTCCAAAGTAGCTGCTCACAGTTTAGTATTCTGGATCTTCTTTTGACCTGCTTGTACTGCAGGGACAGAGGTCTGTATCTCTGAGCAGGTCGGGTTGTCTGTAATTCCTTTGCTGATGCCCTTGCTGCTCCGTTCAGGCTGTAATGTGTGGCTGCTTTGTGTTCCAGTGGCACACTCCTGTCCTTTGGGCCCTGGATCACTTCTTGCAGCAAGAGCTGTGTAGGCACTGCCTTGGCTCTGTCATTCTCAGCCTCGTGCCTCCCTCCACTGAGCTGGAGGAAGGATGTAGGCTCAGCTGCTTCATTCTCTGAGCATTATTCACAGAAGCTAAAGGGAGGAAAGGTCTCTGCTTTCCCAGTGTTTCCATAAGGGCTTTTTGCTCGTGTTTTCAAGATAACTTAAAAGTTGGTCTTTTGTTTTAGGTGGTTTGTTTCTGTCTCCTTAGGGAACTACAGGACACTCTCTGGCAAATTTCTTGATTTTCAAATGCCTTCTCTCTCTGGGTTTTTTTTTATTTCCTGCTCTTTCTTTCATTTTCAGAGATACAATTTCATCATTCAGAGTTTTTGTGGTTTGCTGCATGGATTCTCCAGATAAACCTTTGGAGCAAAGGCTGCTTTGTTTGTCTTTTGCTTAAGCCATGCTGGGTTCTTTTGCTGTGGGAATTTCTGTTGTTGCAGTGGCAGAGTCCTTTAGGTACAGAGTTTTTACAATTTTCCTTTGTGGACTTCTGGTGACGTTAGCGGGTGTATCTCCCTTCACAGGGATACAGTTTGGGCCGTTTGCACCTTCCTTCCTTCCTGAAGGATATTGCCTTCTCATTATACTTTTCTCCAGTAAATCAAAGCAATATATCTTCAACTACTAAATTCCTTCCGAGAGAGAGAGAACAGCTTGCAAACACCACTTTTTTTCACTGTAGAATTGGACAACAAGAACTGGAAATACTTTATGAGAAAAAAGGAGGCCCTTAGAATTCTCCTCTGTCCCTGGAGGTTTCTGTGGTTTCTATAAATACTTAATTTCTTTGCTTTGCTTCAGATATTTGGCAGTTAAAAGGCAGGGAAGAGCCCAGATCAGTGTGAGATGTTCTTATTAATTACTCCATGGAAGGATATTTATACTCTTTCTTACAAACTTTGGTTGGACTCCATGCAAGACAGGAGTGGAAAGTTTGGAAGCTTTTAAGTGGTTCAAAGGTACTACTGCTGCCTTTGACCAAATAAATGCCTTACAGTTTTTGAAAATACATGTTTGTATTCATTCATTGTTGTCTTATGATGCTGTTTGAAAATTGTAAGTGATTTCACTCATCCAGTGACTGTTTTTCAGAAATTTTTAGTGAATTTTATGGGACTGACTCTTATGTGTCTGAATCAGGAAGAATTTGGTGAAAGTCTGTGAATTAATAGCAGTTTAAAATTGTGCATGTCTTAAATCCATGGAAGCAAATGAAATGTACTGTTTAATTATCCACCTGAAATCAGTGTGTAACAGATGCAACTCAAACTGTTTTATAACTCTCATAGGGTGTAATTTATCTCTATAATGTGCATAAAAGGTGCCGTAGAGAAAGAAAATTGATTAGGAAATTCTGAAGTGTTAGGGTTATTTCAAAGCTGTGAGCCCCTTCTTTATTTTTCTGTAACAACCTGAGTTCTTAGTAGTATTATCCATTTCTGCCAATTGCATCAGACAGGAGCTCTCATCATTTCACTTCATCGTAAAATTGAACACAGATAAAGCTGTTTAGTTAAAGCCATACTGAAATATGCCTCCCTTACCTTTAGGCTCTTTCCAGTCACCATCTGAGGATGCTCATCCTCACTTTTCCAATGTGGACACAAAGCTCCTTTTCCCAACTGGCAGTGGCACCAGTAGCTGACAAAGCTGACACATGTACTCTCTCTTGGCACACTCCTCTTGCCTGGCTTCTTGCACAGCTCTTAGTCTGATTGAAACAAACATGATCACTGAGACAAGTCTGGGATATATTTGACTGTTTGGCTGCTGCTTCATAAATGAAGATTTTTACTCACCAAACAAGACAGGTGCTATTTTCAGAGTGGAGAAGCGCTCTGCAAACCCAAGTCTGTGACTGAGCAAGAAGCAAGGAAATCCTCTCCTTTGCCCTCTCCGAGCCCTGACTTTGGCTGTACAGATAGGTTCTCAGGTTTGCACTTGGAAGGCAGAGCAGGCAATCTGCTGCATGGCTCATGTACTGATTAGTCCTCAACCCTTTTGCTGTTTGTATGCACTTAATTGTTTTTTGCTGGCAGACACACACAGTTCAGCATCAGATTTTGACACACACGTGCTGCTGTCCCGGAGGATTTGCAGAGCGGGCTGTCTTGCAGCTGCTGCATTTTCCACCAGTTAAATTGACAGTTACCTACTGTGTGGAGTTGCTAGGAGAAGGTGAACAGTCATCATTACAGCATATTCCTTCAATAACAACCTGTAGCGCTCGCTGATTTCTCTTCTGCAGGGATTTAGACATGTCTTTGCTACTGACTTAGCATTTGTACACTCATATTTTTATTGAGAGGCTGGTAGATATTTATTCAATAAGAAACAATTCAGGATCAACGAAAAAGAGGAAAGCTCTGGCATTTGAACATACACTCTTTTTGTAGGGTGATATGGCTGATACTGGCATCTACCATCTGCTTTCCTATTGCAGTCTGTTTCTCCAACCTGCAAAGCAGAAACCAGCCTTTCTTTCCTTCTGGATTGTTAAAGCCATGCACATTTATCCTGCATGGCAATGAGTTATAGTCCATTTTAAGGAATCTTTTGTGCTTCTTTGTGTATTCCTACAGCAGAAAAAGTGCATGAGAAAAGAGCTTGAGCAGTCAGTAGTATAAGTAGCTGGCTCTTCCGTATGGATTAGACTCGTGAGGTCAGAGGAGCTGTATGTACTTGCTCTGTGCTTGGGGGGGAAGAGTGGATTTGTCTGTCAAAGTGAATAGCGATTCAGGCAGGATCATTCCTCAGCTGTTGTAATTCTGATGTGTTTTGATGTGACAGCAGCTACTGTCTAACATGCGTGGATCTTCTGAAATGTGTAGTGGACTAAGGACTGCTTTTACTTGCTGCTGAGCCTGACTGTAACTGTATCGCTGTAGGACAATAACGATGGGGGCTCGAGCGACAGAAACAACTCGGGAACTGGAAAGCGCTTCTGTACAGTATCAAATAGGAGGACACACAGAGAAAATGTGGCAACGACTCAAAGGAATGTGAGTAGCTTTTCTCCTTGGCTTTTGTTCTGTTCCTTGGGAAAGATAATTTTCTTCTGTTTGTTAAAATGTTTAATTAGCAAACGAGAGAGTTATCTTTAAGCTGTGAACAGTATTTGCTCTCACAATACAGTACATCGTTCTCGTTTACAAGGGTACTTAGATTAATGTCAGACTCTCTATTAAGTTCATTCATCTCATTTAAAAGATGTATAACGAGTGAGAGTTATTATCCAAATTGAAATACAGGTAAGTCCTTCCAAGTTAGCACTTCCATATCTCTGATATGATTTTGTAAATGTTATCTTCAGAATCAGCATTTCTGGAGCTGTTTCATCGCTGCTGTCAGTATGTATGGGTAAGTATATTAATGCAATTCTATAGGAAGTACTAATACTTTGCCTTTAAGACCAAAGGTAAAGAAGTCTATATTAAAAGGTGCTTAGCTATTAGGAAGTTGCTATGTCTGTTTTTTGTCAATTATTTTGGTGTTCGATAATGCTAGAAACTGATTGAAGGAGTATATGAGGGGACCACTCTGTACCTGCTGTGTCTAATTCACTCCACTCAAATGTAATTTTCATGTAGACTTTTGGTGCAAATGATCAGTAAATAAACATCTGCAACCTGTCAGAGAGAAACTCTAGTGTGTCCTAAACCCCTCAAACTTCGACATCTCCTTTTGAGTATTTGCCAGGTCTTTGCTCTGAAAGCTGGTGTCAGGGTGTTACAAATAAATACATGTTACACTTGTTGAAGCAAGGAAATAGCAGTATTATTTTTGCTGGAAAGATCTGTAGTCCTGTGTTTCCAAAAGTATTCCACAGATGCTATATAGTGCCTCAGCTGTTGAAGGTAAACAGGTTATTTAAAGTGTGGAGGATTAGATGCATCAGCTACGGCACTGCCTGTTTCCCCTGTGCATCGCGTAGAGACTCAAACTGGCTGTGGGGAAGGGGCTTTCCACCATCTGCTTTCTTTTAAGAGAAATTGGTTTGCTTGATTGGAAAATCACTTTTCAAGTGTGGCCAGGGATTTATCATAACTTCGCTGTGATATGCTTTTGAATACTTGCTCTGAATCCTATCATCACTCTGTTTAAGATAATGCACTTTGGGGAAAAATGTTCCTGTGAAAACTCCAAAGTGTACGCAGCAGAGGAAATATTTTGATTATTTGATGATGTCACACATTTTGCCTCTGAGTTTCTGCTACCGGAGACCTCCATCAGTTTGTGCAGGTTTCCATTTGTGTAGGGTCTTAGCTGCTGTTTTTGTTCCTTCAGTAAGTTCTGTGTTACCACAAGGCTCTTGGGTTGAAACATTTCCTTTCAGCTGCCTCTGGAATGGTACCATTAAACAAACATAAATAACTAAACACTGGTGACACTCAGTACAAGAGCTCCAGGACATAAGGTGCATGCTTCTTCAGGAGTAGTTAAAATGATATTTGGAGTTTGTGGTGTATCAATATCAAATGGAGCTTAAATGTTTGGAAACCATGCACCTTTCACAGGTTTCACAACCTCATGACTGTTGTGACAAGATGATGCTAAAATACTTGTATTTAGAAAAACCAGGTTGTATTATTAGATATGTGCTCAGCTGACTGTTTTTCAGACTTACCAATGGTTTCATTTTAATTATTCACTAGTCAATTGGAAATCACTGACTAGTCAATATTATGAATATTGCATGGGGAAATTTCAAAGAGTTGAAACTTCCAGAGTAGATATCTGAGCTCACTTTGTAGTATAAGCATCAGTCATTAAGAAAAAGGATTCATTTTGTTGATGAACCAATATCAAAGTAGAAGCATATTTGTATGTGTTAGGGGAGAGGGACAGATAAGTGGGACTGCCAGATAATCTGACTTGGGAAGAATTCTTTTATAAACTGTCAGCCAAGAGAATTGTTTCATGTTAGGGATGGGAACTGTTAATGAAACTATGTATGATGCCAGATTATGGAGTTTTTAAAGTAGTGTGCAGTAGTGTATTTACACTGAAGTCAAGACTTCATGGTTTGAATTATGAAGCTGAATCTGTTCTTGATGATAGAGTCCACAGACCTACATAATTTTCATGTGATTTCAACACAGTTTTACTGTATTTTGCCAGTCAGGAGTGCTGATTATCTTCTTGCAAACGGGTCATTATTTCTAAAAGAACATTGGATTTCATTTAGGTAGCTGTCTGGATAGTGTTCAAAAGCTGTACAATAGACCCTTAAAATTAGCTTTAATTTTCTGTTAGCATTTCAGATTTTTTCATAATAGATTTTAATCAGGAATTTGGCAGCAGAATTCCATTTAACCTCATATGTCTTGGGGTGTTTTTGTTGTTGGCTCATTGTTTCTTTCATTTATTTTTGTGCAATGGAGACTATTCTAGAAGATAAGTGAGTTGAATGTGTTTAAAGCTAAATGAAAATCCTTATTTGAATGCCCAATAAGAAAAGCTGTATACTGTGGAAGCTTGAATGAAACAGCCTTTTTATAGGTTTTATATTCTATAGGCTTTCATAGATCTTGCTAACCTAAGAGTTGCAATAAAGGCTGGGATGTTCTGAATAAAATTAAAACGGTATGTAACTTTTATTTGGTTCATGGTGCTTTACAACCAAGCTCTTACTTCTGTATGGCAAGTAAAAATCCCACTCTATTTTCCTTAAACTGGAATTGCAGCAGTGCTGCAACCAAGGACATTATCTGGCAGAGAAGATCCTAATTTAAATTTCATAACTAGATCCTTAACATTGGTGCTGATTTTATTGATGCCTGAATGTATAAAACAAGCTCAGTGAAACAAGGCTTATGAAAATGAGTTGTGTAAATTTCTGTCTTGACTGTAGCTTCTGGTTTTTGAATTAAGATATTTTCAGTATGCAGACTGCAAGCTTCTAATGTTTTGTAGTTCATGGAGAAGGCAAAAACAATAACAAGGGACAGCTAAATAACTCATATAATAGTATGGCTTTTATAATTCTCTGTTATGCAGAAGAATAAAAACAAAAGCCATTCAAGCCACTGCAGGAATTCCAGCTGCCTGACTGAAGCAGAGTGTTGTATACCTTCCACTTCAAAAAACATCTTGTCACAGCCCAGCCAAGAGGCTCCTTCTCAGACTGTTTAATGCCACTGATGACACCTTTTCACCCACAACCTTTCATTCTCTATTGGATGGAATCTTACTTTAGACAATAAATAAGTCTCCATCTTAAATGTATTATGGTGTCAATAGATCCAGATAATTTGCTGCCTAGGAGAGTTTGTCTCCAGGTGCTGACAGATCATCATAGGGAGCTCAGAAAGAAAAGCAGCTTTTTAAAAGCATTTTGATTTGGAATGCAGAGATCCAGGTTTAAAGCAGAGGTCTTTATGCTTACCAGCCTTGCAGTGTTTGGTATTCTCCTTAATCTGCATGTAGAATTGACTTAACTCTGTATTGTTCCTCACTGTGTGAAATCGTGTGCTGTCTCTTTACGGTCTATTTTGTCTGTTTGCCACGTCACTCAATGTCAATGCAGAACAGTCAGACATGCCCCCCACCATCTTATTTTATTTTGCAAGTAGATATTTTAGACATCTTCTTTGCAAGTAGCTTCTACTATCCTCATCACTGCTGGACATAGTATTAGGGTAGGTTTTCTTTCTGAATTCCTTTGAATTCATTAGTGAGTAAATAACTTGATTTTCATAGAATTTTCTCTTAATTGGCCAGAAAAATCTCTGAATGGAAAAAGTTAAAGTCCAAGGTTCCAAGAATTTGGGGACTTGAAATTCACGTGTGGTTATTAGAAACTACTTTATGAAATTGTTACTGCTTTAAAATGAGAATGTGTTACTGCTATCCCTGGTTAAAACTAATTTGTGCTAACTTGTATGGCAAAGGGATTGGAAAAACAATCATAAGCTTCTTTCCTTACCTTCTTCCCTTTCTTTCCCCCCACATTCAACATAAGAGACCCCCATTTCCTCGGGAAGGAGAGTCTAAACAGTTTTAGGCACTGAAAGGGACTGACATGTAGACCCAGTTTGTTGATCCTGCAATGCTGCAGTGACAAACTGCATGCATACACATTTTGTAGAGACAAAAAGGGGCCTTAGTCACTGATTTGGGGAAATTTGGCTTGATGTCAAAGAAAGTAGAAAAATGGCTTCCTGTGCACCTGCTGAATTATCAGAAGATAGAATTCTTTTAAAGGCATCGAATAGAATCCAGATTGTCAGCCTAGTTAGGTCTAAACCGGACCAGAATGGGTAATTTGATTTAGGGAAAAGTAATTTCTTCTCTAAGTCCGTGCATATTGGTGGAAGAGGGATAGAACAGTTTCCAGAACTAGACATAACAAGGAAAGAAGTCTTTCCTTTATTTTTCTGAGTTGCTTGTTTACATTTTATTTTATCCTGTATTTCATGTTTGCTTATTGCCCTTGTTTGTATGCTCTATTTGCCTCGTTTTGGTAGTTCAGTAAAGCTTAACTGAAGAGATTATCAAAATGTAACACATTATGATATAAAGACTTATAAATTTGTGAGTACTGAACAAACAAAAAGAGGAGAAGAGGTAGAATTACGGGTGGATACCTACGGTAAAAAGTATCGAGACAGATTGCCACTTACTGCTAACTACATCAGGAACAAATGGGTATAGAGTTCAAGTAGTTTTTACTTGTGATGTTGCTTATTGTTACTTTCTTGTAACGTGAAAACTTTCCTATAAAGTAAAGTCATAAGCTCTTGAAAGTAATCAAAATGATAGGTATTTCTAAAGGGACCTTAAATAAAATTAAAGTTGATTTCAGAAATGCTCTGAACAGAAAATGGAAGGTATACGATCATGTACCTGTTGACTGATATGCGTCTCATTAATGCTATAATTACAGATAAATTGTGAACAGCTTCTTTTGCTTTTGAAACCAAAGTCTGTTTCTGCACCTGAGTAGTCAGGTAAACAATTCATAATTATAACTTTGCAGCTTATAAATATGTATCTAATTAAATGTATAATATGATGAATTTCAAATTTTCAATAAGTCTGGATTTTTATCTACTTAGCATTAGCAATTTAGAGAACTCTTTTGTATATTATTTTACTGTTAGAAAGGTATTTCCATTATTTTCATATAGGTAATAGGCATAGAATTAATTTTCAGGTTCATACTAATTTTTTTCTCCAATTTCTAGCATGTACCAATGCTGTTGATGGATTAGAATAAATGCTAATCCTCCGATTTACTATGGATAGGTGAAATGCTGTGCTTATAGAAAGCTGAACTAGAAATGATTGCAAATTGAAGGAGTGATGCACAAACCATAATTTGTCTGCGATATCAGTAAGAACAGTAGCGGTGTGTTTACAGGTGTCACAGTCCCTGAGTAATACAATAAAAAACTGAGATTCCCCATTAGAGCTTTAAATGAACATGTTCATACACCTCTCACATATGTGTCCAATTAAAATTAAGTATTGTATCTAAGAACAATGGGAAGGAGATTAAAGAGAACATTTTATGAAGCTGGCTACTAAACTGCAATTAAATGAAGTCTTAAATTTCTATATTCTGTATTTTTGTTTAGCTTAGACGTCTGACTCGACTTATGGTACATCCAGCGTTCTTAGATTTCCTAAAAGATACTTTCTGTGGCTAATTATCTTATAGGTGTTCTATTCAGATCTCTGCTTAGAAAGAGATTGTATATAATTGACTACACAAATAATTACTTCCCTCTCATTTTGAACTCCTGCCAGCTCCTTGTGCAGGGGTCCTTGACTGCCATGCACACTGACCAATTATTATAAATGTTTCTTCAAAAACTTCATTCTCCATTTTAGCTGTTGCACATTGAAGCCTGCCGCAGTTTCTTAGAGCTATGGGTCAAAGCCTCAGAGTTCATATGGCCCTCCCACATGTAACTCTCAGGTTCTGCTCCACCTCCACAACAGAGTGAAGTCAAAATATCTGGATAGGAGAGAAAAGGCCTTTTGTCTTGCTAATTATATAGAGTTAGAAAAATGCAAATGCCTAAATACTGAAATTACATAGTTACTAGTGGAAGTTATAATAAAAATAGGCATTCACTTCATACATCTGAAAGAGAAACATAACCTCAGGTTTATCAAAATTGTTCCTGACAGAATTTTTCCTGTAAGATGTCAAAATAATAGTTTAGGAGTGAACCCATTTAGTACTGTTCCATTTTGTTTGTGTTTGCCATCTGATCTGGCCTACTCCTGGTATCATCTCTGGAGGAAGGCTAGAACAAAAACCATTGCAATTATTTCTGCTGCCATTTACTGGATAACTAAGACTGCAAAAAAGGTGTGAGATCTACTATGGCAGTGAGTCCTCCAGTAGTACTGTATTGTATCTAACATGAAAGGTTTAATTTTGTCAAAAACCCCCTCCAGACATTCAAAGCCTTCCAAAAGGAAGGGAAATAACCAACTAACCAACCAGCTAAGGACCAAATGGGCTGAGCTTGACTTGCAAACTGCACAGTGATGGAGTTCTTACTCCTACTCTGGCAACAGCAAGTATTTTGATTTTTGTTTTTCTTTTACTGCCTTCCCATACAATTTCATGACATGCTTGAGGTCACCAATGCAATTTGTGGAACTTTTAAAACAAGACCTCATAAAGAGGATCTATAGAGGCAGTCAGAACTTAATACAAAGTAAATCCTTTCATTTTACTAGGGAGATGGGGAAAAGTGAGCAGTTGTGACTAAAAGGAGAGAAAATTGCACTCTGCTGTGGTTAAGGGAAGCTAAACAGAAATTGAGTACATCACTTATAAAGTTACAGCTGACAATGAAGTGACTCAGTTTTCACAGTCCATAAAGCTTTGCAATTAGTCAGGAAGTGCTGCAGACTGAAGAAGCCAGCCTTCTCCCCAACCTCTCTTTTCTTTTACAAAACTGCTTAGACTTGTAAAGAACTACGACATTCAGTTTCTGTTAAAGGCTGCAGCTACTCACAGCATAGACACACATTTCCTGAACACACATATGCAAAGAATAGTGATTTTAAAGGAGTATGTGACTTGCTCCTAAAAGCTTGTGTGATTCTAACTGTTGGCCAGCATATGTAATTTCATTTGTGAAGTCAAATACTGTTAAAATGATATTGTATTTATTCCTGTGGATTCTGCTAGAAACGTGATTTCCAAAGTGGTTTTCTCTGAGTGGAATGAGTTTGTCAGATGCATGATCTCTAAAAGGTGAGCTTTTTCTGGAGCTACTGTGGATTACATTGTCTCCCATGATACATTCTTGCTTCCCAGCTTTTCTTGCTGCCTTCGTGCTTTTTTTTAGCTGTTCTAATGTGATTGGTTTTGACACCACCCAGGGATTTCTTCTGTGGTAAAAACAGCAATAACTTTCTTTTTTTACCCTTACTATAACCTTAAACTTTATCAGTTCCTAGGTTGGATTCCCTCTGTGTTTTCATACCTAGTTGCATCCTTACAATGGAGAAAGTTGTCTGAGGGCGGGACTACCTGAAGTTAAAGGAGATGGTCCTACTTGAGCAGCTCTCTGAGAAAATAATTATGGTCTTGAATCTGTCATGTTTTAAGTCCTTGATTTTGTGGTATTGCAAATCCAGTACTAGGGTACCTAGTATTGTATCAAAACATGACAGAAAATGTTGATCTGATATGAACTTCTTCTGCAGGTTCAATTTTATTCCGGTATTTTTGAAAGGCTAACTTTGAACTAGCAGGTTTTATGAAGATCCAATATGGCCCACGTCACTCCAGAGTTATGATGCACAGATAACATCTGTGCTTTTGTAGCCTGCAAATAGCTGGCGTGAAAGAAGGCCAGTGTAAACATCCGTGTTGTGTACTTGGGCTAATTCAGGACAATTGTAACCATTTATTTTCACCTCAGCTGAATCAGTGAGGTGCTGCTGGGTAATCTATAACTAGCAGTTACCGAACTGTATTCTAAACCCCCCTGAGCCTATTGTTTGCCTTGGCTCTATAAAGCTCTTTGCCACCACTGGCGATATCTCATGGATCTGCAAATCAAAAAACCAGCTGAAAAGTGCTTTATTAAAATTTTTAGTCTTCTTAAAGTGAATGCCCTGAGAATGAGTACTCATTAGCTGCAATTGTGCTGTTTATGGTCTGTACACGAAGCTGGACTGTAATGGGATTTAGAATGGCTTATTTTGAATGAATAAGAGAACTATGCTCATCTGAGTCAGTGTCGTGAAATGACAAAAAGTATTCCTAAGCTGCTTGTCTCTGACAGTTTGGGCAAATACATCTGATTTTAGATGTTCCAGAAAAGCCAGTATACCTTGAGGTATCATCTGCTGGAGAACATTAAAATAACGTGTATATTAAAGCTTTGCTTTTCCCAGAACTAGTAGTTCTATAAATATTGCTCCAATGTTAAAAAAAAAGTGCTTTTGCTTGTCTTCTTCACTGATCTCCTCTTTGTAATCATTATCATTTAGCATTTTTGCATGATTTCGTTGCTACGTATTTAATAAATTTTTTAGAATAAGAGACTTGAATTTCAGCCGTTCAACCCACTGAGTATAATGCAGATATTATTTGAAGCAGTGTTATTCAACTGGGAGTGATCTCAAGGAAGATGTTTGTCTGTACAAGTGCTTACGCTCCATTATCTATTGTTTGACATTGGCTGCAGTTTGTTTGACCCAACCGTTCTCCAGACTTTTGGCGCCCCAGGAAAACAAGTAGCCTCCATAAATATAATGGAGACATTTAATTGTTGTGAATTTCTCTGATAAATAGTGTTTGGAGGCAGTTACATTTGAATGGTTCACTGTTAGTGTAATTTATGCCAGAAAGAGAGTAAAGAACAAACTGCTGGGTAGAATTTACTTCTTTCCTTAGTTCTTCTACAATACAGAACTGTTCTGCTGGGGAAATTTGACATTAAATAAGTTTTTTTTTCCTTTTGTGTCATCTGCAGAATTTATTGAAGAATTAACATCTAACATCATGCTTACCTACAGTTACACATTTTGTATATTTATTTACTGTGTTTTGAATAGTTTATTTATCTCCTTGGTTTTGTTTTTATTTTGCAATAACTTGGACACCACTTAGTTTAATTCTGTAGCTTTCTTTGGCCATTTTACTAAAAGCTGGATGAAGGTTTGCGTTTTTTTCTTCTAAACTGAAGATTTTTATTAATATCGTTGTATTTCCTAACCTCAAATACATTCACTTAAGATATCTGAGATACCTGTTTGGCAGAAATGCCAAACATACCAGGCTCAGCTGGAGCTGCAAATTGTTGTCCCTTTTGATGGTTCCTTTTTATCTTCAGTGTGTGATTTTTCTAATGCACAGACAACTGCGCTGCAAAAAGCATTACATCATTGGCATTACTTTCCATTAGGGTGGGTTGGAACGTAGAATTCCTGCTGTGAAGAATACATAAAAAAACCTTGGAAAAGTCCACCAAGATTAAAAGCTCAGAAGAATAAGAGTTCTGAACTGTCTTTAAAAAAATTTGAATAGGTATCTCTTTCTGACTTTTCTGCTTCCAAACCCTTAAACTGAAGTGGCAGCAACCTGATTATTTGAAAGCCGCTTGTCCTAGTCCCTCTGCTGCCAAAGATGAGCTCTGAGCAACAGCTCAGAGCAACCCAGAGGAATAGTTACCTATAGTCAGGAAATCTCTGAGATAGATATAATCTTATAAGCAAAGTAAGCTGTGCATGAAATCTGAGACTTTCCACTGAAGAAGTTCAATTAGAAAATTACTGACGAACTCTGATTTAGTTATTTTCAACTTAACTAAAAAGACCTTGGATTTTATAGGTAATTGAAAATTGGATGTTTCTCTTTCAAAGAAAACTGCTTAAGTATCAAAGAATGTTTTATGCTTCAGTAGCTACCAAGACACCCTCACCAGCCATAATCCAGTTAAAGTTTACAGACCAGGTTTACGGGACAATCCTGTAACAGCCAGTGGCAGTAAGACAGCGATAGCCTTTTCCCTGACATTCTCCTGTGACAAGGAATCCCTATTTTAGTATTATATCTTCCTTGAACAGGCATTATGGGTCTTTATTCTAAATAATTGGAACAAATATGAGATTTCAAATTAATTTACCTGTATTTGAAATTTGTCTCAATTTCTTAATGTAATGCATGTATTTTGTGTCTTTAACACATATTATATGTATATGGCACATTATTATATTCTGCTGAAAAGTGTTGAGTGCTTCCTTGATGTTTCTGTCCTGAAGACTCCTCAGAACTGCCTAACTATCTTGATTCATTGAGTGAAATAGTACGTTTACCTCTGAAAGGAAAACTGCAATCATTGAAGGATAGATAGTATTAGAATGGTGCATGTGTACGTAAAAGGAGTGAAAAAAATTTATACTCTTCAAAATAAGTTTATCTCTATTGGATCTGATTGGCGTAAATTTTGTTCTTAACTTAAAATATGGTAAATAGAAAATCTGGCTTACTTCGACCTTTTGATTTTGAAGTTCCTTTCTAAGCAGATTGATTTAATACTGCTTGTTTCTCTAAAATATTAAAAAATATTTGTCAAAGACATGTCAAAATGAAGAATGATAATACCATACATATGTAAATAGTTCAGTGATAATTGTGAGAAAGCTTTGCCTCTAAGAGAGAAATATTTAATTCTATTTTTAGTTGTTTTCTTGGGTAGGTCAGTTAGCCATTTTCTACTTCATGTGAGCTACACATCGAAATGGGATTCCCTCTCCACTTGATTGCTATAAAATCCCTACTGTTCTAGAAATGTTTAAATATGTAATGTTTAGAAGTAACTAGGCATGAAAGTGTTAGAACATTTTGTTTCAATAAACCTATATGGGTAATTGTATTCCTGGCTTTGTAATTATAAAAAGCTTGCTGCATACTTAGAGATTTTTTGGAAAGAAATAAAAATTTGGTAATGTATTTCCGTGAAAGAGAAATTACATTTCCAAGAATGCCAAATGGACAGCTCATGAACATTTGAGGATCATAAGGCCTAGGCCCTAATTCTAGTTTGCTATATCACACCTTTCCCTTTTCCTTCACCACTGACGTATTGAATGTGGTTCATATGCTGTATGAAAGTGAACACAAGCTAGAAGAAAAATGGTTTGCCTTCATAGCAGATAGGGACAAAATGGCTTGAATATGATTGTACAACAACTGCAAGTCTGTTTTTAGGCTGGATATGAGGTAAACATAGGATATGAGCATCCCAAAAGATTATGAGGGATTTGTGAGGGTTTATAGCTCAAACCAAACTTTGACTTGCTTATATCACTGTTAGAGCCCAAACCAAAGTTTGTGCTTAAACATGTAGAGCCTTTTAGAAGACTAAATCATGATCGATGTAATACAACTTTGTCAATATGTCTACTGATATACTATAAAAAGAAAAAATAAGCATGGTATTAGAATTCTGATAGAAAATCTTACTTGGTTTAATCCTTTAACAAGAATAAACATGCCCTAAGATTTTAATATTATCAATTCCTGAAAAAAATGTCTGGCTCAGGTGGACATGAACCATACGGAGCCAGATCTGTCATCAATTTTTCTGTCTTGACTTGCAATCATCTTTGACCAGATAAATTCTGTATACAGGAAAGAGTCAACCTTGTCTTAGTATGAGGTCATATTTAGCCTACTAGTACTCTGCTCATCTTCTTCTAAGACAAAGAGCTGCATCCAAAATCCCATGTTTGTAATATAAAAATATCCTTATGTTCACGTAGAAGATCAAAGCAAAGTGTAGAGTTGAGAATGAGTTAATGAAAATATATAATTTCCTATGAGTTATACCTAAGACTTTTTAGTTTAAAAGTTCAGATTATTTTTATCATCAGTTCAATGCTAAAATCATCTTGTTGGTTTAAGAGAGAAGGACTCAGAAGTTGCAGAATTCTTGAATCATGTTACTATTTGGGGAAACATGGTTATTAGCAGAATTTGATTTTTAAATACTTTTCAACCTTGATATATCAAATGCGATCTCAAAGGAATTTTTACTTTGAATGATCAAGGGAATAGAATGAAACTTAATGCTTCAATTTATACATCAGCTTTGGTAGAGAAAGATTTCGAGGGGAAGAATCTCAAAGAAAAGGTAGAATTCATAGAAGTTTTGGAGATTAACTGTATTCTTTTCATTCCCAGTAATGAAAAATGGTAATGCAGCTTTACATATGGTGACTGAATTGAAATAAACTCAAAAAATACTATGTAAAGCTCTATAACAGCAATGTAAAGTGACAACAGATGTGATTTCTCACACTAAAATGTATTCTTATCATATGACAATGATTCTCATTATGGTGATACTTCTGGCATGGAACTGAAATTTTCCTACATTGTACAAGCTATATTAAATCTGTCTTTAGCTGGCACCCATGCCTTACTGAAGTTGGCAGAGTACCATATGCATGGGATCAATTCCAGCTTCCTATATGGGCATGATTACCAAAATCTCCATATGATGCTTCGCTTCTGAAAATTAGTTGATGATTTTCACAAAAGGGCTGCTGCATAATGTAATTCTGAATCTCAGCAAGAAGTACTTCATGGCCCAGCTATGGGCTCTATTTGCTCAGTCATCTGCTTTTATTCAGTCCATTATGATCTAATAATATTTAAATGCACTCCAGTTCCTGCCTGTGCTGGGGCTTTGTGGTTCAATCTGAAAATCTTGTAGATTTACAAGACTGCAGTTCAGAGATGTAGGAAAATGTCAAGATCCAACAATCAATTATTTCTTTCAGGCACAATGTGTTTTTTACTACAGATTTTTCTGAAATGAGCAGCATGAAAGAGGTTTGGGGTTTTTGAATGAAGAATATAAAAGATATATAGTAGTTTTTGAGACATTTTAAAGATAATACATTTCAAGTTGTGCCTATAGAGCATAGACCATAGAATTTGAGCCTGTGATTTCTCAATCCAGTCAATAATCAAATAAGATTATCCTGGTTCTGGTCTCACTTAAACCAGTATAATTGGACACTATTGAATTACAACACAATAAATGAGACCTCAAAACAGATTTACTTTATTGTGATAAAAGAGCACAGTATTTCATAGATGCAGTGGAATTTGGCTTAGGTTTACGGGTAATTCCTTTTTATGAACACTGGGCTATGTCAAGCATGTTATAATTTTCAGAGTTAATTCTTACTGGATATGATTCTTATTTTCTTAATTGCTAACTGAACAAATCACCTGATCAAGAATGATTCCCTGAAAATTGTCCTTTTTTTTTTTCTTTTTTTTTCTAGTCTCCCAAGGGAAAGAAACATGTTTACCTCCCTTTGTCTATCACTTGGCTGCAGCTATAGTAGTAACACAGAAACAGATTGCACTGAATTTGCTATTTATTGCTCTGATTTTGGATTTTTGCCACTCCCACTAATGAGCTATGTTTTTGCAGCTAGACAAATTATGGATGGGCTCCTCAGCTCCCATGCATTCAATTGTATCCCAGTTTGTCATTAAATTTATTTTTAACAATAAAATCAGCAGATTGTAATTTGTATTATGATTATCACAAATAGATCTCACCATGTTTAATGCAACTGTGAAACTTTGACAGTGAAGATGAGGGGAGTTAGACCTTGAAAGAAAAAACAGTTGCACAGCATCATCTGAAATTTTATTTTGTCAGTTTTTCTGTAGTAATTTGGGGAATGGGAACAAGGGAAAAGGGAGGGGACAATTTCATCTAATAACACCCCCACTCAAACCAAATAATTACATTGCATTCCCCTTTAGTGTTGCATTCAGTTAGCACGGCAGGCACAAGATTGGACAGTATTTGGTATAATAGTAGAAGTATCTACCACATTAAGTGATGAAGTCTTAAATATTGTACTTTCATTTTTAAGGGTGGCTGAAGGCTTCTCAGTATACACTCAGCACTTCTAAAAGTGGTTAATGAAAGTTAGAAGTTTTGTTTTTTCTCTGTTGAGTTGCCTCAGAGGAAAGTGTCAGAAGCACAAAAGCCTTTGTTGCTTCACTTCATGATTAAATACAGCCTTCCCTATTGAAAGAACTCTTTTCTTTTGCATTATTATCCTGTTACAAAATGTCTATTCCTATTACAAATATTTCAGTTTCCGCATGCTTCCCTTCATAATTAACACTGAAAACCTAACATTGTGAGTCTAGAAGCTGCCATATCTTCATGTGCAAAGATTTAAACTCAGCAGTTACACATGTAAAAGAGATGTTTTACTCAGTAAACTATCACATTACCGAAAGTAGACTACTAATAAGCAAATGTAGGCTACTATTTTTAATTTAAATTTCATTATCCACAAGACATCAGTGCCTTGCATACGTAATTGCAGCTACCCAGATTGCCCTATCTTTGTAAATGAATTATGAAAGTGAAAATGAGGAAAGGTGTTATCTGGGAAACAATATATTACCAATTATAGTGAAGTGATTATACAATCATAACACTTCTATTCAGGCCTTTGTACTTCAGTGGAAGGGAGCTTTTTTTCTGTTCACATTAACACTTTCCTAAAAGATTAAGTAGTCTTAAAAAGGTCACATTTATATTGTGGGAAAAATTATTAACACCAGAAATTATCCCACTTATCTGTGGCAGCTTCAGTTCACAGCTTTGAATTCAGTGACACATGCTTGCTTCAGTAGTTAAGCTATTGTCTTCTCACTTACTTCCTCAGTCTTTTCTGGAAAGAAGTGTTACCTTTAATCCAGACTGTAGAAATCCATATAATTTCAAGGATCTGGCTTATTGGCACAGTTAAACGGATAATTGATGTGGCATGGAGTAGGAATGAACTGTCAGAGCTGGGGTGCAAGTATTAATTCACAGCCATTGAGAAATTTAATCCCTAAATTGTATCAAAAAGATTTTCCCTCAGTGATGCTGAAAAAGCAAGGAAATGTAATGCTAATACTGTTCATGGCAAAGCCAGTGCTGAAGCACTGTTAACAAAACCATGAGATTGCTTCCCTCCCCCAGCGCAATCAGAACAATAGAGAACACAGAATCAAAAATGCAGTGTTTTATATTTGCTTGGCACCATGCTAACTTAATCAGGAATGAACTTGCTCAAGGTTTTTTTCCATAGAAATAGGACAACAAGCCGTTCTGGTACCACTCCTAGAGCATGAGTCACAAAGAGAAAGCAGCAGAGAAAGACAGTGGTTTTTTTCCTTTCACAAAATCACTCATTTCCTTGCAAGGTTATGCACTTGTTTTTGTTTCTAAATGTGTTATTCTGATTCTTTTCCTATTAATGTTTGAAAAATTTAAAGGCAGATGATGTCAGTGTTGATGGAGCAGGTTGTCATCCCCCTCCATTTTTGCTGAAAGATGGATGCTACATTCTGTGTTTAGTCAATGCGATGTGAAATCCTGACATGATTGCAGGTTCTCGTGACTCCTTACCAAATGAGTTCGTTCTAGCGAAACAGACCAAATGATACCAATAAATTTTCTCTGATCATGCATTCATTCATTAGCATTAAGAAGTATTGTGATATACGAGATTTCTCTTGATTGTTAAAGGCGCTTGTCACTCAAGCTAGACCCAAAAGCTAGCTTTTCACTTCATTTTTTTAAATCAGTTTCTAAAAAATATACTTAAAAACTCTGAGAAGGGTTTTTTGTCCTCCTTGTTACAGATGATTAGGTTCCTGAACTCACATTTAGTTGGTAAAAATCAGGTTACTGTTTGACATTCTTGTTAATGTTGTGTTTCCTGTCTGCTGTAGTTCATTATCATGGAATAGGCGAGGCTGGAAGGGACCACAGTGGGTCATCTGGTCCAGTCTCCTTGCTCAAGCAGGGCCCCTAGAGCACATGGCACCGGATTGCATCCAGACAATTCTTGAGTATCTCCAGTGAGGGAAACTCCACAAACGGACAATCAGTGCTTGGGCACCTGCACAGTAAAGAAATTCTTCCTCGTGTTCAGGTGGAACTTCCTGTGCATTAGTTTCTGCCCGTTGCCTCTTATCCTATTGCTCAGCACCACTGAGAAGAGCCTGGCTCCATGCTCTTGGCACTCTCCCTTCAGATATGGAAAGACATAAAAGTCTCCTTTTAGTCGCCTCTTCTCAAGGCTGAACAGGCCTATCTCTCAGCTTTTCCTTGTAAGAGAGATGCTCCTGTCCATTAATCATCTTTGTTGCCTTCCTCTGGACTCACTCCAGGAGCTCTGTGTCTCTCTTGTGCTGAGGAACCCAGAACTGGACACAGCACTCCAGATGTGCCTCACCAGGGCTGAGTGGAGGGACAGGATCACCTCCCTCGACCTGCTGGCAATGCTCTTCCAATGCACCCCAGGATCCCACTGGCCTTCTTGGCCACAGGGGCGCTGCTGGCTCATGGACAGTTGTTATCCACCAGGATCCCCTGGTCTTTCTCTGCAGAGCTGCTCCAGCAGGCAATCCCCAGCCTGTGCTGGTGTGTGGGGCTGTTCCTCCCCAGATGTGGGACCCCGCATTTGCCTTTGCTGAATTTCAGAAGACTCTTCCCTGCCCATCTCTCCAACCTGTCAGGGTTCTTCTGAAGGGCTGCACAGCACTCATGGGAATCAGCCACTCCTCCCAGTGAACCTGCTGAGGAGGCATCTGCCCCTTCATCCAAGTCACTGACGAATAATGGGCCCAGTACTGAGCCTTGGGGGACACCAAGGCCTCCAACGAGATCCTGTGCCACTCTTCAGCCAGTTCTCGATACACCTCACTGTCCACTCATCCAGTCCACACTCCTTGAGTTGGCCTATGAGGATGTTGTGAGACAAGGTCTTGAAAGCCTTGCTGAAGTTGAGGACATTGAGAGCAATGTCCACTGCTCTCCCCTCATCCACCCAGGTGATTTGGATGGTATTGCTTATACTGTCTGCATATACTGCAATCAAACAGATTCTCAAACATTTCACATAGGTTTCTTGAGCTCTACTAGCACAAATACTTTAATGTATCTGGGACTATTATGAAAACATTTGTTCTGAAAGGAAGAGTGAACTAGTACCTGTCCTAGAATAAAGGCTTAGTTCTTAGTTTCAGTTACTTCCATTTTGGTCATGTCACTGACCATGACTTGTTTTGCTAACGAGAGTTTCTTTTAACACTTCATCTCTTGTAGAAAGAGGCTGAGGTAATTTAAATGACTTGTGGTGCTGATGGGCTTCTTGAACACTGAAATCTGGTAATCAAACTTAATACATTTCAGATAAGCATTTGTTAATGGAGCTTTGGGAAATGTGCACTTTTGGGGTGGATGGCTCATAGCTATTTCTTTGCAAGAGTAAAAGTATTAAAAAAGTATTTCAAAGGAATAGTTAAGACAAAAAATGGAGAAAGGGAAATGTATTTTGGAAACATGAATTTTCTTCATCTCTACTCCTGCTCATCTCTGCACTTTTTGATTACCCAGTGTTTCCCCTGATATGGGCTTGCGTGACAATTCATTTCTATGGACTAACTTCCGAGGCCTCTGAAATCCAGAGTCACTGGTAGAACTGATTAAATGCTAAAATCTCCATCCCATAAGAAATGTTAAATTCTGTATTCTTCTTACTAGATTGTAAATGGTTTCAAGGTTGGAAAGTTCATGAATCTTTTACTTATATGTTATGCAATCACTCCATCTGGGAAATCAGTAAGGCAAAGGATTATTGATTAGTTCAGGTGATTTATTCTAATGGGACCTGTCCAAGTCCTGTGTGGGAGTGCTGTCTTGTTAAAGATGATGATACACAGAGGGAGCAAGTTCTGAAACCTCTCCTCGTGCTCTCCTTTCTAGCCTCCAAACAAAAGATTCTGGATAGTGGCCAGACTTGGAAAGTAAGTCTACAGAGTTCACAAAAATAGTATTTCAGTCTGATATTTCCTGATCTGCTTATAAAGACAGTCTTTGCAATAGGGAGTTTTGGTAGTGGTTATATGTGGGTGCACCACAACCTTCCACCCTCTGCATACTCGCGTAGACTTACATCTCATTACTGTCTAGCTATTAATTGTATGTGTCTGTGAACAATGATGGCTTCAAGTACTAAGCTGTCAATATGACTTTCCCAGATGAACATCTGAGTAGGCGTAAATGTCATGATAAGCATACTGCCTTCATGTATCACAGAAAGTTATTACCTCCTTTTTGCTGATTCTTATGTAACTATACTTTTGGCTGATAAAGTAGAATAAACACTCATTATTTTTGGTAGTCAGCTACGATAAACGTATACGTAGATACCTGTGAAAATTCCTTTTACTGATAGGGATATTTTTTCCTTCCAAATACCTGCCAAATCTGACTGATACTGATGACCCTGAATACTTTTGAGAATTTCGGTATGCAAGGGTTGTATATACCAATATCAATTCAAGTCACCAACACCAACTTTCCCTCAGAAACCATGGAGAAAAAAATTAATTGAATACTTTCTTTTACTTAAAAAAAAGTAACAATTATCTTTAGAGGTAGCATCACTGCATACCATTGCTAAAAATGTATCTGAGGGGCTGGACTCATCCCCACTTCTGGAAAGCTATAATAAATTTAAATCTTAGTATTTATATTTGTTTTGGTCTTTTTTTTCTGTGAGTTTTCCAAATTGAAATAGTTTTAGAACTATAATAAATAGCAGGAAAATAATAAAAAAAATAATGGCATGAAATTGATACTTTAGACAAAACTGATGATGCCCTTCAAAAGTAAAGCGAAGAAACCTCCACTATTAAGATAGGTATTGTCAATGCAGAATAGCACAGAAAGATATTTTGTAGCAAAAAAAAAAACCCCAAACCAAAACCAGCATGATCAGTAAGCTCCTGTAAAACATATGTTATTATTATTTACAGTACAGCATGTAAAAAGACTTTAGGGTTTCTTGGGCTGTATCTTCTGGGCTGTTTAGGTTCCAGGCTGCTGGTGTAGCTGACTGGCTGCACTGTTAGTGGTGCTCCTTCCTGGGAGTCAAAGTCTGACATATGTGATGAAATGTAGAATACTCATAATCAGAAAAGAAAACCAAACCCAGAACTTAAATGCAAGATGCTTGGGGAATTCATATGTGAATGTACAGGCTGCCAGTACACATTTTATTTAGCATTTACTGCAAATCCAAGCAGACAATTCTAAAAGAAGCTCTTTATTGTAATTTTGGGGGGCGGGGGGTTTGTGTCAGGGTTAGGAGTAGATGCTTGAACATTCTAATCTCTTGTTAGACCAGTGCATGAAAAAATCAAACAACGCTGCCTGCTACTTTTAAGCTTTTCAGAGATCTTTTCAGTGGCAGTTGCAGAACACGAGTGTGGAAATGTTTAAACCAGATGTTCCCTAGGCATCTCTCAGTGTTCATGTGATCCTCAGTGATCAAAGGCTTTCAGAAAAAGCATGGAGACAAAAGTATTTCTTGTATCTTATTCCTTTCTAGAAGATAGCGCTGATTTTATTTGTCCATTAATGCCATAATTGAATTAAATAGAAATTCTCCTTTGCTTCCATTTAACTGTTCTAAATCAAAGTTTCTAAACATTCTTCTCTTGGTCTACCTCAGTGAAGAGCACAGTTGTGTGCAGGACATAAGAAACTATGATCAGGAGTGACTGATGGTTGCTAATGAAATCTCAGATGAAATAGAGAAATGAAGGTTGAACTTCTAGGAGGTAATTATGGTGTTTAAGTGCCTAGACCTGAACTTTTGATGAAAGCTAAGCAGAGAACTTTAATGAGACTTTTAATATGACTTTTGATAGGCTTGCCTCAATCTGTGATGCTAATAAATTCCACCATTACAAGATTCTGCTTTGATAACGGACATAACACTAATTATTTCACTGAAGTATCCATTTGTCACAAGACACAAATAAAACTCGTTGTCTTCCTACCCATTCTACTCTTCTTAGATCCATTTACATGTAACTGGGTTTCTGCAGATCTTTCATCATATCTCATAACTTAAAACTCCTCTCAGTTCTTGTTCTGCAGTTTTTTCCTAGTGCTTTATTTTCAGTTTTCTCCCCATACAAGAGTGGAAAGTTTAACAGTCTGGCAGTTTAAGCAGAGTCTCATTTTTCTGTGTGTCTGTTTTAACCCTTGGTCTAGAAAAAAATGCTGCAGCTTTTTGGGCATATGCCAAAATAAAAAAAGGAAAAGTGCCAAGTTCTTAGTTTTAAAATAAGACCAGCAAAAGTGTATGAAATGATTCATCACTTCCCGGCAAGTGTAATTATCACTGCAGTCACCATTCTCTATCTACTTGCACTCTTTAAAGATGTGCTAAATGTTGCTGTAAGTTCCAAGAGTTATTGTTTCAAACTGAATCAACTAAAAAAAATTAGAGCATCACAGGTGTGTGCTTTAAACAGGAAATGATGCTGATCTCCGGGACTCCTGGAGCTGCCTTCGTTTAGATTGGCCTGCAAGAAATGTGTCACGTCTGTGTAAAGATGGAATATGCTGAGTTTACGGTATCGGCTATACAAAGGAAAGTATTTCAACTGTTTTAGCTATTGTTCGTCATTGTTGGAAGCTGACTCCTCAAATTTGAAACCAGTTCCACCTCTTATGTGGGTATTTCTTCGTTGTCTAGACTGAGACATTGGAGATAGGGTGATTATGTTTAGTATTCAGTTCATATACTTTTTTAATATAGTTTAAGCAAATCACTTGTAACTTCACTCCTATAGATGCTCCCTGGTAATCTTCTATAACCAAAGATCTTATTTTGACAAGGTATAGTTGTAATTTCTCTGTATTTTGAACCTTATAAAAATGACTCAAAGCATAATTGATTCTGCCTATAAGTAAACTACTGTGGGATGCATTCTCACCAGTCACTGCTGAAAGTCTAAAACAAAAATCAGACTTGGTAACATACCAGTGTACTCATTTCTCACATAACATATGTTGTGAGATCTTTGGGGTAGCAATGAGCTTTTTTGTTCTGTTTGTATAGCAACTACACACTGATGTCTTTATCTACCACTGGGAAATTTGGGTAGTATCACAGAAAACAAATGTTTAAAATACATTGTCTAAAAATTTTACAGTACATGAAAATTTTTTCTAAGTTGTTATGAATGATTGCTGTGTTAGTGAAAAGTTTTTACCTAACAAACAAATGCTATTATTTAGTATTTCAGCATTTATTTTTGCATGTCATCTAAGCTCTGTTCATAACCAGGGGATTGGCATAAAGAGCTGCCTTTATTCCCATGATCCTGTGGCATTCAACTCTAGCTGAAGGTCTCTCCTGTGACCTTGTGTTGTTATGTATTAGGATCAAAGCCTTCCCAAAACATATCTCATCCTGGAATGCTACTAAAAATGGAGGAATCCAATGGTGTGCAATGAAAAAAATATTAAAAGTGGCAGAAAGGGAGGAGGAAATTACTTCAGGGTAAGTGGTGAGGGAGGCAAAAGACCTAGAAATCTCCAGAAATAATAGCTGTGGAATGGCCACAACTCACGATATCTAGATTCCTCCCATCACTCTGCTCAGCTGTGAGTTAGTTATGTTAGGACAACACAGCATTTCAAAGTAGGTTTCAGCTCTAGAATGAGTGAATATATTGTTTGTCTGAGAGGACTGTGTCAAAGTGTAGAAATTTCAGTACTTTTACATCAGGAGAATAAATGGATATTTTGTGAATTGTGATATTCAATTTAGAATCTCGGATTTACCTTTTAAAATTTAATGGTATTAAGGAGAGCTGGATATGGAAGTAGATTTCATTTTAGATTTATATTAGAATAATTAGGTAGCTGAGAAGGGTGCCAAACACTTATATCATCACCAAATACTGGTGTGAGCTGTGCTTGTCAAAGAAATTAATGTCAAAATGACCACTGTATTGCACAGTGCAATGGCAACTTTTTATTTTGTCATGAGAATTTGTAAAAAGTAAATCATGCAAATGCACAATATTTCAGTGTGATGAGTAAGGGGAACCTTGAAGCTCCTGGGACACAACAGAAATATCTTGCATCTTAGCATTAATGATTTTCATCTAAATGGTGTTTCAGCAGTTTGGTTCAAATGCCCATTTGATGGTATACGATTGTAGCCAGAAGGTACCCCTGTAACATAGTTCGGAATCAGAACAACATAATCTTTAGCGTCCGGAATAATTATCTTTGACTCCTTCAGGAAACCTGTATGAAGCTGACTTGGGAAATTTCAGTACTCTTTCTCCTTACGCTTCCCTCAGTAAAAGATGCTGGTGAAGAATCCTTTAAGAAGCTGAAACAGGATAACCTGCTTTAATCTTTTGGCTGCAACGTAAGGGAATGCTGTTCTTGCATTATAATGTTGCTTAACTTGAAAGATTGCATTGTGCTAATGAAAATGGGTAAGTAGGTTTGCTGAACTCCAGATTGGACTAAAGATATTTTTTAGTTAAAACTAAGTTTATGTATATGCAACAAATTACATGTATCCTTGTGGTTTAGTGAGTCAGACTGGTCAAGTGTAGTGGCATTTTTCAAGGTTCTTTAGTATTTCTCACTGTGATTTAAAGGTTTATTTGCATTCCTGACTGAGCAAGTGTCTGATATCGTCAATAGGGTTTGTCAGCAAGCTGGCAGAATGTAAGTTTTCCTTTCTTGGCACAGATAACATTAAGAAGTTTATCAGAGAATATTATGCAGACTCAAAACCTGTCAAAAATATGAATGACAGTGTGACAGAAACCACCTGCACAGCTCTTGATATTCTCGGATCAAAGTACCAGCAGGAAATCACTGCAGCATTCCAAATAGTAAGTACGGTTTTGTAACAAGGCAGAAATCTTGAGAACCAGTAGATATTTACTTTTTGTCGCTTCAAAGCAGTTCCTTAAAGCTTGTACCATACCCAGTGTGTGGCAAGCGCTAGTAAGAAACAATGAGTTACATATCCACAAATTAACAAGATCTGTCTGAAACTAGGGCACCTGCTACATAACAGGGACAAAAAAAGATACTACTGTTGTTACCAAGTCACTGAAATGGAAGTTTGCTTGATACAGGAAAGAAAACAACGGTAGAAAGTATACCTAGTGCTTGTAAAGGCTTTTAGTCCATAAAGTGAAACAGCTTTTGAAGGGAAAAAATTTCACCAGCTCTCAGTGATGAACTTAGGCAGTCTGAGTTGAAAGTGACCTGTCCAAAATCAGTCAATGGAGTCATGAAAAGCTCAGGGTTCTTAGGTTACAACCCAGAGTCTTATCTGTCAGTCCACAGTGTTTACATTTGTATAAAAAAGAAAAATAAACAGGTTATTTTTGCCATTAATCAACTTCAAATGCCACTCACTTCACTTAACAAAGGACATTCTGTGATCAGCTTCCACCATCAATATGGCATAAGTGTGCAAGGCTTTACACAGTATTAGCAATAACAAGCTAAATTTCTGTAAGTTAAAATTGAAGCTGCCTAGTATGCATTCAGATGTCACTTCAATGTGATAACTTTAGATTAATGTAAGAAAAACCATGAGGATAATGTACTTACCACTCATGATGCGTGTAGTTACCAACGTGGCTTTGTAGTTGCAGAAATATCCAATTTATATTTAAATTTTAATTGTCAACATCACTTTAGATAGAGTCCAAGGAGGGATCATTCCTTAAAATAGCTGCCTATAAAAGAATGTTTTCCTGCAAATTTGAAGGTATGCTTTTGATACTAGCTGGTTGAAACTAGTGTAAGTGTGATCTGTTTGTAGTATGGCTTTGCCTGTCAAACATAGTTTTTCCCCAGTTGTGGTCACTTTGAATGAATACAGCGACTTGCTTCATCACCTCTTTTGTTCTCTGATTCCTTGAGAAACATATCCATATAATTGCTTTTAGGGCTCAGAGCAACTTTCTAAGAATCATACACTGGCTGTAAAGTATATTTGGCAGAGAATTATCAAAGGTTTTTTGTCAGAATAGGAAGGTGTCTCCATGGCTCTGAAGACCTCTGACACGGGTGCATTTTTGTTCTTTAATTTGAAATAATATTAACTTATAGCAAGACCTGCAAATACAGGGAGAGATGAGTTAGAATTCAAAGTGATACTTGTCCTAAAATGCAGTAAAATTGACAGACCTTTATCACATTTATGTGATAGTAATCAGCTGTACAAATATAGGATGGGGTTAAACTTAGCTGCATTGCAATACCGCAGAAAAGGATCTGGGAGGTAATCACAAACTTGAACAATAGTAGGTGTCCTGCTGTTATGAAAACAAGTAAAATGTCGTGCTGGGAGATAAAATCTCTGCTAGCGCTTGTGAAAACTGACACAGTGATCTGACTTCTGCAGCTCATGCATCTCTTTCCAAATGCTGATCATTGCCTTGGCTTGTATTATTTCTGTTGGTTGCAAAACAATATTTATGTATCTCATTTTGAGCTTCACATGTCCATCATATTGCTGTTCTTGAAAGGTTTTGAATCCTTTTTAATGTTTACAACGTCAACCTCCCATGCAAAATGTTCTTTATTTGGAAATCAAACTTGTGAAGAGCAAATACAGTCTTTCAGACATACCATTCTGAGCTATTTGTCCCAGATCATCATTGTATTTTGTTTGGTTTTATTTTTGTTTTCAGGGAGCTGGACTGTGTGTTTGTGTTAAAGAGTAATTGGGTCTTCCCCTTTTTATTCTTTTCAACAATACACGTTTGTAGTTTTAAAATTTTCAGTTTTAGATGGAATGCAGTTTTCTTCAGCATCTGCAAATGCAGTTTCATGGTTAGAGTCATTACTTGATCTAACAGAAAAATGCTGAGATGTGAAGTGCATCAGAACCAGTTATTCTAATAACTAAGCCTAGTTTCTGTCTTATTTCTTCATGGCTCTAAGCCATTGCTGAAAGAGACCAATGAAGCATTATTTAAATCTGAAATTATTCCTGGTGTTTCCAAAAAGCTGCAGGTCTCTGCGAGTTTTCAGTGGCTCCCTTCTTGCAGTCATGTTTCTTGCTTTTAATACCCTGAGCCACTTGAAGGCCTAATTCATCATTATTCCTAATCACTGTTTCTCCATGGCTATGCAACATGAGTGTCTGCACAGCACAGTAACTGAATGCGCTGTGAATTCCCCCCTGAAGATATGGTTCCCCAAACCAGGAAAATACAGATCACAAAAACAGTGATTTCCACAGGGATACGAAGGACAGACATTATCAGAAATTAAAAACAACATGGTTTTGCATAGACATGTTCCTGGCATTTTCTTGGTCTTCCCTGTGTTTTCTTTTCTAAAAATGTTCTCACCAAACAGCCTCAGCAGAATTGACCTGAGAAGCCCATGACATTTTCCTTAGGCTATATGTTTTTGAGAAATGTGGTTTATGAGCTGGTCCGTATAGTATCACTAAAAGAATAATTTCATAAAGGTCAAAGAGTATAATGGAAGAATTCATATAACTAATCTGGATAAAGGGATAATTAAATTGCATTGATCCAAGTGAAAAAAATTTGTAGTTGTAATTGAAATTTTACTGACAAATGTCATGTGGGCACAGATGCTTGGCTGTATAGAATCAGGGCAAAAAGCCAGATTCGTAAGTGCCTCACACTTTAAGAAAGGCTGCTAAATGAACAATTACATTTTAGCACCTGTCATACAGTCATTAATTATAACAAGCTCATTTCATTTTACATGCTACTTAATTGTTCACCACTGTTAAAAACATTCTTAATCATATGTATCTTTAGGGTAAGGTCACTTCACTGAACCAAACCAGAATCATTCTATTTCATTGAATTTAAAGTCTTTAATGTACTATAGTGGCCTCACAATAAATATTGTGGGTTACTTCAAACAAAACTGAGGAATAGGAGCAGCTGTCTCAATCTGGACACAAGAATTAACTGAACACAAGAAGTTCAAGAAATGAGCCTCAAGAAATTGAAGAGCAGTATCAGGCAAAAGGGTGCAAGCTCAGTCTGCACCATTTGCAGTGAGGCACGGGGCGCTGGCAGGGGACCATCGGCCACCAAAGGGTTAGTTTGACCCATGCCTGGTTATCTCAGTCTAAGGCTTGGAGAAGATACTGTTCTAAGTGCCCTGCTCAGGGCTCTTCTCTAACATTTGGGTTTCTGAGCTGTATTAGTGCTGCCATCAGGCTATATGGAGAGATGTTTAGCATCATCATGGCCGATAATACTGTTACTTAAAAAAGCATAATTCCTCACTTGGAAAATTGCAGTAAGCTTTGATAATATATGTGGAAGAGTACCTGACAGGTAATACCCAATTTAGGGCTCTTGGGCATGAAAAGGTTTAAAATTCAGTGGAAAGTGTGTTTTCCCATAGCTTTACTTCAAGATCCCCAAAACCTGTTTCTTTAAAGAAATAGAAATAGTTTCTTCCTAAGTCTATCTCAAGTTGCACATTTTATTTTCTACTGCAGATGTCCTGATTAGTTAAGACCTATCATAACTCAATAAGTCTGTTTGCTGGGAGCATGATTTACCACATGCAACAAATTTAATGAATATTGCTCCATCTGCTCTTTGAGGATCACACTGACAGTGAGTTAGTCATAGTGAATGTTACTGACATCAGTGGGACCGATGTTATAACAACTTCTCTCCAGTGTGAATGAAAGGTGGTCTGTTTTTCAAAATATCCAAGATGAGACCTCTGCAACGCATGGTGGGAAATACTGAACTAATTGAATTTTGTTTAACTGTGTCAATTAATTTTAATGAATTACAATTACAACTCCAGGCAGTGCTACAGGCTGGGAGTAGAGTGGCTGGAAAGCTGCTCAGCGGAAAAAGACCTGGGGGTGCTGGTTGACAGCTGCTGAACATGAGCCAGTGTGTGCCCAGGTGGCCAAGAAGGCCAGTGGCATCTTGGCCCATATCAGGAACAATGTGGTCAGCAGGACCAGGGCAGTGATTGTCCCTCTGTACTTGGCACTGGTGAGGCCACACCTCGAGTCCTGAGTTCAGTTTTTGGGCCCTCACTACAAGGAAGACATTGAGGTGTGGAAGTGAGTCCAGAGAAGGGTAATGGAGCTGGTGAAGTGTCTAGAGAATGAGTCGATGATGAATGGCCGAGGGAGCTGGGGGTGTTTAGCCTGAAGAAAAGGAGGCTCAGGAGAGACTTTATCAAGCTCTACAATTGCCTGGAAGGAGGCTGCGGTGAGGTGGGTTTTGGTCTCTCCTCCCAAGTAACAAGCCTAATACTTGATGAGATGAAATGGCCTCAAGTTGTTTCAGGGGTGGTTTAGATTGAATATTAGGAAAAGTTTCGTCACTGAAAGAGTTATCAAGCTCTGGAATAGGCTGCCCAGGGAAGTGGTGGAATCACCATCCCTGGAGGAATTTAAAAGACATGAAGATGTAGTGTTTATGGACATTGTTTAACGGTGGACTTGGCAGTGTTAAGTTTACAGGTGGACTCAATGATCTTAAAGGTGTTTTCCCACCTAAACAGTTCCATGGTTATTCCATGAATTGATGGTGTTATGTGTGCTCAGCTGCAGCCATTGCAGCTGCTTGGGGCTGCTTACATCTCCAGTATGTCTTATGTTGTTTTTTCTATATGCGTACCTGTACTTCTTGTATCAAGTGGTCTGGTCTGAATGTTCAAAAGCATAGAGCAGTGGAAAAAATATTCTGATAATAGCAGAGCCACTGAATGCTTGACATTCCCCATGGCACCCCTACTGGGCTTCAGCAAAAACATCAGTTTGTGATACACGTGGTAGTATCTGTTACACAGTGTTTGACTGGAGAGGATGTTCTTGGACAAAATAATTCCAGTTCTAGCTTGTCTTGTCAGGATAGTAGCAGATAACTCTAATCAATGTATGGATCTCCCTGCTTATTTATAAATTCTGCAACAAGATAATTAAAAATCTGCCGCTTGGCTATTTATATAATTAATTTCAAATTAGTCTCATTATACTTTACTGCTTGACAATAATCTGCATAACAAAGGAGACTTACTGCAATCGTGGCAGTGGTATTCAAAAGCTGTTGAGAATATGTATTTTATATTAACAGGAAAAATATTAAATATTAGGGGAGAGCTGATTTTATTATTCATTAAAATTAATTACTAATGTCAAAATTCCATAGGTTGAAGAAAGAAGACAAATACTGGTGTGAAATGTACTTGCCAAAGAAGAAATTAATGTCAAAATGACCACTGTATTTCATGGTGCAATGGCAACTTTTTATTTTGTCATGAGAATTTGTAAAAAGTAAATCATGGAAGTGCACAATATTTCAGTGTGCTGACTGAGGGGAACCTTGAAGTTCCAGGGAAACAACAGAAGAGTCTTGCACCTTAGCATTAATGATTTTCATCTGAATTGTGTTTCAGTGGTTTGGTTCCAACGCCCGTTTGATGGTATATGATTGTAGTCAGAAGGTACTCACATAACAGTTCAGAATCAGAACAAATAACACAACTTAGCAGGTATTTTGTCAGGTTTTAGAGAAAAAGCTGAGATGGAGTGTGAAGAAAATCAGTACATCTTTCCACTAGGGGATGAGTGGAACTGAATGATAAAATTCTAAGAAGAGCTACAAAATTGACACCTTTTGGAAGGAGAGAAAATACACCTAGTCTTCAGTTCAGATAACATAAAATATTATACAGCAGTCAGTTTTAATCTACATCTTATTAAAATTATTTTCTAGCTGTTGTCAAGACATTTTTAGACACTGGAAAACATTTTTCTTACTGAATGCTGTGGTTTAACTTACCATTCAGGAGTAACTCACAAGAAGTTTAATAGTTCCATGAAAGACATCAGTGCACAGATTATGTCAAAAATTCTGTTCTTTGTTGCTTTTAGTTCAACTTTAAGATTTAGTATGAAAAATAGTAACTCATTCTTTGGTCTAGGTAGACACAGACCATATATAAGGAGTTTAACAATACCCTGGTGAGTACTTTTTCTTTTTAATAGATAATCGAAACAGCTTATTCTCTGGGGCTGGGAGCATAGCCTGTTACATGTATGCTAAATTCATATAGAAAATAATTGCAAGGATAATGAAGCCAACTACACTGTACCCACATTCAAACATCTTGGAGAATTTAGCTAGCAAAATTAGTCTGCCTCAGCCTTGAGTTCAGAGAGATTATGGTATAAAATGAATGCATATTCAATTTTTGTTTTAGCTTGTGGCTCTAGTAATGTTTTGAAATTAATTTTTCCAAAATGGGATTTTAAATGTATGAATAAAAAAGATGTATTTCTGTGAAGAGGGGAAATGAAAAAAATCTAGGCAGACACTTTGTAGGAAATCATGAGTCATTCCTTGTTTATAAACTGTAATGTTTGTTGTGTTTCACGTTTTCTAGTCAGGTTCTTTTTGTTGTATATTTCTGACAGACTTTTGACCCTTGATAAAAAGTGTGAGCACTGAACTACTTTTAAGCACCATTTTTATTTTTAAAATTTGTTGACTAAATAAGTGATATACTGACAAATTCACTGTAGATTAACTGACTGTCAAAACTTATCCCAAGAAGTCCTGAACATGAACGCTCTAGTGAACCCTTCTTGAGGATCATTACCAGTGCTTTTGAAATCGTTTCAGAGTTTTCTTATGCCTAGACTACAATTAGCAGGAGGGCCTTGTTTTAAATAATTTGGTAATCCTGAGAATTAACTGTACAGGGTGGGGAGAGAGAAAACTATATGACATATAAAATTCTACATTTCTCCTTTGCTTGTTGCTTTTCCTCCCTGGAGATGCTGTTGCCAAATAACAGGGTGAGTTTTCTTCTGAGTCTCTGTAAAGTTTTGCTAGAAAAGATAAACTTCCTGCTAGTCTTCTGTCATGAGTACACATATACTTGGCACATTTGGAAGAATGTCATCACAGTAAATAGACTTGGGAAGAAGTGTGTGGGGTGCTGGGGAAATGGTGAGCTGGTATAAGGAGGAAAATAATGTAGATAATACAGTACAAAGAGAATAAAACATTCTGTGGGTTTTTTATCTTAGAAAGACAGTACTGTGTATTACAAAGGCCATAATGGAATCCAGATAGGAAGAAAAAAAAGTTGGATTATTACTGTATGCATTAAATTTTGTGAATATCTTTGTAATAAGAAGATGAGAATGATCCAAATGTTACTGTCTTAGAATAATAGATTTCTGAGTCATGCACAAGACATTTTTTGTCTATGACCATGCTACATATCTGAGGGTAGAGCTGAACTCAGAATTTCATTTGTAAGGCTTAAACATGATGGATGTCAGATTTCAAGACATCTGTGGGGAAACTGGTATTTAAAAGCACTTTTTCACAATCAGAAAGCAAAGATCTGTTATTAGTGTTGCTATTTCAAAGAAACAGTTTTGTAAGATGATTTATAATCACTTGTAGAGTTTTTGCTGTGTCATCTTTTTTTTTGTACCTACCCGATGGCAATGTGACCAAAGAACAAGTAGCTGATAGAAAAGACACTGCAACAAGTCCCAGGTTCTGCTAATCCCCTAGGAAAGAGTATGAGTTTATACTTTCAGATAGCTTCTGTGGCAGTCAAACTGGATGCCAGAAATCTAATGATGAAAACCAGAAAATCTCAATAACTGTGCATAGCCAGGGTGTTTTAACCAATTATAATGAAGTAAGTTTCAGAAAACTATGAAATACATGATCTTGGAGACCATGATGAAAGACAGTGAAAAATATTTTCAAAATCTAAAATGAAAAAAAAAATTTAAAAAATTAAGTTTTCAAACTCTGCCACCTACACAGATTTGAATGTGACTTACAAAGAAAAAACTGTAGTGAAGAGGTAGCTAATGATAGATTCTTGCCTCTTTGTTCCAGACGTTCAGATGAGAACTACTGTATATAGAGAAAATTGATGCAGTCTACCATATATCTTATAACTCCTTTTAGCCTAGCTTCTGGCTTATTAAGTGCTCATATATTTTCCTTGAGGAACTGCAATTTAGCAGAAAAATTCTTTTGGTCATGATTTTGACATTGTCCAATAGCCATGCTTAGGGCACAGTTACTCATGTTTTCCTTTCTGGACAATTTTGGATTTCCAAACTTTTTTTTTCAGTCTTTAAGTATTGTAGCAAACGGTTATACTGGCATATATTTTAATCATCCACTTTAAAGTGTTTAGCAATTATCTTTTGCTTGATTTTATGCAGCCCATCTGTACTAAGTTCTGGAGATTTTATTACCCTTTTCCACCCTAAAGAGCAACAGTATGCTCAGTCAGTAGTTGCTCTGTTGTCAGTGTGTATTTGCCATTATATGTATACATTTAGAAAACACATGGCACATCAATTACAGCATTTTCCGATACAGACTGAAATTCCATCAACTGTGGCCAATAATAATACTGCACTGGCTCAAAACCAAAGAATGCCATGTTTTGACTTGTGTATCTCAGTGCTAGTTTAGCATCATATATCCCAAAGGAATTTCTTTCTTCTCATTTCCCCTCCCTTGCTTTCCTTCTTATCCCCCTCTTGCCCTTCACCGAAGATGCAGAGTATAAAATCCTAATAGTATCAGGTAGAGTCCAGTAAAATACAGCTGTGATACTGGTCACGTTCTTCAGAAGAGTTTTATTAATCAGGAAAATTAATGTTCCCATAAGACACTGGTATTTGTATTTTTTTGTTATTTCTACTTATTTGCTTGAGATTTGCTAGGACTTTTACGATGTACTAAAATATAAAAGCACAAGTAAAGCACTGGGAAGCTTCTTAAGCCAAGTTCCTGTGTTTCAGTCTGAGCAGGAAAGTCTTAGCAGGAAAATTAATCTCCTGCATGACGGCATTGACGTAAGTCTCTGCTCAGTTTGTGTGTGCATGTAAACAGGGAAAGTAAGAGAGAGTAAAACAATTTTATTTTAAAATTTCATTTACAATTTATCTTACTTAGGAAAGGTAAAAAGGGAAGGCAGAACATTAAAGGCCTGCACAACTCTCTTCACCGAGCTTTAGCACGTGTACTACAATAGACCCAGTGACATTTGACAACTCGTCTATCTGCATTCTGAATGAGTCACAATTCTCTTCAGTTCTGTCTGGTTTCTCAAGCTTGGAGAAGTCATTAGGTGAAGTTTTAGAGTGGGTTTTGCTGACGTCAACATGAAGAAACCAAATGAGACTGTCCTACACTGCTCAGAGTGCAGTAAGCTTAACGCAAACCTGGTAGAACAGTTGGGTGAAAAACCACTCAGCCTGATCCTTAACAAGATGAATTGTGCCAAGGAATATGAAGAATGTGGGTAACTATAATTTAGCTCTTAAACCATTACACAAACACAGTCCTAGTAGGTAGTATTATATATCAAGCATTGTTGTATTGGCTGAACCAGCAGCTGTGGTGGCCAGGGGGCCAAAGAGCCCAGGTACAGAGGGGGCCCGCTGGTGGACACGCTCCAAAGTGTAAAACTCCCCCTCACCTCAGTGAGAAAGGCCTCCCTCATTGATCTTGTGACCCTATGGAGATTCGGTCTGTCTGACTGGCCAGCAGCCAGACCCCCTTGTATTCCTGAAGAAGATGTAATCCAGCCCCCCCTCCGCCCCCTCCTTATCCGCATTGGTTCTTGTATTACCCTGCCTCCCTGCTGTACCCCTTTATAAGTGTATTCCGAAGAGAAGTTTGCCCTTCTTGTCTTGGGACAGCATGGAGGTAAATGAACTTCGGTGCTCCATGCGGGAGCCATCTCTGACTCATTTACTTCTAGTGTCGCCGGAGCTAGCTGGCTCAGTGTGAGCGCGGCTGCGTGTATCCATCGCATGGGTGAGAGAGCTGACTTGCGAGGTGCCAAGAAGCACCACCAGGGGTTCCTTAGCTAAAGGTTCCCCTTGGAACAAGCAGCAGCTTCTCCATCGACATCCACGCGGCGATAAAGCATGACATGCTTGTGCTAAAATCACCCTTTGCGTGGCAGGCAAACGCAGTGTCTCCTTTAGCATCTAACCTGTTTCTGGGGACATCAGACACCTGGACAATTTTATTAGCTTGGTATAGACAGTTAGATTTGGAGACCCTGCATGGAGACTGGAAGCTGGTAAAAGGCATGCTGAGAGGCTTGTCCCTCTCATTACAATGGAAGGGAAGGCTCTGGAAGCTATTCTGTCTTGCAGAGAGCCTTGGAAGGCTCTTGCTGAAGAGACACTGATGGTATGGATAGATTTCACATAATCCCCTCTGGTTTCTTATGCACCAAGTGTGAATCCTTAGTCTGTGAACAGCCTTTATCGAGTGAATTTATTCCAACAATCTTAGAAATACCTGAATAAAAATTTTGTTAGGGATTGGTTGCACTTTCTACTATAAAATGTTTTGTCTTCATACTTTAGTGATTTGATTACATTACAAGTTTCCTAAACAGTAAACTGGTGCAAGGTATTGTATTGAAGAGTAAGCTAGCATTCTTTCCATAAGTTCTGCTTTAGGTTTTTATGTTTCAAACCTGTAAGAAGAGAAGCATGTAGAAATATACTGTCTCTTTTTGGAACGACTTCTTTAGTGCAGAAAATGCATGCAAGAAACTTAGCTCTCCACTTGTTCCTTGCTGCTTGTGAAAAATATGGGAAAGCCCCTGACCCCATACTTTCTTATGGAAGCAAAACAGAAATTATGATGTTTAGTGGATTAAAGCTTTAAGTGGCACATTTTGTTGCCAGAATGAAGGACCAAAGCTCAAAATTTGGATTAAGTGGTAAATAGGTGAAAGATTGAAAAGCCCAAGTGCCACAGCTGACTGGTAAATGGTTTCATGCACACTAAAATCTGAAACTAAACAGCAGGTTCAGTTAGAAGCTGACAATAGCAGTTGGTTACCAAAGAATTTTAGAACTATGAGGTTGGATGATGTATTTAGAGATTATTTAATCTATATTCTCATCCAAGGCAAGGCTAATAATTTCTGAAACATGCTTATATAGCCTTTTAAAAAGCTATGCTTAGAAAGGTACTTATTGTGTTTCCAAGAATTGATTCCCTCAGCAATTAATGTCCTTATTACTTTCCTTTAAAAAGTTTTTTTTTCACCGTTGAATCTTTATTACCACAACTTACAACCCTATGAGCTATTTTGCAGTTTGTTGTTTCTTGACCACAGGGGTAAGGAAAATAGTCTGTTTCCATAAATTACACAGCTATATTTATGTTCTGGAATATTTTTAATTAGGTTTGCTTTTCCTTAGGCTACATTGTGTGACCTTATGTCTTTACCCATGAGATGTTTTCTAAATTTCTGTTTTGTCAAGCTTTAGTCCTGTATGTGTCTGCTGAATCGTGTTGCCTCAAAGCAAGAAACAGTGGTTCAGGTGAGCCTTAGGAACACAGAGAGTGGGAGGTTGCTCTTCTGGTCAATACTCCTTTTGCATCTTGCAGAATCATGCTTGTTTTTGCCTAGGACTGTGGTTGTTTAGTATATGATTCACTGCTGCTTCCCATGCATTTTCTGAAGAAATGCTGCCAAGCCAATGGTCCCTTGTCCTGCGGATTATTCCCATGTGTATGTAGAACTTGGTATGTTTTATGTCCTCTTTTTTTTTTTTTTCTGAGCATTTCTGGAGTTTGCCAAGGACATTCAGAAAAGATTACTGGCTTAATATTGTTTTGGAATAAGAATATCTCCTTTCTCCATCCAAACCACTGAAGAAAATATTAAATAGTGCTGGCCTTGAGACAGCAAGCTGCTTAGATAAATTACCTTTCTACTTTGGCAGAATTATGATTCTTACAGTACAGTTTCCCAGTTATTTTTCTCACTGATACTCCAGCATTTTTATAAAGGTAATTTTTTTTTCACGTATATGGTTGATGACGCCTTCATAATTTCTTTGTCTCCCCTTTCTGTTGATATTCCCACCTATGTGTCTTTCTACAGAGGTAGAAAACCCCAGCCACCAATGCTGACACATATCTTCATAGCCAGAAGATATTTTAGCTAGAAAGTAGAAAGCATCAAGTGTCTGACACATACAGATTATTGATTCTTAAATTTACCGTCTTAATTGCCCACAGCTTTGAAATCAAAGTAGGAGAAATAATTACATTTCTAGACTTCTGGCAAAGAGCTACAGATCAATAAGAAATATGTGGCATTAAAACAAGTAGAATAGAATGTTTTGGGTTTTACCTCATATGTAGTCTTTTTGCCCTGAGACATAGTATTAAATATCAAATTACTTAACTATCACTACAGATATTGAAGTTTGGGGAACTCAGGTTCTGTGAGTGGTAAAGTATTACAAGGTTTTGGTTCAAAAAGTCTTTGTTCACATTAACACACGCGTGGAAGATGAAATAAAATAACTTGCATCACGTAGAGCAGTGGTCATTGGTTGTGATGGACAAACAATAACAACAATAATTGGAAAATAAATTGAGAAAAAATAATTTAGATATTTTCTACTTGAGTTCTATCTGGTGTTGGAAAATTAAATAAGATATCTCTAGAGCATCGTTTAAATAGATTTTTACCATTCTAATTAATCCTAAAAAGATTAGCTTGAAATAAGAAATGTGATGAAGCTTGTCTATGACGGACCTTTTAAAATTACAATACTGCTTTCAAGTAAAAGCTCATTATAATTACCCTTCATTATAATTACACTTGTATAACTACACTCGTTATAATTAAAGTGCACCTCTTCAGTGCATTTTGTGTATCGGGTCCAGTATAGCATACAATTTGGAGTACAAATAGCCTACATGCTGGAGTAATATTACTCCAATATGCTCCAGTTCTCAGTTCCAGATTTGCGAAGAGTTGCATGCTGGTGAACTTTATACGTGTTATTTTTCCAGTGGGGCTCAGGCTTCAGACTTGAGTCTAGTTGATCTATCATATCTTTCTGTGATGCCCTCTGTCAAGAGGTTTATGTGAATACTTATTTAACATATAGACATGATTTCTGAGTATTATAAAGAAGTCAGCAGGTAGTTGCTGTGTTGAATGAAAAAAATGGTCAAAAATGGCTTTTTGGAAGATGAAAATCAGTGCAATTAACACGAAGTTGCATTACTGTTTCCTATTAATTTTATTAATATTTTATTTCCTCAAAAATTCTTTGTAGTCAAAGTAATTGCACTGTGGGAATTTCAGCTCCCCCAAATAGTACTTTTTTTTCAAGCCATGCTTGAATGGAAGTACCATGAACAACAATGTACATTGGAGTAGGCCCAGAAAAATTTACTTTTAAAATGTTTGCTACTTTCAGGACCAATAAAGCTGCTAGATAAAAGATTTGGGGGTTCAGTGGAAACGTATTTGGTATAGCTTTCATTGAAAACTTAGAGAATTTTTTTTTCTTTCTTGTAACTTTCTGGATTTTTACCCTGAGCTACAGAAAATCCCTCTAAATAACAGAAGTATAGCAATATATGCACATAATGTGAAACAGAAAGAAAAGCGAGGTTTCTTTGCGATTTTTAGTTTTGTGTTTTTTATCAGTAAGTGAGCACACTTCAAAAGCAGCAAATTATTTTGAGATGCTGAAACTCAGAGCAAGAAAACTATATGAAGGAAATAGTAAATCTTGGCAGACAAGAATGAATAAGATGATGCCTAGATGAAGGTCTTTAAAAATATGAAAACACTCTGAACACTGCATATTGTTGGGGGAAAGATCTTCAGATCCTTCAAGATCTTGCAGTCTGGTACAGGTAATTGTTTTCCTGTTGGAGATGTATTTGTCTCTACTTCTCAGAGGAATAGAAATGGTGGGGGAAGTGAAACTGATCTACACAAAGTAACTGGTGATGACAGTCTGATAATTTTTTCTTTAGATAGTTACTCCATGTCTGTGTCAAGAAAGTAGTTTAATACAGTGTGGGGATCACTTACTGGGTCCTTTCAGGCCAACCAAACTTGACACCATCACTCTGTTGTAAAAGCAATGTATTTTACCTCTGGGAAGGGACTTTACTTGTTTCAATAAAATCCAGTTAACTCCTAGGTTTTCCTTTGTGAAAATACATATTAATAGAATATATGTTATCTCTCTGTTATATAGAGTTATTTCATGAAAATATTGTTAATTGAATAATAATTTGTGCATAATGTAGTGGGGACTTTCATGGTCATATCCAGCCTAAGACATATCTTCCTTATCTTGCCTCAAACTTTGATAATGCCAGTGTTATTCACTTAACTGTGTAAATCTGCCCCTCTTCTCCTCTCTCTCCAACCACTAATGCAATTGCAGGAGAATCCCAACCATCCTGATCCTATGTGTCCCATGTCAGGAACTCCACCCCGCACACACTGAGTGCTTGGCACGAATCAAGCTGCAAGGGAGCTCCAGTGCTGGGATGTAGGAAAGAACCTGTGGCAGGACCTTCAGTCCCTCGGCAGGAAGGGGGCACACGGTTCCAGGGTGTGCAGCTGCACACGTGGTGCTGCCTTGCTGCTGGTTTGCTGCTGGTTTGCTGCTCCTCTGGCTGGGTTCCATGTTTCCCATCAAGACCTGTGCCAGCACAGGTTTGTTAAGGGCCCTCTGACGTGTGCGGGAAATTGTGTCTCACCTGAAGCCCTCATGACTTCAGTTCACTGAGAACCACGGTCAGCCGCTTCTGCTTTATAGCTTTGTTTACAGCCTGTGTTCTCTGCGGTTGAATTCTTCCTGATTTATGTCAGCGTGATGTGGGAGCAAGATTTTCAGTTTGGATCTATGTTGAAATCTTATCTTGCAAACACTAACAGTTTGCTACTGACACTATCTGAACTTGGTCATTTTTGTTTTCCTCACTGATGTAGCTTTGGTTTGTTTCATGTAGTTGTGGTCCTACCAGCTGCAAACACCATATTCTGCTTCAGCCAATTCTAGGTTATTAGGTTATGTATGCTAAAAATTATGAGCAGTGCTTTAATTTGCATAGTTATATCCACACATCATCCAGAGTGAATAAAAGCCAGATTGTAAAATAATTACAATCTCTTGAAGTAGAGCCAGCGTTACAGACCAGATCCATCCGTCTTCATTAATTTGTATACAGTTTTTTTTACCAGAACAAATTTTCTGAAGGTACTCGCATGGGAATGCTGAAACAGCTGCACAACTTTTATTTTGAAGAAAAAAAAGTTGAGCCTCGGAACAGTGTGTTTGAGAGAGAGAGAGAGAGAGAGTGACTCTGCATTTAAGACTTTGACCAGTATGTGTAAGAAGTGCTCTCATGGCTGGGATAATCTAACGAATTTTTACCTGGGCAGCGCTTGGCAGAGCTCCCCGCTTTTCTTGCACAGTTGAAAGGAATCCAGTGCAATTCTGCGCTTCGATCAACTTGACTCCAGTTTTGCTCAGCCTGCCCGGTTTGGTAGCACACGGCTGTGCCTGGCTTATGTGGCCTCTATGGCCCTTTTCTGCTCCACTGTCAGAAAGAGGGAGGGAGGCTTCCCCCAGCACCAAAATACCACTGTGTGTGCTCTCTGCAGCACAGTAGCTAAGAACAAGTTTCCCGATTACTCCCTGGGTTTTTTTGGAGTTATTTGCTGGCAGAAGTCTTTCTCCCCACTTTAAATGGATGATTGTGTTACAATCAAGAAAAAGCACCTCCAAAGACCAATCTTTAGGTAAGTGATGCTGTTATTACTTTGAACTGGAAATGTTATGAACTTTACTCTCTAGTTTGAACTTTACTGTCTAATTTGTTAACTTAAATTTCGTATGCAAGCGGACAAAAAATTGTTGAAGGTAAAGGGTTTAATATTGCATAACCTGGTAACATATTAGGTGATTTTGGTTCTCAGAATATAATTTTTTTCCACTTATACTGAGACTTTATAAAACTTATTTTTCTTCTCCTCTCTGTCCTCTGCATTCTCTAAAGTTTTGTGTGGGATTGTCTTTATTATGAAAGAGAGGCAGAGTAGCTTTTGAAAACTTTTTTTTGTGTGTTCTGTTTTCCTACAGCTCCAGAGCCCCTCAGTGTATTCTGGAATTATAAAACTTTAGAAGTGGAACATGATTCTTGGCTGGTTTAGCCACTTATGTCTGGATGGCAGAGTTTTAATACTTGAAATGATACACCTTTCACAGTAAAGTAGCCTCCTTGCTGCGATGTGCAGACAAGGGCTTAAAGTCTAAATGATCTGTAAGACACTTCTGATAGTAAGGGTTCATGTTTAAAAAGTAACAAGTTGGAATTTTAGTGAGGTGGTTCTTCAAAGCATCCTCTATGCATTAATTTGATCTCTGAAACTTCTTTCTGATTATTTTATATTTTAAAGTCAATTGTAAAATTCCTTTACAGACCAGGATTAGCTCTAGTTTACTTGTGCTTTTTACCACAGGAGACTCCTTTCTTTCCTTTGTCAAGTCCTATCTTCAGGCCAAATGACCTTAAGTGGGAAATAGTATTTCTAAAACTGCTATGAATAAGGATGCAGTGGCTGTAAGAGTAAATAAACCTGCAATAGTTCACACTTCTGTTTATGGCTGGTGACAACTTTAACAAAACCCCAACACTTCCTGGGTGACATTGGTGAGATATTGTAACCACAGTGTTGATATGACAAATAAACATAAGATTATAGATGGTCCCAGAGCAAATACAGGATTGTTATTTATTGGATCACCACTACTGATGTCATATATTATGGGAGTCCAGTAACAGCTGGTATTGCAGCTCCAGAGTAAGTTGAGACAGGTAGTCGTGCCAGGATTATGTCCTACTAATCTTGGATGTGGCGAAATCTTTCAATAATATTACAGTTACGGGACAGAAAGGGAATCTGGACACTAAAAGGTTACTATGGAAGTGAAATGATGTGACTGTTAACTTTAAATTTTAATCTCCTGTGTGTATTTGCAGTGCAATTTATATTGTAAATTAAATTAAATATTTTGAACTTCAATAGCTAGAAGCTAAAAAGTTCTTCCGCAGAAAACTTTTGACTGACAATTAAGAGACATTTGATATTTTCCTCAAGTGATATATTTTTATTTAAGTTAATAGTTTAATTGAATATATTTGTTTAAACATCAGTAACTATTTCCAAGGATCTGTGATAATTATCCTATAAGCTGCAATTTAAAAAAAAATATTCGAAATGCACATTCTTCACAGTCTTTTGGGGCCATTAGAATTGTGGGTGAATAAAAGCATATTTCTTGACATTTGGTAATGTGCTATAGAAATCTGCTGTAGCTGGTGTAGTACTGGATAGTTTGCAACAGCTTTCTTAACGGATGTTTCCCTAAATTGTCTTGTGAGAGTGGACTTAACTCAATGAAAGACAAGAAGTTTCAACATTTCTTACCAAAATCCATTCCTTCCAATCAGTTCTAAATACAGAACGGCAACTAAATACTGTTGGCATGCTTAATCCAGAGCAAGAAAACCCCTAATATGGAAAGCCCCCAAAGAGTCCATGGCTCTGCAGTGACTCTTCTGGCAAAAGATCTCTGTAATACTACAGTAAACGCTTAAGAAACGTTTCCAAGGTCGAGACCAGCATAATATTTTAGGCGGCTCAAACAGAAAGACAATCTCCATGTCATAAAGATTGTATTGTGTACAGTAAATATAGATGCTATCTTATGTTAAAAAGCTGGTTTTTAAATGTGTGTTCATTTTCCTTACCACTTTGGAAAATATTTCTCTAGTGAAAAAGCGTTCTCATGCAAGAATTGTGAAGATTTAGCCTCAGCCCTTTGAATCTTGTGATTTTTTTTGTCCATGTAGGTGAAATGGTTTTACTGGGTACAGATCTCACATTAAGGTAACTGAATCAGCAGTCTATTCAATTTTTTCCATGAAAAGAAAGGAAAAAAAAATTCCCAAGTTTGATATATATTTATATTTACCAGTGTTTTGATGACAGCCTAACACTAATTACAGTTACTCTTAAAATACATGTCTTTCTTGGGAGTTGTGTTAGAACTCAGTAAGTACCTATAAGTATCTTCCTACTTAGCAAACTTGCATTTACAATGGATCTGTACTTTTACTTAAGTTGCTTTTCCAGTAATTTAAAAATGCAAGTATGTATTCTAAATAATCCTTTCAGTATTACCAATACTGGACGTAAAAGTGCCATGAGTATTATGTGTCAAGATAATCTCTTGAAAAACTCAATGACAGGAAGATATTTCTGACTTATTTACAAATTTTTTGCAAGTTCTGAATTAATGAAGAAATAAAAATATAAAAATAGTGAGAACTAAGTGTAATGTTTGGTTTTTGCTACCCAGCAGTGCTTTGAAATAACTAAATTAATTCAGAAATATAACTGTTTAGAAAAAAGCCAAGCTTACGAATCACATTGAACTGGTTACTGAAGTACTAAAGAACATAAATTAGGATAAAATTTTTTAATTGCACCAGAAAAGACTGCCAAATACTTAGAGATTCCTGCATTTGTTAATATCAAAGGAAGAGTCTGCTATGTGCAAAGATATATTTTAACAGAACGTGTAGCTTGGATATTCACCGGGTGTTTTAATGCTAACGTAAATTACTGAGGACATTCCATGTTTTTATTAAGAACAGCATCTTGAGCATATTTGCTGTGACTGGATATGGTGAAATTAATTCAAACAATAAACAAATCAGCTTTCTCAAAGAAAGCAATGGGAGCCTCACGGCTCTTACATTTAAAATTGGATTGAATAAAGCCATATGAAATATGCTTTAGGGAACAAATCCTTTTCTGTCAACTGCATAGATTAGATGACATAATAGGTGTTCTAGTGCTCAAATTTCTATGAATTCTGTTAACATATGAATCTACAAGGTCATTAATCAAACTTCATACTGAAGCTAACATTTTTCTGCACTCTGCTTCAGTCTTTAGGGAATGGGTTGGGTTGTATGACTTGGGTCTTCCTGGTCTTTTCTGTAAATGGAAGCAAAAGGATCAGAGTGTTACAAGACAAGTCATTCTTTGAGTGTCTTTGCCTTGGTAGGGTCCACAAAAGCCTGGAATTAGTTCAAGAAACCCGTGGGCTTTGAGATTTCCAGGTCAATGACAGCTGGTTAATAACAAAGAATTTGTCCTTGCTGTGTAATGTCTTTGATTTAAGGCTCTTAGTGTATTTAAAAACTATTAATGTGTTAATTTCAAAATACCTCTCTTTTGTTGTGCACATTTTCTGTGATTTCATGCAGTTTTGGATCAAGGGTTTTCCCTTAGAGGAACAGGAAAACAGGGGCTCACAGTGCATAAAGCCAGAGAAAGAATAAGGGTGAAACCCACTAGTTTTCCTGCTCCTCAGGAAGCTCTGGTGTCACCTTCTCTGTGGCGTCTGCATATGAGAAGGGCTGCTTGTACTGCTGTTCAGTATCTTTGTTCATTTACATGTGAATGTTGTATTAACTGCAATTAACCAGACTGGATCTCTCTGTAACTTCGAATTCTCCTATACCAACAAAATGACCCAGTCTAGTGCTTTGGTCTCTAGTCCCTCAAAAGATATATAGCTGATTTGTTATTTCATTTTGGACTAAGATGGGTTCAAAATACTAAAGTCTGTTGCCTACTGTAATCAACTGGCAGAAACTATTCCAGCACTATTTCTACACCACCGTAGAATAATATGTAATTATATACTGTACAGAATATTGTTCACAGACACCTGATTTCCAGAAAATATTTATGCTGCTGTAATTTGTGCTATAAGAACAAGCCATATCAATAACTTTTGAGTTTTAATGATAGAGTAAATAATAATAAAATATTCTGTGACTTCTAGACATTTTAACTTTTTGCCAGAGACTCTTTTCTTCTAGAAAAAATATACTAATGTGTAATTTCTAGCAAAAAATAGCCATCAGTGTAATGGCTTCTACTTCTTTCCTTTTAAAAATTCTTTTCCTCTCTTGAAGGCTTGAAATATTCAGGAATTTTACCAAGTACAAGAGATACATCCTCATACTATGTTAACAGATTTTTTCCTATTTGTGGGTTTTATCTTACTCTCTTTATGCTATGGCATCAATATACTGTGTACTGACCAGGCATATTTTTGTTCTGCCTGGGTATAGCTGCTGTTGGCACCTTTTCAATTTGTGTCTGTAGAAAGGTATCAAATCAGAATAACGTATGAAGAAGCAGCAACTTTGTAAGCAAGAAAAAGATTATGTCCCTGTGGGCAGCATAGAAAGTAGTAGATTTTAGCTGCTTAGAAGTTTGTAAAAAAAAAGTATGTTTCTCCCTCTATTTGTGGCAGCCTTCAAGTGGCTCAAAATTATTATTATCTTTATACTGTGTGTAAGGAATAAACATGTGTAGGGAACTTTGAGAGGTTTATATCGAGTTTTGCACTGCAATTACGGTTGCATATAACTTACATATAATTATTCGTAGTGATAGCTTAATTGCAAATTAATGTAGCATATTAATTTAATGAATGACAGTTTATTCCTGTGGTTTAGGAGGAAGATGGGCAGGAAAGAGAAGATGCAGTTGTCCTTTACTTCATGCTCTAAGGAAAGGCTGGAATGTAAAAACACGGGGCCACAAGAAGACCCTGAAATTATAGTCTGTTTCTTGATTGCCCCTTGCGCTAATGACAAACTGCAGCTTTGCAGACATACATATAGTTCATAGCCATGGCCATCCTGTTAGTGATGTATTTTCTGCCTACATGCTACTTTCTCTTTCTTCCTGTGTGACTTTAATGGCTACACTGATGGGTAAATGCCACCAAATATTACATAGTTGTGTTGATTTAAACTGTCAATATGTATTTTTTTTAATGGCAGTACCTTAGAAGAGCTGACTTATAAATTCCAGTGAGAAAGAGGTTGGTGTAAAAAAGTAGTTCTATTTAGATCTGAGGCTGAATGAAATTTCTTCCCTAGTGAGAGATATTTTTTTTGTGCTTTTCTCTCAAAAATCTGTTTAGTCAGACCTAAAAGCCATAAAATAGCTGTTATGCTGCATTCTTCACTTCCTTGGGACAAGGCCCATGAGTGAAGAAGAAACACTGTAAATGGATATGGTGAGAAGTACTTGCCCACTGCAGAGAGTAGCAGTGATTTATATTTTCAAGCTGGTAGGAAAAGGAGCTGTAGCAAATGGTTAGAGCCAGTCCTGTTTCACAGACCTTATAGCCTTCAGTTTGGTGTCAGAGATTAATTTTTACTCCTCTCTTGCATTATCCTTTTCTGGAAGGTTGTAGGTTTAAATCACCTGGTAAAAGTACCCAGTTCTGCTTTCCCAAAGCATCGGTTTCTGCAGTTCCCAGAGTACACGGCACCTGTCTTGTCTCAGGGGAGAGTGCTTTCCATCCATGGAAGAGTCTGTGATGAAAACTGCAGTTTATTCAGGAGTTAGTGAAGGCACTATGTCCTGTCTTGCATGTTTAAGTGAAAGGCAGGTTTTTAATTCATCTCTGTGGTGGTGAGAAGGATGCACAGGCTAATAACCTCCCTGGGGTCAGAGATGAAGACAGGACTCCTGCCTCTGTATCTGAGGTGCAAGTTAGTGCAGAAGGGAGGAGAGGCTGAGTTAGTGAGGCACAGCAGTGAAGAGGGGAAGTGAGCTTCCTTTATACAGTTTTTAAAAAACTGTTCCTGTCAAACCAGGCTGAATATTTTCTATCAGTCCTGGGCAGATCACAGGGATCTTATAATCATTGGTTTAAAAACCATACTAGGAGGACTTTCTGGGTTCCCTGCTTGCCCATGTGCACATAAATGCATCCAAAGCGAAAGAAATCCTGATTCACCCATGTGGCAGAATCACGTGTGCTGGAGTTGGTCACAGTGCTGAGATCCTCATTAAGCAGTCTTTATTAGTCTGCTGGGAAATTATCTTCACTAAATAAGAGAATGAAAACAGGGTATGGCAGGAAGACATGACATTTAAAAGATTTCCTTTTTTTTTCTTTTCATACACTTAGTATTTCAGTGCATTCTGTGTTTATAATATTTTTGCTTGCACCTTAGGACCTATTGGATAATGCCATTAAAAATTGTTTTCCAAACCAGGAGAGAACCATAAAGAACAATCCAAACCAATATTCTGTTTATTACTGGGTATTATGGAAATGTTGATTTCTGAAATGTTTAATTTTCCATTAAAAACGCTTGCACTTGAAAGCATTCATTTTAATTCTTCAAAATTTCTCCTTTTATGTACATTAAAAGGCAGAGAATAGAAAAAACGACAGAAGCAGTCTACCCACCTAACTAACAATGGTAACTGTATGATTACATTTTAAATGAATGTGAAGGTGAAAATAGGATCTGGTAAGGCATGAAAAAGAATTTATATTTTAATTATTTCTAAATTTTTGACATGGCTATGCTACCCATGAGACAATAGTGACAAATCATGAAGAAAATAAACAAAACCAGATTAGACGCTGAGAAACAGTTTATAAAAAGCTTTGAAACTGTTATTTGGTTATAATTTTCTGAATTATTCACTCAAGAATGATTTTAAAGTTGTTTTAAAAATAGAAATTAAATCAATTTTATAGACAACTGCATAGGCTGCCTTGGCATAAACCTGTGATTTTCTGAGTTCAGCTACTAATGTGCAAAAATGAATTTATTAGTATGCTCTCTTAGAAGAATTTAGTTGGCCATTGCAACACTACATTTAAAATAGTACCACTTGATTTAATATTCTTTTTTGGCAATCTGTTTTTATTCAGAGAATGGAAACCTGAAATTCAACAGGGAAAAGGGGAAAATAGAAAGGACTTAATGAATACAGGATCATTTAGAAATAAATACTTGACTAACACAAGAAGTTCAGTTATGTTAGCCTTAATTAACATTTTAACTAGTGTACATCGATTTGTACTTACACTTTAATAAAATTCTGGAGTTTCATTTATATATTTATTTCTCATTTGTATATTGTGATCTCAGTATAAAAGCAGCCTGTCCAATGTAAAAGTAACCAGACAAATGTAGATTTTCTTCTGGTATCAAGCATATCTCATTTTCAGCTTCCCTGTGTGTCTCTGCAAGGCATGGTGTTTTGTTGTGGAGACTTAAGAAAATTTTTATTTGTAGCAAGACCTGTGCAAGGAAATGTAGAAGAAGAACTACTTTCCATTGCTTCGTCTTTAAACTTTGAAATTATGACTATAATAGTAGCGACAAAAGTCAGGAATGTTGGATGATTGCAAAAAGAGCAAGCAAAGAAATTGAAAATCATGGAAATATGTTTATTCATCAAATATTTGTAAAAATTATATCCACAGTAAATTACTATAATAGGTGCAGTCTGAGCATGGATATTTATAAATCATTTTACTGTTATGAAAAACCAGACCCTCAATTTATGAATCTTGAAGATTATGCTTTGCTATAATGACTAAATCCAACATTGACTGTTACTAGACTTTGACCTGTGTTATCATCTAGTTGTTCAGTCCAGATAGAGACCCTTTTATACTAAGGCCTGTACTGATAAAGGCTGTTAGGACACTTTGATAATAGATTCAGAAAAAGGTAAATATATTAGTGATTTCATCAGAAGGTGAGGATAACTTGGGAGGATGGCTGTGGGTGGATGTTCAGTGACCAAGGAGAGAGAAAGCCAGGCACGTAGTTAATGTTGAAGGCGAAGATCATTACATAGTTAGAAGAGAAGAGCAGTCAAGCCTTGCTGGCTTTAAAAGGACATGATTGCTGCATACTGGTAGTGGGAGGGGAAGAGACCTGGGTTTTTGGAAAGGCTGAAGAAATGTCTGGTGATGGTGAGTGGGAAAGGACATGGAAAAGGACATAGGAAAGGGGGCAAGTCAGAAGATGGGGCATGGCATAAGCAAGTCTAGTCTGAAAAATCTCATTTCCTTACCTCCACAAACCTTGCAATGGAGACGTGATTTCTTCAGTGCCGAGTGTGCCCACTGCTGCCTTGGGAACCACTGAGGTGCCCTACAAGTTTGCACCGATGCAGGGCTTGTGATGACTGCAGGGTAACTTCTGTGAGTGTCAAACCAAGTTTTGAGTGTTGCTGTTTCCACTCCAAGGTCTCTTCCTGCTGCTTCAAATTTCTGTACTTAATCTATATAATTCTTTTTCAAGTCAGAAATCTCTTCATAATTCATGATGTTTAGTGCGGCTAATGCTTATTTTTCTCTTTAATGTAAAGAGTTTTGTGAAAGCACCCTTTCAGAGAGATTTGTGTATCCCATCCTCACATGCTGTTTACAGTCATGCTTCTGTTTTAACAGCTGCTTTTATCTGGCCCTTTCACTCTAGATGGACCTCGTAGACACTCCCAGAGCTGCAGATGAAAAGTCAGAATTTTAAATATAGGATGTCAGCGTCAGAATTGAACTTGATGATGATTGTGGTGGATATGTACATATAAAAACCAATGCAAAAATCAGTGGCTTTAGTGGCAGAGTAACACTGAGAAGATTGAGTAGGAGTTTGTGGAATTGAGAAAGGGAGAATGATCAGAAACTTTATAGAAATAATGTGAAGCCAAAAAAAAGAGGTGAGAAAAAAGGAAAAGAGAGAAAGAAACGAAAATTAAAAGAAGAAGAGAATGAGTAACAGAATATAACGAGTAATGTGGAAATGTAAAGATAAGCAGGTGGTGAGCTGACAAAGAAATTAATGAGAATGTGGTCATTTGCGGTTTTACATTCTTACTCATCCCTTAAGACACTAAAACATAAATTGTGGCAATTACTCCATGTTATCTGTAGGTAGACCACAGATAGTGACACTGTTGAAATATAGTGACTATTTAATGTTGGCCTGATGGTGTGCTTGGGACACTGCTGGTGTGCTATTTTGTACTATCCCCAAGCAAACCTTTCCAGAATTAATGATGATTTCAAGAGGCATTACCAGATCAGTTGTTGAGTCAATTTTCAATTGGCATGAGTGAGCTTTGTAATATTTCTCCTTGTCAAAAATGTCTGAGTTTCAAGGTATTTTAAGGGATCTGAAAAATCCATTCAATAAGTGGATTCTGGTGGGGTTGTAGGTTTTTTTCAGTTTGCAAAAATTAGCTAAAGCAATTTTCTGATCACCAGAAATGGTGGTAGATGGCTTTCATCCAGACCTTCATCTCGTATTTGAAACATTGCCCAACACAGAAATTAAGCCTGGATCTGAAATTAAGTGGCACTTAGGGACATGGTGTAGTGGGATTTGGCAGTGTTAGGTTTACAATTAGACTGAATGATCTTAAGGGTCTTTTCTAACCTAAATGATTATTTGACTCTCTGAGTCTGTTCTTGAGTACTGCCATTCTGCTTGCTGGAGCTCGAAAGTTTTCAGTCAATGTTCAGACCTTAAAGAATGTTCCTTGTGCCATGTCATGGTGATTGGTATAGACTTTATGTGTAAATGTTTGTACTTTTTGAGAAAATTAGTTTGATTTCCTGGTGGCATCAACTGAGAAACATTTTGTGCTGAGCTCAACTTTCTTAAATTATTAATCCCCTAACTTTAGAAAATTTACCTTTCACCACCAGAACAGGTCGTGTTAACACCTCATTTGTAAATTAGTCATGTTTTCTTATGGCTTTCCATAGACACAAACTGGAACATTTGTTTTATGTAAAATAGGTAAAATGCAGTGGTGTAAAACTAATGTATTGCAGTAACCTTTTCTATTGATATGGATGATTACAAGAAATTTTTAAAATGTTGTTGTGAACCAAATTAATGGCTTCCTTAATTCTGGAGAAAGGATTTCAGTGCTATAATGTGTTCCCTAAAAATTAAAATTAAATTAATATTATACCTCAATAACTGGGATGTTGTTTCCAAATAATTAACAGTATTTTGGTGATGTTTTGAGCAGAAACAAATTACCGAGTTTACATAAAAAAGCGTATAGATTTTAAACTATTTTCAGCAAGACTGATCTAGACAGAATGATTGCCCCTTCAGGGCCTGAATTAAAATGTACTGCTGTGTTGCCAGGTCTCCCTTTTTACATTCCATCCTCTTGGAATGTGAAAAACAGCTTTAATGATTCTAGTACCTGATGTTAAACCAGACTACATAAAGGTTTCCTTAGGAATCCTGAAGTCTATGTCTTGGCACAGGCTAAACTCTATTCTGCTGGAGACTGCTTCCACCTCCTGCCTCAGCTTCTCTGCATATGCTCTCACTACGTGCACTGCAGTGAGATATGCTTAAAAACATGCCCAGTTTGAAATGTTTGTTTCCTCAGTGTATGAAGGAATCGTTTTTCATCAACTTCTTAATAAGAACTTTTCCCATGTGTACCTCTCTGCTTTCAGTCATCTCTTTGCTTGAGAAAACAAATCCAGTTCTTCAGTATTCTACACCGGGGACAGAGCAGCCCTGGGTGTAGGGACAGATTGAGAAGTGAGAGGCTGGAGAGCCGCCCCATGGAAAGGGATCTGGGGGTCCTGATCAATGGTGAACATGAGTGAGCAGTGCCCTGGCAGCCAGGAGGGCCAAGCGTGTCCTGAGGAGCATCAGGCACAGCACTGCCAGCTGGGCAAGGGAGGGGATTGTCCCTCTCTGCTCTGCACTGGAGTGGCCTCACCTTGAGTCCTGGGGGCAGTTTCGGGTGCCACAATATAAGAAAGACATAAAGGTGTTAGAGAGTGTCCAAAGGAGGGCCATGAGGAGGGGAAAAGGCCTTGAGGGGAAGCCGTATGAGCAGTGGCCAAGGTCACTTGGTCTTTCAGCCTGGAGAAGGGGAGACAGAGGGAAGACTTCATTGCAGTTACAAATTCCTCATGAGGTGGAGAAGCAGACCCTGATCTCTTCTCTGTGGTGACCAATGACAGAACTCAAGGGAATGGCCTGAAGCTGTGTCAGGGGAGGTTTAAGACGGGCATTAAAAAAAGGTTCTTCACCCAGATGGTGTTGAGCACTGGAACAGGCTCCCCAGGGAAGTGGTCACAGCACAAGCCTGACAGAGTCCAGCAAGTGTTTGGACAATGCTCTCAGGTGCATAATGTGATTTTTGGAGTTGTTCTGTGCAGGACCAGGAATTGGACTCAATGACCCTTGTGAGTCCCTTCAACTTAGGATATTCTATGATTCTATTCTATGAATATTGTCCTTCAGGTGATATTTCTTAAATTTCCTTTTCCTTCCTTTTCAGTCTGTGGTATATCTATAGCTTTCTTCAAACTGTGATTCCTCCAAATAGATGGATTATTCCACCAACAAATTATTTAGGGCATAGATATTGGAAAAATGATGTGTCTTATTGTATACACAACTCTTTCTAAAGCCACCTTGCTAAGACTTTCATTTTTGTGTTTTCATCCATTTTTACTCATGTTATTGTTCTCAATATACTTTCCATATTGTTTTCTGCATTGCTGCTGCCTCATCAATTGCCTCCATCTTCTTTCTATAACGTTTTTCAATTGTCTATATTAAATGTTATGTTGTGGGATGAGGCGCATTACTCCAAATTGAATATGTACCTAACCTCCTACATACTTGCAACTTTATCCATTCTGGTGACTTCCACAATCTTTTACCACTGAGCTTTATTTCTTTATTCAAGAGAATACGCAATGGATCTGAGCTGGTGTTTTACGATACCCAGCTTCTTCTTAGGCAGTGAACCATTATTAATTATTTATTCAACTAGAGACTTATCCTCATCTTAGGTAATTTTATCAAGTTGTGTTTTCTTTCTTTCTTTATGAGAGTGTCTTGTTAGGACAGCAGGAAAGACTTTAATAAAGTCGATATGTTACATAAGCACTTCTGTCTTACACATTAGACCAGTTAGTCTAGCAAAGAAGAAAATAAAAGCATTTTGATATGATTCGCTTTGGGCAAATTCATTTTGGCTGTATTTTATTACATTTTAAACATGTATACTGTTATAAATGGATTTATTAACGGTGAGATTTTTTTCTTTCAGTGAATCACAGATAAAGGGACAGATATATTTCCAACGTACTTCTTTACCTCCCCAAAGATGTGCCTTTCCTCAGCCCTCTAATACACTCTCCCCATTAGTTTGTGAAGTTCTAACTAATGACTGAGAGCAACATGCAGCTAATTCCTTAATTATGTAACAGTGAATTTCATCAGGCTTCGCCTGTGTAAGTCCATGTTAGTTTCCTTCATTTTATGCCTCAGCTTTGCTGATTTAATTCCCATTCATGCTGTATTTCTTCTGCTCCTTCCTTTTTCCTTCCTTTTCCTATAACTTTAAGCTCCAAGATTTCAACATTTGAAGTGGAGCTTGTTTGTACTTTTCTATTACACTTTTATTGTTGTGCATAAAACTGAAATAGCAGCCCATCGTCCCTCTCCCACTGTAAATATCTACTTCTTGAAAAAACTATTTGTCTCCAACAATGTGCTCTGCCATATTATTTTATTTAAAAAACCCCTCAGAGCTCTGGTCTCATTATCTTTCTGTGCTTTCAGCATTTTCTGTACTTCCTCATCTTGGCAATGCTCTGTAAATTTGCTTCATTATTTGGTCGCTGTGATAGTGGCTCTGTATATTTCCATTCTCTTTGCCTGACACCATTTGTCTGCATGTTTATTTATCTCTTGTGGGCCTTTAGTAGGAGATAGACTGCTTGCTGTGCTGCTGATTGCTTCATGGCTTGAGGATTGTGTCTGGCAGTGCCAGCAGGGACCAAGGGTGAACAGCACCAAGTGAGAATGGATCACATGCCTCAGGCAGAAGGACATTTTGACCACTATCTTGCACTCTCTCCTCCTAGCAGAAGAGTGAGGTGTGAATTTTCTCACCAGCAGGAATCACTCCTCTTACTAGAAGATTTGGGATCTTGGTGGGTGGAGGACTTGCAGTGAAGGCAGAACACTGACATGAGTAGGCAGTGACTGGTCTTACGCTGCTGCTGATATAACTGCAGTCGTCACTAGCTAGCTAATTTCCTCATTCATGCTCTATATTCATCTTGATGAAGTCCATTGTTCCAGGAAATTTCACACTCAAACACACCCTCCTGCTGCTCTCCTGAACTGTGGAGGGACTTCCTTGGCTGACATTTCCTATACTGAGTGGTAGTTCTGGCCAGCTTTCTCTGGCAGGAGTACAGGGTCTGGTTATTAACATCAGGATGGATGTCCACAGTGTCAAGATCATTTTATGGGCCAAGACTTACCAGATGCAGACTGAAGAGGAGATAGTGGTGTTGGCATCATTTTGCTTTCCACCCACTGTGATTTGTTTCCTCTGTAACATCTGAAATAGCAGTGGAAAGTCCTGCCTCTGTGACTGCTATCAATAGGTTAATTTAGCAGGCTGTTTCAGTTTGTCTCTCAACTTCATTAGATTCCTACTGCATGACAGATTACTGTGACCTGAAGACCACAGTAATGTCTAACCATACCTTATATCACATTATGTATGTATTAAATCTCACCTACCAGGTGGAAAAAATAGCTCAGGGCTGCAGTACTGATTATAAGCAAAAAGGTAGAACCAATTTTCTAGTCAAAAGACTGGGAAGACTACATGGTGGTTACTGTGTCTTTGCTCTTAGGAATTATCTCCCAGAGGAAGCCCAGTAGCGGTAAGTTCTCCTTCATTATAGTGCAGTCAAATAAATTAGTTTAAATACTTGCCAAAGGAGGTTGAAATTAATGTTTGACTTGGCACTGGAGGAACTGCTCACATGGGCAATAAAGCCAGGAGTTACCACCTTTCACTTAAAGATGGAATGTGACTCCAGCTAAACTTAGCATGGGCTAACACACCAACTGCAATTTGTATCTATTTTGCTGGTAAAGAAGCTGTGATTAAATTCAGAAATGAAAGCAAAATGAATTAACCATGCTGAAGACACTCTAGAGAAGTGTCCTATGAAATTAAATGAAATACAAACTGTTAGAGAAACAGTGTTGATTACATACATTGCAAATTCTTCATGTTTAGATGTCTAAAAGCACACCTGCTGTTCTGCAAGAGTTGGTTTAAAACAAGAAGAGGGGTGGTGTTCATATGTGAAACTCTCCTTGTTTTGTATAGTGAATATTCACAGAATACAGAGTGACTGGATTAATTGGATTGCTATCATCACTGTCCCAAGATGTTGTATAGGTCCTGAACAGACCCATTAATGTGGTATTTTGTAGGCTGCAGCACAGGTGTCTGAAACCTCTATGTGAAGTAGCCTTCAGAGATTGCCAAATAAGCTCTTACAGAAGCTTGCACACTGGTTTGGTAAAGGAGTTTGATTTCTTTATAGTCATATTTTTTTTCTTGGTTATCCTTTGATGGTGTTTCTTTACTTAAATAAATATGTGATTCTGCAAATAACTGTGCCCATTGGTCATTATAAGTCTAATGAAATTGAGGAAACTGCACATAAGAAAACACTGTTTCTTAGGGTTGAAGACTCTTGACACTTAGGGTTTCACAGCATCAGCTAATTCAAGGTAAATAAACATTTTATGCAACACAGATTTGGATTGAACACAGACTTATTTTTACTTTGATTCTCCTACTAATGAAAAGGAAAACATTAAGATGTCTGCTGTACATGGAACGATAATCAGATTGTGTTTACATAAAAAAGTCATGTTTGTAAGAAGTTAGAAGCAAGTTAGTTAGAAATCTGGACATATACATAAATTTTTCTCTTTAAGTGCATGTAACCAAAAGTTTGAGTAAGTGTGATATATACAACATTTGTTGAATCAGTTTGCAAAAGAACATTTCTTTGATGTGAATAATTTAGTTTTAAAGCTCTACCATGTAGCTCTGCAGAAGCTTTAGTCCAGCTGCTGGGACAGATGCTACATATCTCTCAAGACTGGTGGTGCTCTGCGTGAAGACCGATTGAGAAATAATACACTATTGTTAATGTTACCTTTGTCATATACATGGTGCAGCACTTCAATATCAGATGATCTGTTGCAGAAGGAATCTGAATGTTATAATTTCACAGTGTGCAGTAATTTTAAAAAATGAAAAATGGCTTTAGAGATTTTTCACTGCTCCGAGAGCAAGAATCAGTTCTTTCAGATCATCTTTAATGTTGAAATTTACAATTGAACAAAGCAGACAAATGACAATGAGGAATGATTAAATGATTGTATAGTAATTTATTTATAAGCAAATACTGGTTTGGTTTAATTTATGCATTAATGGGTTTTACAAACAAAAGGGATAACTATTTACCTGTCTTGATGTCATGTTAATAGAGTACATATAGTTACTCAGAATAAATCTCTACTTCAAATCCAAATAATATCTTCTAGGGGGGCAAAAAAAGGGTAAAATTATCAGCCATAAAGATTCTCCCATAATTTTTGTAAATTATTTTAATGCTTAATTATTTTTTTTTACAAAGATAGCTGTAGTACTCTGCTTTAAGCTTGATTCATCCACTTCTATAACTATGCTAGGTGGAAATGCATCTCCTTTTGAGTTTTTGCCCCTTTCTTAGACACTGCAGACTTCTCTATTATATATATATATGTATGTATATGTACATATAAATCTAGAAATTTTACTCTAAGGCATTCAGTCCCTTATATTCACGGCTTTTCTCTCCAGTTGTATAGCCAGTTTTCAAAATCTTCCTTGAATTATGAGCACCTGGTTGGATACTCTCGTTCCACTGTTCATCTCCCCAGGACCAGACACAGAGGTGTATCACTTCCACATCTCCTTAATCTTCCCTTGTTATATGTCCAAAACAGTACTTTACTCCCTTTAAGTGCAATATTCAGATGATGCATTTTTGGCTGGCATCCCTCATGATTCTTATGCAAGACTACATGTGTATATTTATCTTTATCTGTTTAGTTGAAAGCTTAGCCAAAAAACCCCCACTTAGATCTATTCCATTTATTCAATTAAACAAAATGACTTAGTTCAAATGATCTGACCTGATATAAAATTACCTAATTACTGGATCAGAAGGTATTTTGGGCTTGGCCTCGTGGTGTCTTATTTCTGTATTTTGCCACTTAATGCAAGTATCTTCTGGGATAGAAACAAATTCCACCTTATGGTTCCCATGCTAATGTCTCAGTCACTGGGTTAAATAACTATTTTCAAGCTTAACTTTGTGATTGCTTCGTTAGTCAGCAAAGGAGTGAGTGAAGATCCACTTTGTGATTATCTTATAGCATGACAATTAAGACACTTCCATAAGGTATTAGAAACCACTTCCATAAGGTATTAGAAACCCCTTCCATAAATCAGACAGAGGGAAGATTTGAACAACTGAAGACTTTAATGATCAGGTGTGGTTTAAACTCTGTTGATTGTTCTAAGTACTTCACAAAATTTTCTGTCATTTCAATGATGTGAATTTTTGACCAGATTTTAGTAATTAAGATAGCAATTAAAATTAATTTATTAGTTAAAAGCAAATACATGCTTGTCAATGAATAGTTTTAATTGAATTTATTATCCAACCTTCTAACACTTTTGACAGTCAACACAGATTTGTAAAACAAAGTGACGTTGGACTCCCTTATATAGTGTCTTGGTGTCTGCCTCAGTGCCCTCCAAAGGATCTGGGTTTATTGCAATACTCATCAGATTTGCAAAGCAACAGAGAGACTTTATGCTTCAAAGCACATGGATCCTGTCTCTCTGAAGTTCCCTGCAGCAGACATTCTTAATTTCCTGCTTACAGGGATCCTTCTGTCTGGGCCTCAGCTCTTCAAGTGGGATATCTCAAAACTCCATAAGGTTTCACCACAAAGACCATGAAAGACATATTTATTCCCCCTATTGCTCAGTCTGTTGCTGATCTGGTTCATTTGGAAAATAATTTTCAGGAGGAGGTATAGCAGATGCCAGTATATTTGTCAGCACTAGCTGAGCCAGCCATCCTTTAATCATACTCTTTTATCCCAGGTGATTAGAAACCCTTCCAAAATCTTATGAGAAAAGTTGCTTGACATCTGTGTGGAAGCTGTCCAGGAAAGTCCTTACAATGCTGGATGTATTGCGCACAGCTGTGCCTAGATGGATAGCTTTACCAATTGGTGAAGAATTCTTGAACATGGTGAAACTCAGTTGGCAAGCAACAGACTCCTTCCCAGCAATCCCCAAGAGAGCAGCTTGTCATTAGTGTGAGCTGTTCTTTATTTGTCCTCTGCTGGACTTTCTGGTGGAAGAAGCAGTGAGCAAGAAGTCTCAACAAAAGTAATTTTAATCCCTTCCATATGTAAAAGTCCAAATGTAATTGTTCCATAAACTCCAACATGGAATTCCCAGACTCCCTTCACAGACTAATTTCATGAGGGCCTGAGGGAGTTTCAAGTCCTTTATTAATAATGCTCAGCTTGTAAACAGAACATCACTGAAGACCCTTTGTGCTGATTGAGTAGATTCTCCCATCCGTTGTGACACATATCTGACATCCTTCAGCATTTGAGACAGTTCCTTGAGGATTGCAGTTTTACTGAAAAAAGTATGAACTTTTACAATTTACCCTAAAGATTCCAAAATAATGGCAAGAATATTGAAAGTCAGATCTTCATCGTTAGAGGGAACATGATGTCACAAATACTTAGGTAGGCTCTGCATTTGTCCATGTGTAAGAGACACTTCAGTCCACACTCATCTAGTGCCCCTTCACTGGAGCAGCCTTACTGCATTGGTGTGAAAATACCAAGCACCTTCTGAGCTCAGTAATGCGGGTACCAATTCCTGTGCACTTTATTCCAATATGTTATTTGCCAGATATAAACTACATTTGATACAAATCCATATGAAACACTTCTGGCAAAGTAATAAAAACTTTCTACAAGGACTACCATTCTATGAATTTCATAACAGTTTTATGAAAATCCAGAATGTTCCCACATTACCAAACCTGAGATTTGACCAGACAGACCCAAATTGCATCAGGAAATACCATGTGTGCAATATCAGGTCCAAAGAGGAACATGTTTTGTTTTATATAGTTTTTTTGCAAATATGCAAACAATGGTTTATGGTAAGTAAAACTGTCTTTGGTCCCAAACTTCTATCTGACAGCACCGAGCAGGTCATTGCGGCTTCACAAATATTATTTTTTTTTAGCTCTAGCTAGATAAACATGCTGTCAATTGCAGAAAGAGTGATTCATGGTTCTGTTTGTTTATTTGTTTTTAATTTGTTCGATGTTCAAGATGTGAATTAAGGCTGAGCAAAGTTGTGACAGCCTTTCTTTGCTCTAAACTGGTCATTAAAGATGACTACTGGCTTGCAGTTTCAGGAGCAAGATGTTTGTCACCTTGAAATCTTATAAAAGTGGTCCATTTTTTTGTCATTTAAAATTTGTCAATGAAGTTTTGATATTTAAGACTTGCAGATAAACGTGTTCCTTAACTTAAGCAGAAACCAACAAAATTGTAGATGTTGGAAAGTAAAGTTGCCTTTTAGGATAAAAGAAAGTTATAAATTTGCAAGACTAAATGTTAAAAGCTATTGTTAGGAATTGATAAATCAGGCTTACAAATGTGTGCTTCACTTTGCGTAAAAGGGGCTTCCTAACTTTTTGGAGTTCTTTCCATTTTCTGCTTTGAGAATATTTGGCTTATTTCAAACTTCTGGTACTAATGTTTCTACTGAGCATGCTGGAGTCATAAACTCTAGGAATACCAGAGGAAGCTGACAGGTGATTTCTGTGAGGATGTTCTGACTATTGAATATGTTTCACATTTCCTTCCAAAATAAACCCCTCAGCAACTCCTACAAAAATTTGTGTCCCTGGCAGTAAATAAAAGCAGTATTTGCAAAGAAACTGTAGAGACGTTTAGAACATGTTCAGAATTTGAAATTTTTATACATGTATGTATTATTGAGAAACAGAGATTATTTTTGTCACTGTATTTTAATTTAAAATGTGTCAAGTCATAATTAAAATAAGTGTTCTCTCTCCGGATGACATACAGAGTTGGTTAGCAATGTCTGTAGCCTGTCTTATCAGAGCTTTTTTTCTTTTGGATACCTCTCAACACACACAAATAACCTCTCTTTTTTATTGCCCTTTCGGAGAAGGGCATCTCAAAACACTTCTGTTATGGAAGCCGGAGTCATAATATGGAAATTTTTGATGGTATCTGACCTTGAGTAAAGCGAGTTTTTTTTGATGGGGTAAGTGAATACATAAAAAATAGTTTCTTATATGTAAAGTATTGTAAGTTTATCTTTTTCTGGAAAGTTTTTTATCCATGAGTTCTAGGTACATTATAGATATTAAAAAGTTGAGTTTTTTCCCCCAATATTTATGGAGCCTTATGCAGAGTACAGTGATTGCTGGGTGTTATAAACTGATTGAAGTAGACAGAAAACTTTGCCTCATTTAAAGTGTATACAGTCTATTGTTTCTATTCTGCTTTAGAGATGAGATGCTCTCTCTCCTAATCAAAATGTTTCACAATAAAAGTTTAACAAACTGGAGAGCATTTGCAGAAACAAATTGCTAATGTGAATATGAATTGAAATAGCACAGGACAACAAGCTGTAAGAAAATGGTGTTTAAAAGGAAAAGAAAACTTTCTTAATTTTAAAGAAATTTATATCCTTTGAATGCCATTTCTTGAATAATCTGCTAACACAATGGTGCCCCATCTGCAGCCCTAATAGGAGCCAAATACTCTGGCTGTGCTGTGTTCGGTGCTCCTGCAGCACTGTTAACATCTGCTGTAGTAGGTTGCTGCAGGAGATGGGGGGCCTGAGCATTTCTGAAAGAAAATCAACTTTACATGCAGACAGGCCTCTGGGCAGTAATACAACTCCAGTGGGAAATGAAGACAATAAAGATATAAATGGAGTAGAAGTAATGGAAATTGCAAAATGCTGTGGGGTGAAAGTTGCCCAACACTTTGCACTTTGGTTAGAAAAACCTGTTTCCTTCATTTATAAGCTTGCCAAACCCACTTTGCAAACTTGGTGATTTTACTTTAAAGTAGTTTTTGGATTTCTTGGTACTTGAAATGTGACAGAGAGGTCATTTTTTCGTCTGCTTCGTATCTTTTATTGGCTCCATGAAGTTTTATCTCGATTTGATAGTAAAAACCTTCTATAAAATTTTGTGTTAATGGACTGGGGTTTTAGCTCGGTAGGGTTGTAAAGCACAGTCCCCAGGGGATTCTGTCCAACTCAGAGAGAGACTCTGTCTTCACAGCTCCTCTGTGCCAGCTGGGTTGGGTTTGAAATTCCAAAGCAGCTATGCTAAGGGACTTTCCAAGATAGTCACATTGTTCTCCAGAGTGCTTTTGTTATCAATTTTGCTATGAGATTCCTGATTCCTGCAGACCTGAAGCTCAGGGCAAAAATTCAAGGTTGTCAAAATAATTAAAACTACAACTGCTCTATAAAGCTGAGTAAGAATCTGCTCAGTAAAACATGTCAAAAGCCTCATAGATTCTGCATTTTATTTACATTCATGTGGAAAAAAAGTAGAGAAAAACATCTTAATTTTGATGCCAGCACAATATCAGCGTATGCTCAGGTTGCTTTCTTCCTGACAGCTCCATTTACAATATAATGCAGTTAGTCCAGAAAGCAGAAAGTTGAAGTGCTTGCCCATTTTTTGTGCCAGATTTTTCTTTTTTGATACTCTCAAACTGAAGTCCTGCCATGCACAGCTTTCTTAAAAGAGGAATTACCTAGTTACTTTTGCTGCATAAGCAAATATCCCCTTTCTCCCCCCACCCCCAACCTTTTTAGAAATAGAACACAGTGAAACATAAACCAGTGCTATTAAATATTTCCACGATCTGTTCTGGCCATGAAAAAAAAGGCATTTAAAAAGTTGCTGTTAGAGAGGAACAGAAAAAGAACCTTAAATTTATCTACAGTCTTCTTCTAAACAATGAAAATATCATGCATTCTGAGGAAGTATATAAATCAGAAAAATACCAAGAAATACTTGATTCTGCTTTTAGTATTTGTTTTATTTATGCTTCTCTTGGTACTAGTTCATCAAGTTCTTTCTTCTCTCTCAATAGTTACTGCAAAGAAAACCTCTAAAATCTGTTTTACTATGAGAACGCAGTACCGTCATCAAGGGAACGAGAGTGCATAAACAGTGTCATTGCTTGGCAAAGTCACTTACTATCCTACCCCCACTTCACTTGGTAATTTTTGGTATGATATGACCATCTGAGTTTTCTCAGATGAGAAGGTTTATAGCATGCAGGGAGCAAAAAGCTCATGGGAAAATTCCTTTTGTAACCTTTTCTCTGTTATTCTTCTTGACTGTTAGTCTTCTATTCTCATCTGTGTAAAATGTGTCTGCCATAGTACAACTCTTAATTATTTAGTAGCTGTGAAATTAGAGTAGAATTCTTCATAAAATTACTTCAGTAAAGTTTCTGTTTGATGAAAAAGGGGAACTCGAATTTCTTTAAAAAAATCTAATAGAAAAGGGATATGATCTTAAGATATTTTAGCCTTGTAATTTGGGAACTAATTTCTGTCTGACACAGAACTGGTGGTCAGCCTACAGTTTGTTTAGATGATCTTACTATTTTGATATATAAAAAATATTTAATTTTACTTCCTCCCAATAAAAGAATCTTAAACCACATTCTATGAAAAGGGTTTGACTGATGTATATCATTATGTGAAACTGCATATTTTAAAGAGCAATCACGAAACTTTTGAAGCCTTGGCTTGTTCCTCATCATCTTTATATCATGTTTATTATTCAGATTTGAGTGTGCCCACAGTCTTTTAGGATTCTCATGTAAAAAGGAGAGAAAAACTTTTATTTTGTGGGTTCAAAGTAGCACTTCAGTAGAATTATAATTTCATTTCAAGCTGCTGATTGCTCAGGTCCCCTTCAGGGAAGACTCAAAAAGCACTGAATGAACAGTCGTGGAGTGTGGGCTCTCTGCTAAGTCTTACAGTGTCTGGACTAAGGTTGTGACCTAAAAATGGATTATCCTGTAAACATACCTGAAACTTTCTCCTTTGCTTCTTAGTCTGCATTAAACACAGATGTTCATGCTCAGTGAACATTGACGTCTTCAAGTGTTGATCGTTTCTTCAGATATGCTTTTAGAAATAAATAAGGGCTATCATTCACTGCATTATGAATAATATTATGATAAACAATGCAAAAAATAAATATTCTTTGACTTAAAATGTTTTCTGAAGAGTTTCATTCTTCCACCTTTCTTCTTTTTATGTTTAAACTAATATTTGCTCATGAAGGGTGAAAGATTGCAAATAGTTTCTATAGCATTACCAATTTGCTTCTAGTGTTAGGCAACCCTCTTCAAAGAGATGTGGGCAAGAGCTGTGTTTGATCATTAGTGCATGCACAGGTAAGAAAACAGTTACATGGGAAACTATATAAGTAATGGTTTTCCATGCTGGGCCTGTCAGCACTTTTGAAATTTTCCCAGGATACGGGAGAAAGGTACAAAATGGATAGAGAAGCAGATTCACTTGTAGATTTACCAGTACTTCAAAATACCCTCACCTCCTGCCAGTTGGTTTGGAGAGTCCATATACTAAAAAAGTCTTATGGGAAAGTCTGTAGTACAGCCTACCTCTGCTGTTTCTTACATGATTTATATAAAATTTGCTGAAAGTGTCCTTTTGATCTCTTTGATTTTAATTAGCCTTCTTTTCATATTTTAAGTCCTTATTGTTCTGCTTAGTTAAAGTTTTGTACATTCTCTTCATATTGGGGTTTTTTTCCCTTACAGTTTATCTATTTACCAGCTTCTCTTTTGCCACAACTTTGTCAATCTATTATATTTCTCAGTGTTACCTCTTTTTCTCCAGACAGAAGTGGCTTAGTAGCAAATCTAAGCTACGGCGTACACAGAGACAGTCCTGCATGTGAGCACATCTCAAGGCTCTGATGTTTAGTTAAACAATCTTTCTAGAAATATAGGTACAGAAAAGAAATATGTCAAGATTAGCACTGAAAACATTCACTGCAAGGTTTTCCTCTACTGAGATCAGAAAAATTACTCAGCTTAATGCACTGTTTTCTCATTCTGATGTTAGGTATGACCCTGTGCAAAGGCCTTTCCAAATTGTTGATTTTCTTTCAAAATAGAGTTTCTGGCTGCATGTAAACTTACTGGTATCTCTTCTCCGAGTCCTTGAGTAAAGAAGAACTGAACGAAAACCCACAGTAATTTGGACCTGTTGCTGGAAGTAAACAGAATTCTGAGAGTTTATACAAGGTTGCCCTAATGGGTAAAAGTGAAGGTGATTAGGTATCAAACTGGGTGGCCTGTAAGCCAGAAACATGTCTCAGTTTCTTAGTGTGTTGCTTGTACTGTCATATGAATTCAGAAGGTACATAAATCCCCAAGAGAAAACAACAATTTGGTTGCAACAGCCACGGGACCTTCATTGTACAACACACGCTAAGGATGCCAAGTGAGCTTCTTAGCTGTGATGTAATTAGAGGTCATGGTGTACTCAGAAAAACACAGCCTGAGTGTTCTTATAGGCATAGATTTGGTAAGGAACAGCCTATTTTATGTTCCACTGAGACTGGAATAACGCCCTGCAGCGTCATTAAGAGTAAAACCTCGGACTACACCTACTGTACCCTGAGGTGCTCTTGGCTGCATGTTTCCTTCCCCTCCCTGTCACAGCAGGATGCAGCAGTAGCCAAGAGGTGAGTCATTGTAGGCAGGTGAGTTGGGGAGAGCCTCGTCCCATTTCTTGTTTACCTGGGTTTTGAAGAGTGCTTTCATTTCCTTCTGTTAGCTGAAGTGACTCAGCTTGTGGCCACCCTGCCAGGTCCCTTCTGGAGAAACTGAAAGTAACACGTGGATGATGGGAGAATATAGTATGGTCACTGCACTGGGTGTTACACTTTTACCCTCATTTGGTGGAACATGAAGTTAGGTCTGTCCAAATGGAGGGAGAGCAGTTCTATGTAAAATAATTGGGCAAAACTTGGTGCTGATATACCAGATTCATTATTGTAGTCAATAATTTACATAGATGCACTATTTTCTTAATAGTGAGGGCCAGGAAATTATCTCAAAGACAGGTGCCTGTAGATATGTTTTATCACTTCTGAGTCACTAATTTAACTCCCCTTGAGTATTTAATTATGCTGAGAACTCTGAAATTCCAATTTGCAGTGAAATTAAGGTCAGTAGTAGACCTATTACCATTTAAATTCTACTTTCACCCCTAAATGACAGGCTAAGTTTATGTTGCCTTGTGCAGAGAGCTGCATGTCTCTTGTACAGCAAAAGAAATCTGGAAGATGGACTGCACATCTTTTGGCCAATCTGGGGACATGACCCTGTAATAGCTGTGTCACAGAATCATTGTTCACAGTATAGCCTGTTCCCCTCTGGTTCCATTACTGCATGTTTTCTTTAGCTGAAGCAAGTTTGCGTAGTGTATTGGAAATACAAACAGAGCTCTAAAAGCCACAAGGCATCCTTAACTACAGAGCCATCAAACCTTCTGCTTCACAAATAAGTATCATGTTTTCCTTGGATTTATTAGCACTTTCTCACTATTACTTTTTCCACCAGTAATACTATTTTAGTATGTCAGAGTTAATTACAACAGTTTTAAAAGGTACAAAATCACTATATTGCAACAATGCTCTTTCTCCTAATTGTCCTCAGAATGAAAAGCTCTTTCTTATTTAATATATTTTTTTGAAGGAATATTTCTTCCTGTTATGTGATTTGTTTTCTCTGTAATCCTGTTTCATGATAGTTGCTGAACACTGCTTTAAATATTTTGCCAGTTCAGATTTGTTTCTCAAACAAACAGGAGGCTTTTATAAATCACCCTGGATCAACCACCTAATTTTGGAAAGAAAAACGTTTCCATGTTACAAAGATTAGCCAGTAAATGAATATTAATTTTTGTTTCTCTGTGACATAAATAACAGGCAGAACAACTTTGCTCCAGGCATTTTTTTTTCTCATTTAGGCCATAAAGCGTAAGCTTGTTTCTTAGCAGTTAAAGACTTAAATTGTTAAAGTATCTGCAAAGACATATCAATAAATTGTGCTACTTGTTAAAACATTCTGAATCGGGACAATCATGGTATTTAATGGCATGTGATTGCGTAGCATAATTCTTAACTCACTGCGGCTGACTGATTGCTGCTCTGTGGAAGTTACACCTGTGCATTCGTGCTGACGTCAGCCAGGTTTATATGGAAGTTAAGCAAGACCAGTATTTGGCACTAAACATAAAATGTTCTGTTTGTAAAGAAAACAATATGTGCAGGAAGGAATGAGTATCAAGAGGGTTTGAAAAGTTTTGGCATATTATTAAGAGGAAATATTTAACAGGAGGGTTAAACTTTAAACTAAAAACATTTTCCCAGTGGTTTTATTAAAAATATCTCTTTAGATTTTAGATGAGAAAAAGACACCTATAGACCAACTGTAGTCACCATGACAACAACTTGAACTCACAAAACATAACAGAATTACTTGGCAGCATAGTTACTTACAAGCTAATATATCAAATCAGCAGAACATAGGCTATCCCACTTCACCTAAAGTAATTTCTTTTTTTTCTGCCTTAATATGGGAACAAACTGCAGAGCATAACAAACATGAACTCACCCTCTGCCTTATTTTTTGAATGATTTTTGTGAATTTCATTTGCATAACTAAAACCTTTTGTTTTAAACACANTTTTTTTTTTTTTTTTTGAATCTGTGATTGTCTACGGGGGGGGCTTATGTATTTCTTCACAGAATTATGGAAACCAGAGATGGCGATGACCTACCAGTATCAAGTAATATATCTTTTGCCAATACAAAAATATTCCCCTACACTGGATGTTATTGTCTAGTCTAGTTTTAAAAGTTTAAAGCTGTGTAGATTCCATTGTTTCCCCTGGGAGCCCAGTTTGTTTCACTGCCAGGAAGCTTTCCTGATACTCAGCCTCAGTTTTTCCATGTTTAATTTCAGGCTATTAATATGAGAGTCTCGTACTGAATAACTACCCTACTTTTTGTTATGATCTTAAAATATTAGTAGATGCTGTCAGTCTAGTCAAATGTGAACCAATCTATACTTAATTATTTTTAACTTTCCTCACTGAGTATTTAAAGCTCCCAGTTAATGCTCTCTTTGAGCTATTTATACTTTCCATGGATTTGCTTTGTTATAGGAAAATTTAATTCCATTTTTTTTCTTATACCAAAGTAATATGAGAAGTAATGCTGTCTTTCTTTTCCAAGATGTAGTTAAATATATCCACATTACAGGATTATTTTGAATTACATGCTATAATGAATATTTGGTCTCCTGAAGTCTATCTCAGTAGTATTCATTTTCATCTCTCTCTCCCCTTGAAATGCATATTGAAATGTATTCTCTCACATTTTTCTTCACCTCCAGCGCTATGAGATTATTTTCTTAGCAGTGTTTTCTGTGCATTTGCCATACCTTTTAAATCGTCTTTGTTATCACCTGACTTGAAAACCTGAAAATTCCATTAATTTTTTTCCATTATTAAATAATAAGTAAAAAAAAAGTCTCAGTCCTGCATATTAGCAAAGACATGACATCTCATTCTGTTGTTACTCTGTTTATGATTTTCATTGCAATTTGTAATTCTCAAAGATAACTCCCATTGTGAGCCCATTTGATTTATATTTCCAGGCATTTAGGTGTCTAAATCTTTCTGGAAAACTGGTGACTTAATTTCTACTCTACTTAATCAATCTACTGGTTTTACTGTTGCATGAAGAAGGCACTTGAGTTTACTTGGTTCAGTCCTTATAAAAAGCAGAAGGCTAAATTGCTCATAATTCCATAATTCCCCAGCTAATCAGCACGTTATTCTCTTACTGTATGTTCTGAATTACTAGGGACATACAAATTCAAATGACTTATTGATAGCCACCAGTGTTACAGTTTACTTCCTTCAGCTATCACTTTTTTTTTGTTTGTTTTGTTTTGTTGGGGTTCTTTTGTTTGTTTTTTTTTGTTTGGTTCTTTTTGTTGGGACTCATTGGTACATTTGAAACTCTTAAACTCTTTCCTGTGTAAATCTGTTCATGATGATTATTGTGTTTAACAAGAAAGGAAGTCTCAAGACCTTGCTTTTAAGCAAGTGCTTGTATGAGAGTGACTTCAATCATCAGCATAGCTTAAAAGTAGTGGTGGATTTACAGGAATATTTGGATATATCGGTTTGTATCCTGGCAGATTCATAGCAGTCAACTAATTTAAGACCATGGCTTTGCCAGCTACATTTAGACCACATCAATGCCTAGAAAACCTTTGCAAATCTTCCCTTCAGAGCACACAGAGAAGTTAATTATCTCAATAACGCAGTGACTCAAGCAGCTGTGCTGTGGGATTTGTTGTCTACAAAGCTCTTGGACCTGGTGAGCTTAACAAACAAACTTAGGGTTTATGCAAATCTCTGTCTGATGTATTTGTTCTGATTATGTATTCAGTTCTGATTAGACATGGTTACCTTTACCTCACTCCTCAGTCCATACTTCTTGGCTGCAGAAGGAGTGCCCTCTGACCAGATTCCTACTTCTTAACCTGATGAAAGTGCGTGATGCTGGGGGATTCCCTCAGCACGGTCCTGGCTGTAGCGGTCACTAGAGTGCCCGTATGGAAAACAAAGAAGTTTCTTTAAGAAGATGGCAGCTGCAAAAAGTATCAGGGAACTATTTTGGGACTAAAGGAAGTGAACAAGTGAAAGGCAGACTTAAAAGAGCGACTAGGTCTTTGTGGAAGAGGCACTCCTGACACACACAAGACAGACTAAGATAAAAACTTGGTTTTTTAAGAGTATTCTAATTTACTTCTTATAATGGAAAGGAACATAAAATTGTCTGATAGGAATCTGCTTTATAGTATAGTACAGGGAGCTTTATACTCTGAAAGCTAAGTGTTAAAAAACCAAAGCGCAACCTTCTTAGATTTATTGCACGCAGTTTCGTATTCTCTAGACAAAACCTTTTGGTGACTTGCACAGGTGGCTGTGGGTTAAAAAAGACTCATATTTTGCTGCTGCATATAGTGCCAACAGGGTTTCGAAATGTGACTGATAAATATGTTCAGAATAAATAGGAGCAAGAAACAAAATTACCAAGAAACAAAAAAGAGATCATCATGACATTTTATAAATGGGTGATAAATGGTTCTCTGCACAACATCACAATATACTGAAGGATTCCTTGACAAAGGACTTTGTGGATGCCAGAAATGTGCATGGGTGCAGAAGGAGACTGAGAAACTTCATAGAAGAGTTATTTATTTCTAGATACACGGAAACCACCTCTGTGTCAGGGAGTCCTTACCCCCATATGGCCAGAGGCTGGCACAGTATCCAATATTACGGTGTACTACTCATGCTCTTTTTCTCTTCCCTGGACATCTGCTTTTGGCATTTTCAAAACTGTTTAAGAACTAGATTGACTTTAACTGTGACCCAACATAGATGTGCTTATGTTACCGGGAACAAAAATAAAAGCATATGATGCCAGTTTTTGCTGCTAAGATCATAAATGAAGACTATTTCATTAGAAAGGCTGAAGAAAGGAAAAGAGAAAGGGAAGAGACCAATATCGCTTGAATTAGGAAAATGTGTTTGATCTAACATGGAAAACTCATAAAGACCCAAGGTATTTACCCAGCAGCATGATCAGGTAAGCAAAATTCATACATCTTTTTTCAAGTGTGCAGAAACCAGTAAGAACAACAGGGTGATTTAAGGAGCTCCACTGTGATTAATAACTAAAATTTAACCCATATTATTAGTTATGAGTAGTTATCACATCTTCAGCTTCACTGAATTAAGTGGATAAATAGCTGTTTCATATTTTCTTTTTCAAGATCCCAAGCTGGCTCTAGTTATTGTAGCTTATTGTAGTGATTTTTCCTCAGTAAAGGTAACTTTATGGTGTGAGAAAGGAAAATTTAGCAACTGATTTGATAGTAACAAAGTAAGAGGTTTTTTAATGGCCGCTACTAGTTTGCAGATCATAGAAGTGTAGAATAATTCAGGTTGGAAGGAACCTCCCCACTCTGATCAGATTTTTGAAGGGTATGGTTCAGCTGAGTTTGGAAGAAGTGGGTCTATTCTTGGAGTCCAAGGACAGAGATAAGGTAATCTAGGGTTATTCTTCTTAAAATATCTGTCAATAGCTAAAGAACTCTGGCTTTATCACCTGTTTCACAATTAATACCCATACTTCAGCTGAGATGGTGCCATGAAACATGCTTATCAAAGAGAGTACATCATGCCTACTGAATTCTGGGGCATGAACATCTGGGACAAGTACAGTGGTTCTCTTTCTGGAAGATAATGTAACATTGTGCTGAGAAAGTTTGGCTATTTCTTGTATAGTAACGAAAAAACCACAATTGGATAAAAGCTATTGCACCATAAAGCATAAATCAATGAAGTTTAAATAAAACTTTTTGAAGTTTTTGAAATAAAAAAAACCCTTGAAGAATTAAAAATATTTCACAATCTGCATATAGTTCCCTTGTTATATTCTGAATAATCCATTCTAATATTGTATGGTTACAGCATGGTATTTAAAGTTCAGAAAGGAGTGTAATATAACAATCATCGCTGGGTTTTTTTGGTAATTCTCAAAATCAAGACACTTCTGTCACACTACTTGGTTCTTTAAGTCCTTTTATGTGCGGATCTCATGAGAGAGCACTGAGGCACAGTTCTGATACGCAAATGAAAAGCAGACAAGTTTTTCTGTGAAGTTCTCCTGATGTGACACTAGGTACATGTGTGCCTGTGGTCAGTAACTGGTGGGGTTACATGTGTGCTCTGCTTCCCACGGCTGTGCAGAAAGTCACCAAGAAAACCCACATCATATCCCTGCTTGGAAAAAATGATGGGGGGCAGGAAGCAGGCTGAAAATGGTTGGTGATCATTGCTAACTTTGGGCAAGAGCAGCTGCAAAATTTTATGCAAGTTGTCAGAGTAGGTGGGTTCAGCTGTGTGTTCTAGCACTCAGATCTGTGAAGTTTAAACATGGAAATAGGCTGTTGACCTAAATGGGCTGGGCATGACTTTACAGCCACAGACATGCTTAAATAGCCTGCGGATGGAAGAACTAATTCTGTCTTTTGCTTGAGGATGGCTGCCCTGATTTACACACCAGAAAAAGCTATGAATTTAAGTTGAACATTTGGTAATCAGGCACTTGAACTCTGTCAAGCAATACACATCTCTGACATAGCAGGAAAAATGTGTTTAGCATCTGGGCAGACTGGATTAGAGAGAAGAAGGCAAGAGGCATCTGCTTGTAAGTACTTTGCCTGTTCCTGCCTAGGCATGTGGGAGACTTCTGAGAGTTTCAGGAAACTACTTCTTCCACTAGTGTCTTCATATGCCTTTACCATTGCTTGTGGGTGGAGTTTCCCCATCTGTATAGCAGATGAGGATTTTGGACAAGCAGGCATCACAGGAGGTCTTAACTGATCTGAAAAATATTTTATTTTAGGTACAAAAACTTTTCAAGATCATAGTGAAATAAGATGTATATTTCAGTTTGGTTCTGAGGAGTTTATTTGCGGATGGGAACAAGATTTGAGACAAATCGTAGAGACTTTTCAAAAGAAAAATGTAGCTAAATCTGAGTTTCTTCATCAGTACCTTTCAGTGAGGTTCCTATCACAGGCGTGTAAATGCTTAAAGGAAATTAAATCTTTTTAAAAGTATGTTTTGGGAATGCTCCTGAGGTTAGTAGTAAATAATTTAAAATGTTGTAAATATTGCACCTGAGAAACAGCATCCACCCACTCCCTGCTGTAGAACTGTTTGTCCAGCAAACTGGCTCTTTCTTCATCAGAAGTGTTGTCACATTTCATGTGCTCTCTCTCCCAGTGCCTTACAAAGCAGATTTGTTTCTACATAACAAAATTGCTTTTTATGTTATGAAATCTTGGCATCGATACATCTCTGAACATCTACCCCAAAATATGGCAACTAGTTTAAGTACTTAATAAATAATAGACATTAATAGTTCCGTAGTGTTGCTGTTTGCTAGGAAGCAGTAGAACTGGCAATAGGAATTCAATCATTGTGTAACAGAGACAAATTTAGAAAAGATGAAGCAAAATTAGGATATGTTTCAGTTAATGACACTGAAGTATGTATCTCATCCTGTGCAAGAACTTTGGAAACATTACACAATTATTCTTATGTGGTTTGAGCAAAATGGAATGCTAAGCATTATTGTGTTTTTGAGCATAAGACTTATAAAATGATTTGTAGATGAAAAAACCCCCAGCTTATTTTAAAAGGAAAAAAAAGTCACTTTGGTAACAAATAGCTGAGTTTCACAGCTAAAGGTCACTTAGAAACAAGGATGTTTTCCAAATGGGCTTCAGATGAACCCAGCTTTCATGAATGTAAGTTGAATTTTATAGTATTGGAGAGTTATCATTAGTTCCACAAATTTGTCAAGAACTGAAGCAGCACCTCATGATTATTTTGAACATGATGCAGCTGAAAATCAATGTTTTTTTTATAAGACCGATTATGGGTTTTGGCACTCTAGAATCATCTTTCTTTAATTTAAGAATTAGGAAAGAAAATGAAGATATTTTCCTTACAGTGAAAGATTGACTTCATAGATTTATGACAGACTGTCCAATATTGTGAATATCTTGAATGAAAATATACTAAAGTTTCCAATGGGATTATTGCCATGTATTCTTTCTATCCTTCAAATTTCCTTGCGTTGAGTAATAAATTTGCCTTACCTGGGCTACTTGTACTTCTGCACTTCAAAAAAAAGCAAAAAAAAAAATTAATGAGCAAAGTCAAAATAAAAACAACAGTTTTCAAATTTTTTTGCAAGTTAATGCACTTTTTCTGTTCATTGATCCATGATATAATTGGGAGAAATCTGCGTTAAGCAACACCATAGAATGTAGCAACAAACATGAAATGATTGCTGTAATCAAGTGCCTTGCTGAAGATTTCAACCTTTTTTCTCTTTTTTTTCGTAACTAATATTAGTATTGTGGCTTGTTCAACAAATCAGTTAGTTACCCGCAAATACAGATCCATTATATTGTAACAGTTATAGCATGACCTGGTTTTGTCATTTACCTGAGCTATGCAGCAAGGAGAGAAAAGAGATAAAATATGTAACTTTCCAATGTAATGGAATGTTTGCATTTTGCAGTGACTTGGGGCATTTTAAGGTAGCTTTTTATTCACATAGATTTGGAGCAATCATCTCATCTGAAACCATTATCGGATTAAAAACCACCCATTTTTTAAGCTAGGGAATCGTATGACTGTGTTAAATAAGACAGAGTTCAGTGGAAAGATGAATGCAAACATCAGGACTGGAACTTGCGGGAAATGCCTTAACCTTGATTTAAAAGCTAGGTTTGGCCAGGCACGTAGTTTTCAGTGGTCGGTCACTGTGGTGTCTTGAGGCTGGGGTTTTGGACAATGGAACTAAATCCCTGCTGGATTTTCAGCACCAGGCACAGAGTGGCAAGAATAAGCCTGTGAGCCGAGAGAGTTGTGTCCTATTTCCCATGACCCCTGGTACCTATCTTCTCATGTTCCTCAGTATCTCTATTTGTAGAACTGAGATAAAATTTGGTGTGTAAGTCTCAGCTTGTTTATAGAATGTCACAATACCCCTGGATAGAAAGTGCTATGAAAATATAATCTACTCCACTAAATACAGCCCCACTTTACCAGGCTCTTCTGCTTTGTCTTAACATTTTAGCCCAGCTAATTTTTGTGCAAATAAACCATGTGAGCAAAAATGAAGAAGTTAATTCACAAGAAATTAAGTACATTGTCATAAATTGTCATAATGATGGAAATTCATGTGTCTCTGACAAATAGGTTTGTACTTAAATTTACTCTTAGCTTTGAGTGCATGCCTTGGGATTGAAACATATTTAGTGGATAAATTTTTATTTTTAAATTTTCAGCAATTAAAGGAAAACAGATTAGGAAAGCCTAGATAACCTACTGGTTATATTTATTCAGCATAGAAACTCTTAATCATGTATTTATTATAAAATATGAAGAACCACTCATTACTACATTTATTTATATGCATTGCTGTCTTTTGCTCAAGACTGTGTATAGAAGCCAGGTAGATATAGAAGCTTGAAATTGCAGGAAGATAACAAAACCTCCTTCTTTACCCAAGGGTAAGAAATTGGTAGGAATCCATTAAATTTATAATAGATTATTAATGGAGTCAGCTTTTCGTATTATATTGACAACAAAGCAACGCTTTCAAAGGTGGCATTTTTAGGGTAAGGACAGAGTAGATAGAGCATGCAGGTTATAAAAGGAGATTAAATAGCTTGTAGATGATTCTGTAGAGCTTTTTACTTGTAATTCTAAATGATGAAATGTGACAAATTACAGATTTCTTCTAAATGTATCTCTTTCAAGCCATTTGATGTTCGATAGAATTCTATTTTTATGATTGTTTTCAACAAAATGGTTTCTTTAGCATAGCATATGTTTCCTATGTGAGAATGTGCTTGCATTTCTTTTTAATCCCCTTTCAAGTCAAAACTTACTTTTGATTTTGGAAAATTCAAAAATGAGATTTGACATTTTCCATAAAATTATGGACTATTTCTAAAAGTGCTAAGTACCCTAAAATCACTATATTTTTATCTCTTTTTTTCAAATTAACATAAATACTTTCTAATTTAAAACCAAGCATAAAGCAGGTTTATGTCTTATTTGAAAATCATCAGGTCAGATTCATAGTTTTAATGTCACAACCTCTCCTTGTTCAAATCAATAAAAATTACACGATGCGAAGACGAGAAGGATAGAAATTTCCCTTGCACTGAATGTACTTGCTTAGTAACTACAAGATATGGACACTAGGGTTTTTTTTTTTGCTTGTTCCCAACATAATTTTTTGTGTTTTACCTTCCTGTTACAAAATTCTTCTTGCTGGGGAATGTGCAGGGTATGACTGTCTCTGACCTGGAAGGGAATTCCTGTCAGGACTCATGAGACTTCAGCACTTCAAGGCCTTTGCAGCTGCCCTGTCCCAGCTGAATTGAACAGCTTTCTGGGCAACACAACAGGCTCAGTCACAGTAAATAAGTAAATGCGTCTTTCAGCAGAAAGTATGTTAGAAGTGGCAGGGCAGTTAGCTATTAATTAAACGATGACATTTACTCCTGTCTCAGGAAACAGCTGGATGAGACTTTGATCTTTTCAGGTTTTTCTTTGAAAATAGGAAAAGTCATGGGAACTTTCATACATTTTTACTACTATTATGCTCTGCTGATGCACCTGTTCTTTTTCTATTTTTATTTCTATTTTTTTTGGTACCTGTTCTTTTTCTATTTTTAGTTCTATTTTTTTTTGGTACCTATTATTGTGACAAAATTTCGGTAATGCCAGGAGAACCAGGTATATAAGCAAAACTGTAGTAACATGAATATGCCATGGTGGGTGAGCCCTTTGGCCTTATTGGACGAACAGATGACTTTTTAAGCTCTAGAAAGACATTCAGAGATACATTGCTGTGGAGAATCTTTTCAGAGGTCACTGACTGGTACAAAGAATTTGTACAGCTATTGAGAGTTGGGTGCTAATGCAGAATCACAAGTGAAAAAAGAATATCCTCTTAACCTTTAGCTCTACCTTTTTGCTGACATTCAGTGAGCCACAGCTCATGTGATGCACAGAGAAAACATGTTGTTCTATGTTGTTTCTTATGTTTATCCCAAACATACAACCTTTTCCAAATTCAGGTTGACTATAGGGGCTAATAGCCAAATTTAGATAAAGTTTGCTTGGAATAACTTTAGAATCTCTTAAAATTAGTATTATAGGGCACTTGGGTTTCTGGGAAGGTTTTATTTTAGGCTCCAGTGACGTGATATGGTATGCTGTGCAATTCTACAGCAAAATAGCTGGCATTATTTGCAAAGTTTAGTAGTATTTTCCATTGTTCGCGAATGAGGCTTCCTGATTTAACAAATAGGACTTCTTTCTTGTGCAAAACTGCAAATATTACAATTACAGATTTGCACCAGAGCAAGGTGTTCTCAGAAGCATGGGCTGAACAGTTTTGTCTCAGTGCTACAACAGCTGTGTTTAGGTGTCTGCCGTGCAGCTGCCCTGCTGTGTGGGGCCAGTGGCTCTTCTGTTGTATTTAGGTGGGTAAGAAATCTCAGAAGGTCACTGGGATTTTAAAAGAGCTGAAACAGATGCCTTGGTTATGGCCAGGCCAGTTTTTTGCTTTGTCTTATAGGCTCTTTATATGTTTTGATGGTTTCCTAAAAAATAAAATGAGTAGTCTAATTTTAGTGGAATAGATTATATAAAGATAGAAGGGTGTGTTGATTTATATTACTTTTATGATGACTTTTTAGGAGAAACCTTCTACATGGCAATAGTCGTGCCATAGGCCAGAACCAAGTCAAACAACTTCTAGTAGCTGGATGCTCTCTAAAGCAGCATAAGGTGGTTGTAGCTCGTTTTTTATAGTGTTGAGTGAATAGAGCTAAGAGAACAGAATGGCCACCTTCTTTGATGAGACTCTCGAAACCAGCTTTGTGTGAACATATAAAGCTGCTACATTAAATACTTGCACAGATACCACCAATGTTTTCCACAGCCTGAACACATTTGTTTTCTAGTTTGTAGTAGAGGAAGTGAAATTGTGTTGACAAATGGCGTTTTCTTTAGAAAAGAAAAAGATACCAAGACTTTATGTATCAGGGAACATCCTGATGTGTGTGCAATGGCTCTAGGTCTGTTCGTAGCTGCATAATGATATTCATACATTTCTAATGATTTTCAGAACATTGTGAAATGGAAAGGTCATGAATATTACTGATCATCCCTTAAAGAATGGTACTTGTACCGTGGTCGTGGCAAATAGCAAAGAGACTGTTGAGGTGGCTGTAAATTCTACATTTAGGAAAGTTACTGTTATTGCTTTAATCAGTTCCTCTTATTGGCCCATGGTATAAAGTATGGTACATAAATTACTGTCTCTAATTTTGTATAAATGGAACTGGAGCTAAGAAAAGCTAAGACATGTACCTCCTGCCAGGTAGACTTTTTGAGCTCCCTGTGGTCCTAGTTAGAACAGAAATGCAGCTACAAATTCACTAAGTCCAGCCAGAATTTTGGTAATCAGCCATTTAGATGACCATTCAGTTGTTTTTTGTCAGATGCTGATTATTTTTCTCCAACTGTGTTAGCTCAACATAAAAATATAAATGTCTCTAAAGTCCAGTATCCACCTTATTTACACAATTTGAAATCCATAAAAATATTCTTATTTTGCAGATGAATTTGCAAATGAAATGTTTTGGACCTCAAATACAATTGTAGAGCCTAAAAATTGTGGTTGTTCATGATAAACTATATTTTCTTATTTTGAGGGGAGGTTATTTTAATATAGGGTATGTTGATTAACTATCTTTTAAGATACTCTCATTTTATGTAGCTTTTTATTATTAGCTCATTTCTGAAAATAGTCTTTGAGATAACCATCACATTTAAACAAGTTTGTCCTTTAGTTCCTTTCCTGTCCTCACATGAAAATAGATGGATATTATTTGGAGGGATTTTAAGGTCAAAAGAGCTGATACCAAGAGAAAGACAGGTAGGAGGCTGAATTCCAGCTTTGTTTGTGATAAGCAGTGATGTCAGTCATGTTCAAGGGGTCAGGTACCATCTCCCACAGCTGACTGTGGGAAAAAATCTCAGCTGGTCTCTCTGTAGGGAACCACAGTGTGTGTCCTCAGTTTGGAAGGGAGAGGGAAGCCACTGGGAAGATTTAGTACTGGGAGACAGGAAAGAGGAGGAGGGAGATTGTTACACTGGAACACTCACATATTCCCTGGGTAACCTAGTCAGGCCCAGTAACTAAGAAACTGGATTACAAGATAGAGTCCAAGCTAGGAGAACAGAATTGATCTGAGAAGAGAAAACAAAAACAGTACAATAGATTTTATCTGATTGGTTTGGTTCCAATTTGTTATGTCCAGTATTCTATTTGCCCAGCAGTGGAGGTGAATTTAATCTCTACTCCTTTAATACCATTCTGGTGGTGTAAAAATGTATATGGTGTTAAGTCGTGGTGTTAAGAATGTATGTTGCTTTTCTATCCATGTTACTTAGGCATCACACTCAACTGCCTTAAAGAAGTGGGGTAAAACCTGGGCACAGCAGAAATGATGAGATCTCCTTTGCTAAATCAGGTTATAATCAGTCACAAAAGGTCAAAAATTATACAAAACAAGGGGTAACTGTGCTCCCGACATGTCAGAAGACTGCAGTGTATATGTGCTTGCTCTGTCTCTGTCTTTCTCTCTTTTTTCTGTTGTCCTCACGACACATGTACGAGACCAGGCTTTTTATGTCATACTGCAGCAGTAGCACCATCCCACACACTCTCTGTCTTTAAGAAATGTAACCCTTCTCCTGCTTATCTTCAAGTAGATTTCACTGATTTCTGAACTGAATATCTTCTGCCTGAAGGAGCATGTGTCTGCTTTACCTGTAAAGAACTGACAGCCTAGGCTTGCATCAGTCGCTCAGATACAGGTATCTAGTGCCATTTGAGACACCTAAAGGTGCCTGAGACATCCACCCAGGGCTGGCAGATATGACCCAGGACCAGCAGGACACCTGTGCTCTTCTGGAGCAGCAGCTGGCGACCAGGTGAGACACTCCAGGGCATCTCCATTGCAGCAAGATGCCTGTCTTAGACAACTGATTTGAGCCTCCTATTTCTGGGCATGCTGTATGACTGACATATGAAATGACTGATTAAGCTCCCGGTTTTGTTTTTGTTTTTGTTTTGTTCTGAGGCCAAGTTGTACAAATCTGTAATTACGTCGTCTTCCTCTGGCTGCTAATGGAACTGCTTGTACACGTAATCGCTGACTGTTGTAGGTAAAATGGACAGAACTGAGCTCTCCCTCTCTGAGTGCTCTGGCTATGCAGCTGCTCTTCTTGACAGGAACTTTAATAAATGACAGACCATTCCAAATTTGTCTTGTTCACAGTATTGAAGAAACAAAGCCACACAACTTTCAAAGCTGATAACTAAAAATGAGCATGTATATTTTTGCACAGAAGGCTTTGCACTTTAGGGATTTTAAAGTCTTCTGTCAATTCTGGCAGCATATAATTTGTGAGAGAAGCAAAAGACTAGATTATGTAGCATCTCTTTCTGAGACCAGATTTATGTTTTGTGTGCCAGAACTACATTAAGCAAATCCTCCTCTTCCTTCTAAAGGAGCTAGCCAGCTCGTAGCTCTCAAGAATTTTCATTTTTCAGGGATAAACATTACTTCGAAAACTTTTCCATGCACCTGGGTGGTGACCAAAGACAACAAATAACGGAACAGGAAACCATAATTCATTTCTTTACTATATAGAAAGCTTTGCAGATGACTGAAGCAGCCTTTTAAAGAGATTGATTTGGGTTTTTGGCTGTTGGAAATGGAAAATCTGTCTCTTTTATTGTATTCTGTGTACATTTAATCAGTTTGTAATCCTCTCCTTAGTTCTGTGCCTACACTGCTTTTCCTTCTAGTTCAGAGAACAAGACAGAAACCCAGGCTAGAGCATTCCTGATGAGATGGCTTTTGAACATACGAAAGTTGAAGACTGAACTGGTGGTGTGGCTTTAGATGCTGAGGATTTAGAGCAAAGTCAGTATAAGAGGGACACTTCTGTTATTCCTTAAGCATTTCCTGTCTTGAGATGGGTATTGGTAGCAGTTGTGGTATACAATAGCTTTACTATGAATGCTGCTTTCCCCCCCCATATCTACAGTTAATTATCCATGTTGTTAATACTTTTCCAAGTCTTGTTTAAGGTTTTGTTTTAACATAATATCAGAGCTGAAATGTGTGCCAAACCTCAAACCTGAAGACAGACTGGACTGCTTTGTAAGTTGGCTCCTTTCCTTTGACCTCGCTTGAGAAGGCACACAGGCAGCAAAGTGACTTCTGGCACTCTTTGTTGGGTCATGGGAGGAAGCCAATTCCTGCAGTACACCAGGTATATGCAATTCCTTGGAAGTGCATCCTGTACAGCAATATGTAGAAACACATCTCAAAGAAAAGGCATGAAAAGAAAATTATTAATTTACTGTGGCAGTGGTGGGTTTTTTGGTTTGGTTTGGTTTGGTTTTTTTTTTGGCCAGCTCTCTGTATCAATAAGTTAAAGTTTCAAGCAGTTTAACACAGTGTTTCTCTCTGATATTTATAGATATTTTCAATTGATGTGTGCCTCTCTGGAGAGAAAGAACTGAACTGAAATTTTCTATCATTCTGTCAAAAATGACTGAACAAAACAGGAACAAAAATCCACAATCTGCCTTCAGGAACCCTTACAATTTCTACATAGTAGATACATTATGTTCCAATTCTCCAGAACTTTTACCTTTTTTAATCCATTCAATAATCCAATCTAGAAAATTTGACTTTTAAACATACATTGGTAATATAGAAACAATATTTGTTAAATATAATAATTAATATTTATTGTATTTCTGTGAAAGAGGTATAAAATCCAAATCTGTTGGGGTGAGCAGATCTTTAGATCAGGTACTTTTGTACAAGACAAAAGTCTCTGGCACAAGACATCTCTCCTGTCTTGGGATGGCAATTTTCTGTCCAGTCTAACTGGCTCCATAGATTCAAATGCATCACTAGATTAAACTTTGAATCTATTGATATAAGGGGATAATTATTCTTTTCTCTTGGAAGTGGAGCTAGCTTAGGTATTATAGCTATAATGCATAATTTTTTTGCAAATAACTCTTTTTTGAGGTGGTCTGAGCTTAAAAAAGATGGAATTTTTCATCCTTTATTGCAGCTGAAAACATGTTCACAACGGTTTAAAATAATGTTGATAATTTATTGCTTAGTTATAAGAAGAAATTTAATTTTGTTAAAAGGAACATAAATGGGAACTTTATAAGTTCATTTATTTTCCTTGTGAATTTTCACATACATGATTTTTGTTCCTTCTTCTCTGTCAGTGCTTTACTACCTGCTCCTCTCGGAAAAGATGAGTCAATTGCCTTAATTATGTGCATGAAGAAACTACAGAATCATGAATTAATATGCTTACTTTCATAGCTGAACATCCTGGTTCTTATTCCATTCTGGTGTCCTAGTCTGAGAGTCCATGAGGCAGATTATCAAATCAGTAAGACTAGGAACTAGGAGCAGACTGTGGTTTGTGGTTGGGCTGCTGAGAAGTTCTCCTGATAAAGCAGACATTCAGGAATTGGCTGATCTATATTACGTCAGCTAAGCAGAGGTCTAGTGTACTTACTGATGTAGAGCAACAGAACAATCCTTATCAGATGGTCCTTATCAGATGATGCATGTGAGAATCAACTGCTGAAGGCATAAAGCAGTTCTGTCAGGTACTACTCTGAACATTCAGGAAAAAGTAAAGTGACTGCAAAAGGCTTCCACTGTTTTGTGCTCTACTGATAAGTTTTTTTTGGCAACATACAGGCTTACTTTTCATAAGGAAATACCAGTTACTCAAACCTGAAAGCTTTTGAATTTTCAGTGAAATTTTGCTTGAGAAAAACATCCACACTCATAGCCTACTTAGTAAAATCTATATTATTTGGAAATAGCTTTTTTGTTTTCTTCCTGGGATATATTGAAAGGTCCGCAAAGTTTTTGTGCTTTTGTTTTCTGTACTAAGTTATGCGAACGACTATAGCCTTAATTGTAAACATAAATGCCAAATAGTATAATTGTGTCAAACCTGAATGTGGAATGGAACAGGTAACTTCAGGAGAACCACTGTAACATTAGTACAAAATCAGACATTCTCATTTTAAATTTTAGAAGGATAGAAAATCTAGTAGCTAATTAAAAGTAATCCAGTTCTATAGGAGGATACTGTAAATGATCTTACAGATCACATAACTACATTGTGTAACCCAACAGTAGAGTAACTGCTGAGAATTTTTGTTGTTATTAGAGAAAACACAACACCATTAATCCATCTTACAGCAGTGTTTATCCTTTTAATAATTATGAGCAGCTAGTTAAATGCAATGACAGGTCTAATAGATGGAAAATCTGTAAGCATCATGAATAGGATTATCATAATATATTTATCTTACTTTCTTTTTAAAATTCAAAATGTCTAAAAGGTCTGAAAAACCTCTTAACTGACTTTTATGGAGCTCCTATAATCCTGTTTATAAAAGAAAAGTTTCCAAGTTCATTCACTGATGTAGGTCTGCAAAACACTGTTTAAAGATTTTTCTGTTTAAATAAGATTTATGAGACAATATGTTTTGGAAAACTGCCACACTTGTACAAATGTGGGATTGGGAAGTGCTGACAAGATTCAGAAAGGCAACTCAAAACCAACCTTATTTATCACAAGAAGACATTGGAGCAAATCTAAAGAAAAAGTAATTATAATTTCCAGAGCAGATCTAGGCCTAACATGTATTAAATTTATACTGTTGTAAGGCACGCTACTGAAAAATGCAGTGAGGCTTAAGGTAGCATTTATTCCACCACCAACGAAAGGAAAACTTGGATTGCTTTATGAGACACCTAAAACCGGTAGTTTAAGGCATATTTTTTAAACCATCTGCTAGTAGATATCTGTTGGAGTTAAATGGTGCGTGCATTAGAAAATTACAAAATCAAATAATTATGTTGTTAAACGTTATGTGTTTTCCTCTTAGAATATTTCATGTAATTTCAAATCATTCTGGCACGTACCAAATTTGGAACTTGGAGCTTGAAAGAGGCTATCCAGCATTTCAGCAGAAACCAACGATCCTGCTCGAGTTGGTTCTTGGTATGTAACAAGAATGAGGTGAGGAACAGGAAGGTTTTTCCCGATGAAGTTTAGTGCTAAGTCACAAGTTCCAGCAATCTGGATATGTAGATGTGGATATAGTAAGAGACAGCTTGGTACTCGTGTTGTTTGAGAAATACTTGTATAATGAATCCTTCCCCTGTGTGTGGGAGAGCTGTTGTGTCTTGCAAGTCCCAGAGTCCTGCCTTGCTGACACCAGCCACTTGGCTCAGCTGCTTTAGGTATTTTCAGGACTGAAATGTTTCTGAAGAGCACTGCAAATTAATTTAGTGCACTTGATGCACGAACTGTGCATCACTGGTGACAGCAGTAAAATATCCTTCATGAACTGTTAATCCATGCATCTTTATCATATGCATGAGGTATTAATGAATTTCTAAACTACTCTTACCTGTCTTCATAACTGAAGTTGTTAATGGCTTTGTAATGAAACTTTGAGTATGAAAAAAACCAATGCAGATACTCTTCACTTAGAAAACCCTCATTTTATTTTTTCATGCCATTATACGAAAATGTGTTAGAAAGCACATGTGCTCATGTAAACAAATTGAACTCCTCTGTGTTCTGTGAGATTCATGCCACCTAAAATCCTGACCTGTGATGACTAACATTGTTACTAGCATCAGCATTATATCATTGAGTGGAGAGGATCTAGGAAACAGTGCCTTCAGCCTTAGAGTACATACGATGTTTCATATTTACTTGCTTTGTATCAATTAAATATTGAAGAAAATACCTGTATCATTGTTAGAGCTGGACTCACAAGACTAATCTGTAGCAAGCTGCGCTGCCTAGTGATTTGACTGCTATATACTTTCAAGGGTGTTTCTTTCATATTATAGATAAATATGGGAAAAAATTCATCAAATAGTATGTGTAAACTTAAATTGAAGCTGTGTATTAATAAAATTCCTCACTATGGTAGCTATACAGCTATGGGTAGTGTATTTTGTAGATGAAAGGCAAGGTGAGGAAAAATGCCCTAGTAATGATGTTGCTCTTCAGTTCACCTCTTTGGCATGCCTGTGTGAGTGCAGAGAGTTGAATGGCAGGAAAAAACCTCAGCCAAACACCAAGAAATGAAAACAAAAAAAGACCAGACTCAGTTTAGAGCAAAAGTGTCAAGGAACATAAGTGAGGAAGGCCTATAGGGGCAAAGTCGCTATTTCCCGTGCCTGGCCCGAGGATTAGAGGAAATGCTAAAGAGGTTAAGGAGCATGACTGCAACATAAAAATGGAGAGTGGGCATCCCTGAGCCCTGGCAGGAACATGTGGAGAGAACAGGGAAGTGCCTTTGCCTCATCAGAGCTGGAGGCAACTGGGAGTGAATAGAAAGATGAATGGGAAAGGAGATGAAAAGATACAGGTTTTGTTGCTGTACTCCTTGCACTTGTGTTTGTGTGTCCTTGGGATAAATGGAACAATGAGCATTGGTGTTTAAAAAAATGTCCATGTCTTAACAACTTTCACAGGCTTCTGAAGAAAAGGGACTGTAGGTGCACAGTGCAGTTAGACTTGTGAGGTTGATGGAATTAATGAAAAAGAATCACAGGCTGGATTTTTAGCCTTAAAACATTAGGACAGTCTGGTTTGTAATCAGAAGAGATAAATCACTGGGGTAAAAGTCAGAAATCCACTTCATAAAGGAATTATTTGCATGATTAAATTGTATGTTGTTATATTTGGGGGCTCACATCCTGTGTAATCAAATATGTATCTGCATGTTAAGCTATTCTGCTTCTGAAGAAATTAATCAATTCCTCCTACTGAAAAAATAATTCAAATCCATGTCAGACAACTAGATAGCATAAATGAGGTCTTGAAAGTTTAGTAAATTTTAATGTCATTTCTGTAAGCATGTTTGTGGTGGAGGTGCCAAGATCTGTTCTTTCAATGTATCAGAATCTAGCAGAGTCCTTGTGGTTGAGTAAGAGCAGAAATTAATTAGATTTTATTTTGATTAATCCTCTTTAAGAGTTACTGTAATTTCTGAGATCATTTTGATAAGGTTTATTTCTTTGTACTGTAAGAATATTTTACTCTGCTGTTTTGTGTTCTTTTAATGGTGCTCCAAATTGAATTTTAGTAAGGGTATTCCAGAAAAGAGTCTGAGATTAACTACTCTGGATTAAAATTTAAATTAAGTACAGCTGATGTGACCTCAAAATAATATTCAAAGTGAATGAAAATTTTAAGTGTAGAAAACAGTTATTTTATGGCAAAGCATACTTTAAATTATTCCCTGGATTAACTTCACATTAAATCCTATTGACCATAATACAAATACCTTTCTTTAATACCTGGTCTGGGACCTACAGGAGGAAAATTATTACGTTGATTTTACTTACATTTCTTCTTCATGTAAAATACATTAACATGTATCCAACAGTAGAATATTAGCAGGATTTTAAGATATAGGCTGATGTATGCGGAGTTAGGATCACGTTTGTCAGACAGCAAATTTCAAAGATAAAGAAAACTGAAGATTAATAGAAAAATTATGCAAAATACTAAAAGTCCTTTGATCTCCAAACAGTTATGCCATGGATCATATCTTTTTCTTTGGGTGCTCATACGCCTGCTTTTTTGTTACTGTTAGCTGTTCCTACGTATCTCACTTTAACTGAATGTTACTGGGCCTTGAGCAAGTTTCTTCATAAAAATATATAAACATTTTTGCTAATGTAGCTACTGTATGAAATGCCAGTGTCTATACTTTGTCATGTTGACATTTCCTTCATGTTCCTTGGTTTTTTATTTTAGAAGAGGTCTTTTACCTGATTTTTTTGCATACTCTTCAGTTAATTAATCAGACATTTAAACACAGCTTTCCTAAAAAGGAAGCAAATACATATTTTAACAACTGTTGCATCTGCCTTAAATCTTAAAACAGATAGATTTAGATCTCTTCATTGCTTGATCTCACAGCCCCACAGGGAGTGCACTTTTTCTACTTCAATGTATATATAATTTATGTATACATGAGAATGCTTCGCATATGGTAATAAGTATATGGTAATAAGTTTGGTGCTACAAAGTTTTTAATAAGCTGGAGCAAAGTTTTCAGCTATATATTTACCTTTCATTTGAGTATTTTACTATTGCTTTGCTTTTTCCTTTTTTTTTTAGGTGTATCCTCTCAATGTTAGGAAATGTAGGTCGTTTGTTCTTTTTCCCTTTCTTTGTGCATATCACTGCACAAAATGGAAATCTCTGGTCGCTGTTGACACTGAAATCTCTCACACATCTTTTGGAATCATGCCCTTGAATCTTTAAATCATTTTAAAAATCACAGAATCTACAGAAATGAGTGTTGCTTACAACTGAATCTCTAGTCATCAATAATCATGAAATACGGCATTAAGAAAACCTCAAACCCCACAGAAATAATGAGCTGAGATATACATAAAATGGCTTAGAAGGCTCACCTGCTAGTAAGGTCAAATACAGGGAATATGCTGACCACTGCGTAGGAGATGGCCAGGCCCTGCCCCAGGGGTTCAAGCCAAACAAGCACAGCAGCTGCTGGCATTTGCTGACCTAGAAAAGGGTGGTGGCTGACCAAAAAGGTCATATCCATCTGATTCATTGTCATTTTCACGTTATCTTTCCAGAGTGAAATTGCAGAAAGGCTGTAAACACTCTCACTAACCCTGGGCTCTTACTTTTGAGGTTTGCTTGGCTAAAGCATACATGTGAACCCACGCTCACCAGAACTGAACTGTTAATTAGCGTTCCACTTAGTTTCCCTTTCTCCATCATCCATTCAAGAACATCCTGCATTACATATTCCTGACATCATGTAGATATCTGCAAGTGAAAGCGATGTATTGGTAGGCGACTACTGAACAAGGCACTTTCTCATTTGCATTAATTTTAGGAATTTTAACTGCTGTTTTTTTTAACTGCTGTTTTTTTACACAGACTTTGCTGTAGTATTTCTCTGTGGTCTTTCTTCAAGCACTCCCTTGTGATCAATGTCTGGACTGTTTGCTACTGGCCTGTTCTCCTTGAGAAAGGCTTACTTCTCTGAGTAATGTTACTTTAGATTAAAGTGATTAACTTGATTTCAAAACTGAGAATTCCAATAAAAATATGCTGCAGTTAGAATCTGAAAAGTAATGGGAAATAGAACAATCTATTGTTTGAGAATATGACAGGCAGATCATAGTATGTAGTTACACTTTCTAAGAAACTGTTTCATTGCCTATTTTGCTTTTATACACACAGGCTTCTTCCTTAGTAAGTGTGTAAACAAACATTATAATATTGAGTCAAGAACTGACTAGTTTTCTATTTTGAAATTAAAATGTAATCAGGTTCTTAACTTGAAAGGAATGGCAATGCTTTGCTGGGAAACTGAAGGATAGTGATTCATTCAGCAGAGCTTTGAAAAATGAAGCAAAATTTGGGACTTATGTTAGTCATTACTGTGAGTTGAACCTTTCAGGCTAGATTTCACATCCCTAGAGAAGGACATTTAGGGATGTTGTACTGTTATCACTTTGAAGAAGTCACATTTTAGTTTCTGTGTCCTCCAAAGAGGCAGACATTTAGGACAGAATCATGTCTTATTAGAAGGTGGGTTTGAAATTTTCTTATAAACAAATTATTGCTAGAAGCCCAGTAATTTTCCAGCTGAAAGCTCTTTCTGGTAAACAGAACATTTTCAAGCCATTTCACAAGTAATTAAACATAGCTGGGTGTATTAGTTCTGTGGTTAATTTTGAGATCTGTTTAGGACTTTTACAGAAAGTAATGTGGCAGCATATCATTTAGCAACGAAGAAAGATGGTCCATGTTATTCTGATCATGAATATTCTATGAATATTATCATGATCAGTTTGAGAACCAGGTTGTGAGTTTTCAATTTAATCTGCTTATAATATGCGTAAAGTTTATATAAACAGACAAATTTAAGTTGTCTATGTTTGCTAGATTTCCTCAGTTTAAACAAAACAAGACAAAAGTAACACTTTTGCTGATAGATTCTGGACTGCACCTTCTGAGGGATGCACCATTTCAAACCCGAAACATCAACGAGTTGGAAGCTATGAAAATATTGTCCCCTTTTAGTCAGTAGGTTGGTAATCAAGTTGGTTTAATGGCATGCTTTCATATCAGGCAAGGCAATGTGATTAGCAGTTGAGGTTAGCACCTTTTATTGAAGCAGAGGAGTTAAAGTGCTTTGTGGGGTGTGTAAGGACATGAACTCACCAAAGTGCTGAGCACAGTACGGAAAACACAGGCAGTTCTGGTAAGGATAGGGGCCTGTCCCTTCTTGGAGTCCTCTAGATTAGAGCAGGGCTGCACTTTGCAGCCTTGTAGGAGAAACTCCTATCTTTTGTGTGATTTAAGGCAAAGAAAACTGCCAGAACTAAGGAATGGCTTCTAATCCAATTTACCTTCCAGGCCTAAAAACCTGACCCTTTTGTACTGAAGTGCCAGGCACTCTGCCGGCTGAGGAAAATGGCAGCTTTATACCAGCACTGGCTACAAATGTTATTTGATTTGGTTTGCTACACTTCCTGTCACAACTGGTTCCAGAGCAAAAACCAATATACACATAGACCATATATACTATCTGCTCGATAATGGATTTAGCATGATATTTTTCAGGAATGACTTTTTGGGAAATATTTTTCCTGATGAGCTCCAGGGTCTTTTATCTGATTAAGTCAACCAATCCTGAAGTATTCGAAGATGGAGCTATTAAAGGACAGTGAATTTCAGTTTCTTATCTCACTCTAATTCATATTTAGTTTCCCATGTACAAATCCTAAATCAGGGTCTCATTTGTAAATAAGAATGGCCATGGTACATTTCATCCTATTTATGACCATTCTTAAAGAATGTAGGGAAAAAGTTCACCCGCTTCATTCTTTCCTCTTTTGAACATTTATATAGCTCTCAAGTGTTTAAGCTAATCTGATGTTCTACTTCTCATTAGCAAGACCTGCTTTGAAGTACTTTTTTTGGCAATTCTTCAGCAGAACATTTATTTTTAACAATTCCAAATGCCAGAAGTTAGTTTCACACATAACATAGAGTGCTGAATTCTAGAATCTCCTATTTTTTCCCCTACATTTTAATTGCAGTATTGAAGTTTTAAATAAAAACCCTGTTCATATTTTTACGTTGCCATATACATTACATGTACTTGATTCTTTCTTCAGAACCACTGAGATGGTAATGATTTTACAGCAAAATTGTACTGTAATTACTACAGCTGTTGTGCTAAAGCATTTATGTCTTGCTCTGTCTTTTGAACGAAAAATTCTTTTAGTGAAAATAGATTAGTTGAAGCTGTTAATTATTCAGTAGAAAAGACATCTCAAGGTGGTGGTATTTTTTCTACAACAGTTTAGGCAGACTAAGAACTCTTAAATTATTTTATGCACTAGTCTGTAATAGTTCGTAATGCAAATAATTGGGATCCTTGCATTTCACAGTTTTATCCCAAAAATACAGATCTGTACTTTGTTCTTCAGAACCCATGATACACATTAAAAATAAAATTCAAGATAAATTGGCTCTTTCATCCCATCTGGAAGGTGTGATTATAAATTAAAAGTAAAACTTTTATACTTTGATGCTTCAAGTATATAAGTTTAATTATAAGTAGGAAAGGAGGACTTCCAAATCCAATGAAAAGTAAGAGCTTGGATCAAAGTAGGATTATCTTGGTGATTATGTTGATCTGTTAGTCCATCTGAACCAACTACCCTGATTCATCTGATAGCATAACTGTACATGCACGTGACCCTCATTGTGTGGAAAGACTTCACTGGAACTGATGTGAAGCATCTTAAAGGTAAACTAGATTGTTTTGACAGTGTTAGGTTGAAGACATATTGTTACTCATACTCTTGTGCTATCAGATATGGGACTGGGTAGGGCAATTGTTCCAAGGAAAAAGGAGATGGAATGGATCGCAGAGCGATAGCTGGGGCACCACATCTGACCATGTTCTTAGACTGAGTATGAGGGACTGCCTTTCAAAAAACTCTTCTGTAATGCGTTCTTATACAGGCCTTTAGGTAAGCTCTGTTCCCTTAATATATTATCAGCTGGCAGTTGTATGTGTGTTGAGAGAAGTGCAAGTTGGCAAGAAACAACTGGACATGGCCCTTGGTGCTATGGTTTAGTTAACAGTGTGGTGTTTGGTCAAAGGTTGGACTTGATGATCTTCCAGCCTTAATGATTCTGTGATTCTATCACATACTAAGCAAACAAATGGAGCTATGTTTCATGCTCTGTCCGAAAAGTCAGCAGGTCAGAAACAAATATAAAATAATTTATAAATAGGCACAGAGGACCCAGATCACTTATCAGGATACAGATTCTAGAGTTACAGGTTTTTGATGTCTCAAAAAAACTGTAACTATTAAGTAAGAAATTTTTTTAAAGTTACCAGAAATGTTAACTGTTAGGGTTTAGCCATATTTGGAAAAGTTGAGCTGTGGTTTGCGGCAAGGAAATTCTGTCCTGGTTCTAATTTCTATCTCAGGAAAATGAAAATGTTTATTATATACAGATTATATAGTATTTACTGTAGTTTGATTTCACAGAGAAATCATAGAACAAACTGTCATTATTTCAATGTTCCTGTACTATTTGCTCAGATGTGATTTTACCAAGTAGAGGAAAGGATATTTGTGCTGTCATAGTTGAAGATACTTTGATTGTGGTTGAAGATTCTTTAATCATTGGGCAATGACATTATTTTAGTGTGGAACACTTACCAATCTTCTCTCCTTAATGGCGGCAGAAATTGCACCAAAAAGGCTTTCAAAAGCGACGACAACAATATGTTTTCTTAGTGTTAGCCTAGAATATATTTTCAGTACAAAGTTACCAGTTCTGGTTTATGCAGTTTTAAATCAAAGAGCATCAGTTGGCTTTTTATATGATAGCTTGTTCTTAATATTTCTAAAAGGACTTTGTACCTCTTTGCATGCCCTTTTCAAAGGACAAGTATCAAGATTTGTCAACCCACATTTTCTAGTCCCAAGGACTGAAGGGTATAATCTGCCTTTTAGCAGCTTTTATCACTGTGCTCAAAGCTGCTGTCTGCAGGAAAAAGAAAGCTTTTTAAAGCAGTATGGGAAATAAGGACTTTGTGCCTTTTCTGTGTGCTTAGCACATTAGCTCCAACAAGTTAAACATACTGAAGGTCTGCCATCATCTTCAAGCATGATTTTTGATAGATGATGAGTTTACATTTGATTTCCCAGCTTGTTGATAGTGAATTCAGCTTGTTCATCATGAAGACTTTGAGTATCTTACAGTATTTGACAACTTCAAGATGAAAGAGCTTTAGCTAGGACCCTATATAACGTATAGAGAATTCAGGAAAACCTTGTGGATTAAATTTCAACCTTCAGACAAAAATAAATATTCAGCAAAAGCCATTAGAAGAATAATTTGCAATTTCGAAATCAGTCCTATATATTTTTATTTTCTTTGATTTCGTGGGTTGATTGTGAAATGGGAATGTCAGATAATGGAAATGGACATTGAGGCAATAGAAAGAGCTATAGTGTTTAGGGTAAGGAGACTAGTTGATTACTTCTTACATCTAACAGAAGACAGATAAAATAACCGAATATTTGTACATGCTAAGTAATTTGACGTCTAAAGATTTTTTGATTAAGCTTCAACCTGGAAAGAAATTGAACAGCGGAACCAAAGCAGTATTAATGGTGGTTCTTTAGCAGAAGTGAGAGAAAAGTTTGAAAGACACTTAAAGCTTGGCTAAATTCATTCTGTAGCTTGGGTGTGCACAAAGGAAAGTCAGAGAAATTCAAATGTGTGAGTTCGTGATCATGACATATATTACATCTAATGGTGAAAGTGACTTTTGGGGAAGGATGAGTAACTTGGGAAGGCGTGAGAGACAGCAGGGAAGAGCAGCAGTAACAGGATTCCAGACGAGCCTCCTCCTCTGGGGGATCTCTCCAGTGTAGCCGGTGAAGATGATGGAGGATGGTGAAAAGTTACAGAGCTGCAAATTGCAGAGCTTTACTATTACTGAGGTTAAGACACCTTCTGTGTCTTAAGTGGCTTCTCAGGCACTTGAAATTTGTTTTATTAGGTTTGTTGAGAATGACGCAAAAATTCAAAAATGCTTTCGAGACCTTGAATCGGTTTATGGTTTCAGGTGGAAACCCTGTAAAACCCCATGGTGTTCTGTGATTTCAGCTGGGTGATAAAGCAAATGTAGGAATTTTGACTAAATGTTTTAAACACACCTGTTTAACTTGTTACTAAATGAGACACAAAGGATAATATTTATATAGTATTAGAGTGGTAAATAATAAATTTATAGGATAAGGTAAAATGAATTGAAGCCTAATAGAGAATGCCTGCCTGAAGGAAAACCACTTCATCTTGCATAAAAATAATCAGTATTTGAATAACCAAGGCAGTTATATCACCATGAAAAAGATGAGTATTATCATTAAGAAAATGTAAAATTCAGCATTGCTATATAGCTGCACAACTTCTATTTTAATTCTTCAATATGGGATTGAAGTTTTGGTATATCAAAATGTTGCCTGAATTACCAACACATTCAATATTTATTTTCTAATGACTGAGTCATAATTACAGATCAATGTGTACCACTTGTATGCTTAAAATAATCATGAACTACATGTGATTCATGAAACCCTTAGCAACCACAAGGCTTCCTGTGCATATGCTCAGACACAGCAGTGACTGAGAAGCAATTTCATAAAACACGTTTGCAGCTCTGAAAACATGATATATCTTCCTTGTATTTCTCCACATAAGAGTTTATTGAGAGCACCTCTAATTAGAAGAAATTTTAGGTAACTGCATTTGGAACTGCATTTTTTATGATTTCAAGGAAATGAAACACACATTACGGTCTGAGTCAAGAGCTGCCAGTTCTAACCCTTGCTCCCCATTGACATGCTGGCCTTGCCTTGCTGGGCAAAACATTCCCATATCAGCTTGTTTTTCTCTGACTTACTGTAAAATATCTTGAAGTAAAGGTTAGCCATTTTGAAGCTGTGATAATTGGCCACTTCGCAACTGCAGGTGGGAGCAGGGAAACAGGAGTGACAACCCAAAGGCATCACTCCTGAATCTTTGCTACCATATTGTGTATATTTCTTCAACATCTCTCATCTATTTGTATTTGTTGGAGGGACTGGGGTATTTATATAAAGATGTATTTTATACACGCATGTTCTTCAAAGAAACATGTAAAATTAAAATTATACCAATTCACATAAAAATAACTGGAATTTGGGCAATTCATGTAGGGAATTTTAGAATTCAAATGAAATAGTGATATTTTGAATTTGTTGTGACTTTTCAAGATGTGGTTTTGGTGTTTCCATTTTGGGTTCCCCCTTACTCAAATACTTTCTTGAATCTCAAATAGGTATGTTAAGCAACTTGGACTGACTGTGGAATTGGGCTGTTTTTAATAGATTAGCTGAACTACTCATTGTTCATGATTTGGGATTGTTGGATATTGATCCTTTTTCGGAGTGTTCATGTTTGAGTGAGGATGTAACTTCTGCCTTGGAAAGCTGAGGAACTCCTGGGAGTGCAATGCTTTGTACAGGTGAAAATCATTCAACTGATTATTACAAGAATCACTAGAGGTAGCAAAACTGGTTTGTGGTTTTAATTACATATCGTTTTAGAGGAAAATACCCCCCTTCTCCAAAGTTTTGAAAAACTAGTGGTGTTTAAACCAACTATCCATATTGCCAGGATATGGTTACTCTCCTCCTCTTTAATTTTAATTTCAGAGTACATATCTACTCATTTTTAGTTTGTGATGTTCATTTAGAGGGTCAAATCACTTTTATAGTAAAGTTTACAATAATCCATTTAGTTTTATTGTTCAATATTAAATAACCTAAACACAACATGAAACACTTGTTTACAGAAAAAAAAAAATCTTTATTCCAACCTTAAACTTTTTCACACATTGTCACAATTGTCACAGCTAGGCTTTTCTCAATTAGTTCATGGGAACATAACGATTTACAGCTTGGAGTTGACCTAACCAACACAGATAATTTTTTTGACGGTATTGTGAATATTAACATCAATAACTATTTAACTAGCAATAGCATGTGTTTATTATTTTCGAAGAATTACCTATGTGCTCATTGCCTATCTTCAGCAGTGACTTTCACTGATTTCAAAATATAGCAGGAAGCAAGGTTAGTTTACAGTTTGCTTTTTACAGTTTATTTCACTTCCCCTTTAATAGGATCTGTGGTAAAAGCCAGGTTTTTTTTGTTCAAAGTTTCCAAAACAGTTTTAAGTGAAGTCCAGATGTGTAAGTTAGAAAGCTGTTTCTTTGCAATGCTCAGTGGTGGGGAGACTTACGTGGTAAATAAAGGCAGTTTAGGGAAAGCAGGCAGAGGGTCTTTTTCTGAGGTTCAGAAGTTTACTACAGGCTGAATTTTCCTCTTCTGGTTCTTAAAGGGTCTCAAAGTGAGTATTTAATTTTGATGTATTCTCAGTGATTACTAGTAATTTATTTTACCTTGGAAATAAAAGTGGCAGTTTTAAAATTTGATCTGAAATTGGAATTGTCCAACTAGTCTGCCTCTCTACTTTAAAATCTCCTTTCTTAAGTAATTCCACCCCTGCACCTTTGTTTGTTAGCACTTCAGCCTGTTTTTAGGACAATTATTCAGTGTTTCCAAACATACTTCTCTCACTGGACTTTGCTTGGTTCCATGGAAAAGAAGACTTTCTTATGAGTACATTGCAAAAAGTCATATTTGATCACTGATTCCTTACCACTTTTTATTGTTCTTCTTTTTCCTTTTTGTAGTTACTGAAATTGTCAGTAACTTTTTGACATATCATACCATCACAAAATCTATCCTCAGTTGATTTGGTATAACCCCAGAAAGCTACAGTAGATTTAACAAAATTTCAGTTTGGACGTAGGAGAATTTTAATGAGGAAGTTGGGAACAACTGAATTGTGATTTTGATATTGTTAATCAAGAAATGCTTCTTCGTCTCCCAGTAAAATCCTTTTTTTCCTCTGATTTTCCTGTGTTGCTGGGTGGGCCTCAAAGCTTTTTGCCCACAGCTGGACACAGGCAGCAGCTGCACAGAGAGGTGAGGACTGGGGAAACATGCACCCTGGTAACGTCACAGACACATTATTGAAGAGAGATGGGAGCAGAGTGCGTTTGGATTGTCTATAAAAGCATTTAATCCCACAGCACTGTTAATGATGTTTACCCAAAATGACAGAAGATGGTTCTCCACCCACTCCCTTTATCAGTTGCAGATGTCTCTCTCTCCCTTACAAACTGGGACTGCTAGTTTTATAATGCAGTTTTCAGGTGTCCCAAGATAAATAATCTTCTTTTTTTCATGTTTTATATCACATTAGTTCTGCATACAATTTTCTTTGTGTCATAAACCAGTTCAAATAGTCCTTTTTTTCTTTCACAAAATAGCTCCTCCAGTTTTTTCTTTTTGCTGTCTATTATTTCTTAATAGCACAGTTCACAGGCAGGGTAATACAACTACTTGTAGTTTTAAGTAACATTTCAGGTTTTCAAAAAGTATTTCTAATATTTGTTTCCAATTTATCACAATTAAAAGAAAGCAAACAAAAATCCTCCCAATACAGCTGGAACAATCATTCTTTTTTGTTACTTTTCCTTGTCCTTTTCACAAGTTTCTTTATCTTGTGGAATGGTGGGATGTGTATTAACACTTGTTGCTTAGTCTTAAAAATTGACATGTTTATTCTTTGCTAAATTATTGGTTTCACTACTGAAATGTCAGCTCCTAAACTCTGTGGCTATTCACTCTAATTCAGAAGATGTTGAGTATGTTCAGACCATTCAAATACTGCTATAACCCACTCAGTTTTGCTGTGTTGGAAGTCCGTTTTTCTAACTTCTGGGGTAGACATCATTAGTATCACATGACAAGCGTGTGATCACTGACAATATGGAAGGATTTTATTGCCTTTTCCAGCTTCCTAGTGGGAAGTTGTACCATAGACAGAAACATTTTTTTCTTGGAACTGCACAGCAAAGTTTGGGCACACAGGTTGCCACAAAGGACATTCCAGTTAGATGTTGTGAAAACATAATGTACCATGAGGTTGATTGGCTATCGAAACTGGTTGTCCCAAGAGCTTTTGAAATCTCCATGCATTCAAAGCTTGAACAGAAATACCTGTGAGTAATTTTATCTAACTTTGAAGTTATACTTATCTTTGTGGTTAGCCCTGTCTTGGGCAAGAGCTTGTATCAGGTGGAGGTCCCTTCCAACCAAATTATCCCTTGATTCTGTGATAGATCTGCACTGGGTCAGCTAAGGACTCTTGAGGACATCTTCACAAAGAGTGATGCATGAGATAAGGTCACTCGTGTCCTTCTGTGAATCTGCAGCATCTTCAAATCACTTTAAATTTGCCTGAGCAGTGTTTCCAAATCATCCAGTCTGTTCCTGTGTTCTGCATTCCTCCTAGAGAATGAACTATACCCACAGAGCAAGTTACACCTGCTGACTGTCACCTATGCAGCGAGATGTTGCAAGATCATTGCAGCTTAAAGGGTCCCCCAGGGACTCATTTCCACCTGCAAGCATAAAAATTATTCCAAATACCTGTCACCTGATCTATCTCCTCAGATACTATGGAACCACTGGAAATTGTAGGATTTGAAGCTGTTTAAAGCTGATACTTTTCTACCAGAGCCTGGCCCCCTGCTGTGCAGTGTTGCAAATTTATTTTCGTGTATTTTTCTATATTTGAAAACAAGTTTTCAAATTTATTTATGCTCCCACTTTGGAAAGTGTGATTTGGAGATATGCTCAGTCAAATACGGAGGGAAGAGTGGAAGTGACAGAAACACCCTACAGCTATTTTGCAAGTAGTGGCACTGGTGCTGCCAGACCCACCTGGGCATTTTGGCATTGGTGCTCAGGAGGGGCTGCGTGTGTGTTTGTGTGCAGTGCTGAGGAGCACACATCTCAGGAGAGTTGCAGTGTGTGTGTTGGGTTCTGGGAGATGTCTGTGAATAACCTTCTTCAGTCTACAGGTACCTCTGAAGTGGAAGAAGTTATGTACTGGAAATGTCTCAAATGCATATGATTATTTCTGTGTAGGAGATGAGCTCCCGGAGTATTTCATCTGCTCACTTAATTTCTCTGAGAAAAATTTTTAAGACTATGTTTTCCATTCCATTGATATGCAATGCACTCTGTAAAATAGCAAGTAAATATGGTTGCTAAGAGCCTTATTTGTTGAATGTTCTAGGCTAATTTGAATTGAATTAAGGCTTTGGAGAACTGAGGAGATTGGTCTTAAAACTCCATTTGCTAAAATTATCCTTACGCGCATGAGCATAATTGTACTTAGGCCAGAGAAATATGAAGAAAAACATGAAAATGGTTTTATGACAGAACAGTACTTTCCAAGTTTATGAATTTTTTTCGAGTATCACTGTATTTTTCTAATTTATACATTTTAATTAGGTCCAATCAAATATTGTATGCACCCAATGAAAATAATATATAGTATATTTGTATAAAATATATTATTACTACAGAATCACAGAATAAGCTGAGTTGGAAAGGACCCACAAGGGTCACTGAGTCCAGCTGCTGGCCCTGCACAGGACATTCCCAAGAGTCACATCATGTGCCTGAGAGCATTGTCCAAACACTTCTTGAACTCTGTCAGGCTTGGTGCTGTGACCACTTCCCTGGGCAGCTGTTCCAATGTCCAAACACTCTCTGGTTTAAGAACCTTTTCCTAATATGCAACCTAAACCTCCCCTGACTCAGCTTCGGGTCATTCCCTCGAGTCCTGTCACTGGTCACCACAGAGAAGAGATTAGTTCCTGCCACTCCTCTTCCCCTCATGAGGAAGTTGTGACTGCAATGAGGTCTCCCCTCAGTCTCCTCTTCATGTAACATTTGCGTATTTTATATATGCTTGTTCATGTCATAACTATGACCTTTTTCTGAAAGTCTCAATGCTGACTCAATTTCAATGCGCTTTTTACCTAAATGCTTGTTTCACAACTTTTTCATGCACATAAAAAATATTATTTAATTAAAGTTGTTACAATAATGATATATCCTTAATTACAGAAATCTTTATCTTACATGATACAAAACTGCAGATTGTGTCTCCTCAGAGATAAAGCACAGAAAGAAGGAAAATTACCTATACTTTAAGCATCCATTTAGTCACAGCTCTGCACTGTTACTGATAAGGTTTTCATTTCACTCCAGTGCTTTTTCTACTCTGTATGGTTAAATCGAGCAGAAGTGTTCTTGTCAACAGTTTAGGAAAAATCTGGTATTCAAGGCGTTTGTCTGTGTAAGCGTATTGCTGCAGAGACATGAGTTGATGCATTACAAAATCCCCTTTGGGTGTATCCATGTTTGTACTGTAAAACAAAGTTCTCAAAACTAAAAGTTAAAAGCACACTGGGGAAAATTTGGATTTTTCTACTGCCGTAGGCACTGCCTTTCCTCTGGTATAATGATGAATTTTCTATAAGCACAGAAACAACAGACTTCCATATTAGCTCATATTAATAAGAATACAAATTCTGCACCAAAAACATATTGGAGGCCTAAATATAAATTAAAGACATTTAAGTGAAGCAAAATCAGTATACCGTGGATATTAAAAAATATATAATTAACCACGTAAGCATGGAAAAATTATGACAAGACAACACATAAAATTTTATTTTTTATTTTAAAAAATTAGAGACTGAGGCATAATAGTAATGTCACAAATGAATAGGAAATTGCTTTGATGATGGTTAATAAGTTCTCTCTGGCTTTCTGGAATGTATAAGCCATTTTTTAATACACCTTCCAAATTTAGCAAGCTATAAAAACATAAAACCAGTCATTGTTAAGTGCATTCTAAAGCCAGATTTTCTTAAAACAAGATAAGAGATAGAGTGATGGTCCCTGCCTCTACATTGTTGTGTTGGTTCTGATGCCATGATGATTTTTTGCCTTTTTATATACCCCTCTTATATATCCTTTCATATACCCTTTCATGCAGCTTTTATGTATCCTTAGTGCTTTTAGCCCACATACTTGTAATTCCCTAAGTCTGATAACCAGCTTAGACCCAAAGTTCCATTAAGCCAAGAGACTAAACATCTTGGAAACCTCGCAGTTGGGGGTCAGAAAGCCCCAGACACCAAGGTCCTCTCCAGAACACATTCTGTAAACCAAGATAGGCCCATCCAGGCGGAAGGTTCCTCAGGATGGGGGCTTCTCTTGAGCCTCTCACTGGGGAATCTTTGATAGATGTGCTGATGTGCAAGGCCTGTAACTGTATACGTGGATCATCGTGTGTGTGCATCTTTTGGGGTGGGCATTCTGGACAGTGCATTTTCTGGAGGGGGGGCACTTTCAGGGGTGCATTTTCCTGGGGGGACACTTTCGGGTGTGCATTTTCACTGTGCGTTCGGGTGTGCATTCTACCTGGATATGCTGCACTGGAGGATCCTTAAAAAAATACCGAGGTAAAACCCTTTTTCCCCTCTAACCGTGTTTGGCTTTTAATTCTAAGCCAAGGAAAAGGCAAAAGCACTTGGCGACCCAGATGGGACCCTGGCGACCTTGAGGCTTGCAGTCTTTGGTTGAAAACCATCTTCGCTTTTCCTGTTTGCCCTTTTGTTTCAAGTAGAAAATGACGTCACTCAAATTTGATAGAATTATTGCACTGATTTTTTTTTTTTTTTTTTTTCACAGATTAAGATGCTTGGTAAAGCAGCTAGAGAAGGGTGACATTAATGTGGTGGATTTAAAAAAGAATATTGAATATGCAGCATCTGTGCTGGAGGCAGTTTATATTGATGAAACCAGGTAAGTCTGAGAGGAAAAAAAATGGAAAGAATGTTGCAAATTGTGTTTTAGAAATTTGGTCTTTGCATGCAATTGTGGTGACTGGCATGAGCTGAAGGTCTGTGCACATTAGAGGAAGCATATGTGGCTCTTGAGTCTTTTAGCGACAAGGTCAAAGCAAATAAGATTCCAAAGGTCGGATGCAACTTGGCTGGAAAGAAATGCTCACAGAAATGAGTCAGAATATCTGGTCAGTAAATACACAAATGAACAAAAAGCTGTGATTTTTTTTATAATGTTTGATGCTTAGTTTCTGTTTATTGTTGGCAGTACTACTGGCAATCATGTGGGTTAATTCCAATTAAAATAGAAGTTCTAAGTATTTGGCTTCTTGAAAGAATTTTAAGATCTGGACTGTATTGAAATTAGCTAGCTAACTTACTGTTTTTCCTTCTGCACCCTGGCCTTTCTAAGCTTTTTCTAAGCAGAATGGTCTTGTAAAGATGTCTGCCAAAACTTCCTCGGTACTGCTGGAGCGTGCAGCGTATGTCTCCGTTCTACATTTAAGAATTGTTTCATGGGCCTAACACTCTCTCTGTGGTGTGTCCTCCCCTCCCCTTGCAAATCTATGTAGCTGATACAGTGCTTGAAGTACTGCTTCAGAGATAAACCACTGATTATTTCTCCATACACCTCCCAAACACTGGGATTAAATGGGTGTAGTATTCATAGCCCTTTCTGAGTAGTAGCGCCAGGACCAGGAAAATAAATTGAGATTTACTTAGTTTCTAAACTGAGGTGTCTTCTGTGGAAATTAATAGTAGTGTTGCAGTGAGGAAGCCAGTCTTTCTGGCTCTGTGCGGAAATATCAAGGCGAATAGCAGACATTTCATGCACAGAGAAAACTAGTGCCACTGAAAATACACAGGCTGTGGCAGCAACAGGTGCATTGTTTTTGCTGTAAGCAAATCTATAAGTAAGATAATTGCCCTCACAGAACTTGACAGCAAGATTATTAAACTGCCCGAAAGAAAACAAACATATATAATTTGATAGTCATTTGCAAGATTTTCATAGTTCTCAGGTTATTTTTTAATCCTAGGGCTACTATGACCTTGTAATGGTGACTATTTTCAAAAATTCCACTTCGGTGTATCAATAAAGTTTTGCTCTTCCATAGCTCATTGCACAACAATGTTTAATAGCATTTATTTGTTTCATCCAGTATTTTACAGAATATTTTGATTTTTCACTGTACTAAATCAGGATATACTTGAGACAGGTATCTTGCTTTGCTCTTATTTTTTGAATACTTGATTTCACCAAAGCAACTTTAGAGTTTGTAGGCCTACCAAATTTTGGTAGCATTCCTTGTATAAATATGCATTAAGCCTTTATTTTATGTATATCTTTCCATACCTATAGCTATATTTATGAAGAATATGTATGTTGACATATAAATCAAATTATGCTTCAAGTAATATTTAAAAGTGAGACTATAATGAAACCTACTCTTCCACTTTTATTCTTTTAATTTTAGTGGTTTGTACTTCAATATTGTACCTCCATATTGTTCATTTTGGTTTACCGTATCTGATTTTGTTTTTAACTTCTCTTCCTTGGGCTAATGCAGTCTCCATGAAATTCAGAATCAGTACGATGCGCTTTTTTAACCTGGTGGTCTTTGTGTTAAATTTATCCTGAAAATAGAGGCTGAGCCTCTACATCTTAGTTGGACAATATTACATATGGTTCTATTTTAAATTTTGACACTTCCCCATTAAAAAAAATTGTAAACTGAGATATTTATTGTGAGGCTGAGAAACACCTTAGTCGCCACTGGTACTTTCATAGTAGACTCTTTTCCACGGCAAGCTGCGAAGATAATCACGTTTTAAATAGCGTGACCGGTTGTGCTAGTTTGAAAGCAAACTAGTGAGAGACTCCAAGTCAGAAATACAATTTAATAGGAAAAATAAAATAAATACAATAGTACAAAAGACAACCCACTGACAGAGTCAGAATACAACCTGACCCCCTGACAGTCAGGGGGGTTAGTAGCAGTCCGATTAAATGGTGGCTGCAGTCCTCCTGGAGTGATGGTCCTGTTGAAGCAGTGATTCTGTAGAAAAAGGTCTGGTCTTCCCCTGAAGGTCCAGCTGTGGTGTAGAAGGGTCTGGTCTTCCTCTGGGAATCCAGTGGAAAAGGCTGCTTGTGCTGTTCCAAACCCCAGACTATATCCACATGGGAATGCGTGGCTCCTTCCCCCTGGGTGGAGCATCTCACAATGGGATGGTGAGTCACAGGGCAAGGCACTGATGGGCCCAGTAACAGGAGATAGTCCAGAGGCCAGTTATCTGTGAGTCATGCGGCAAGGCATTGATGGGCCCATTAACAGGAGATAGTCCGGAGGGAGGAGGCAGCTCATGAGGATGGTAATAGAATACACTGTAACCCAGGACACCGGTATTCTGTAGCCTAAGTCTACACCCAAAAACATAAACACACAAAGGTCTCTTGAGCTCCTGGGAAGCCAATCCTTAAGGAACAAAGCAGTGTATCATTGAGTCAAATGCCAGTGGAGGCCGAGTTAGCTTGTGTGGTTGCATTTGTCCTTGTTTCCACCAAAGAATATAGGTTCTTTGTCTTGCACAGAGCTGCTTCTGTGGGAGTCTGGAACTGAGTTAATTGCAGTCATTAGTGGATTAGAAATAATAGTTTAGATCATAAGCAAAATGGCCCATTTCTGCTGAGCCTGAACACGCAGTTTTATATATTACAAAGTTCAAAGAACTTCAGTAAGTGTCTTACATATGAGTTGCTGTTGAGTCAGCGTCTGCAACTCACATGAAAATACCCATGGTTTCTATTTTAAGCCTAGTCTTGATCCCTGGATTTTGTCCTGATGAATTTACTGACCCGTTGCTTATCCAAGCAGAGGAAGACCTCAGCTTCAACCAGTGATCTAAAACTGAATCGTGTCTGTGGTGTTCTCTTCTTCCCCACTTTTCTGAGAGACAGACCTCAAAATCAGCTGAGGGAAAGGTCTTTTAAATATCTCTACAGACAGGAATGGCACTTTACAGATTAGGAATAGCAATAAACAGAGAGTTCATTACTTGAATCCTCTTAACTCATCTTTCTGTTTTGATATATATCCTATGAAACAGGATAATAAAATGGCTCCGACAGTGGTCCCTCACCTATTGCAGAAAGACCTTCTGCAATTCTTCACAGGCACATAGAAGAAAACAGCAAAAAGAAAAGTCAAAACTAAAGTCAATAAAGAGATCCAAGTATGATTTATCTCACAGAATGTGGTCAATAATGTAGCCAAGGATCAAGGAAGAACCTGATCTATTCCACAGCTTCAGGAAACCATTTGTACTACTTAAAAATTAAATCTCTGGTATTAGTCTGGCGAAACCACTTCTCTATTTTTAAGCCTGAGGTTTTTCTCAGTGAGCAGTTCCAATTTCTTCCAGTAGAAGATACCCATTTTTTATCCCGGTACACCATTACTTCATTTGAGTTTCTTGAAAAGCATGTATCATATTATAAAGTTGTGTGTGCACATAGAAGAACATTCAAACATATAAGTTGATGGCATATTGAATCTTTATTTAGAGTGCAACAGTCAGCTGCAAATACCTGCAGAATTCACACCCTTTAGCAGAGGCTGCAATACTTTTTTCAGGTCCTCTGATTTTCCCTTTGTCTGCTCCTGTGTTTCTCTAATCTATAGCCATTTATCTGAGCATTTTTTGTAATTATTTACACATATTCATTTCCATTCTTGAGCTTTCTAAAACTATATGGACCTGGGTTAGGGCAAAAGCAGTGAAACAACACAACCAATTTTATTTATGAAGTTCTGAGAGTAGTCTTCATAGAAACAGGGCTAGGCAGTAGGAATAACCTTCCAAAATGAGGAAAAATTGGTTTGGGGCAGTAACTGTTATATAATATATGACATATATAATAATATCTCTATAAAGGGTTCTGAGCTGATGGAAAGTTGGAAAGCACATACATCAGGCATCAAGTAAGTGCTGCTTTCCTATGATCTTCATTATCTGTGGCCCCATGTCACTCAATAAGCTTGTTTAACAAGCTCTGTTTTGGACTGCTGCATCTTTCAGTGCTATGCTAAAATCTTCCGTTAAAGAGATCTAACACTCTGGTTGCTGAAGCAGAGGTTCACCGTCAGCTGAAAACAAGCAGTGAAACTCTCACAGTACCAGCCCCTCAGCAGATCTACTCTGTGGAAGAAGTTCAAACTTACTCAATAGGTGTTATGAATAATTCTGACAAATCTTGCAGAATTTTCTCCATTAGTATCTGCCACTTGGCTCAAGGCACTGGAAGAAGGATATTTAGAGTCAAACAGGAAACAAATACAGCCTGATAATTCAGTCATGACAGCTGTTCCGTTCCTCGTAAATGCAGCTTTTGATTCATGCTAACTGAAAAGAAAGTAAGTCAAAACCTAGATGGAAATTACAAGATGAAAGGAAAAAGATGTATTCCAAAGCTAAATAATAATAACAATAACCATACTAATTATTATTATTATCATTATTATCATCATCATTATTATTATTATTATTTATTGCGGAGAATACTTTTATGTTGTTCTGAGTAAAAGCAGAATAGGTTATTCCAATTATGTTTTATTTTTAAATACCTTAATATTTTAGAAAATATACTTGATTTCAGGACGATATTTATCTGCGCAGTAGCAGTTCCATACAGGGTTTTTTTTTGTTTCAGGCTGTATAATGCCCTTTTAAAATGGCTTTAACCTCTTGAGAACTTTTGACTTAGAAGAGACTGCATTTCAGTAATGCATGAAGTAGCTCTGTATTCCATAGCTGGCAGGTTTTTCGAGCATCCCTGATTCAACAAGGCAAAATAACAAATACAGGTTCATGAAGAGAAAGGAAATGTCATTAAGGGTGACATTGTAGAAATATATATTTGCATGAGAGGTCTGGAAATAGTGAATGTATTTCAATGACACTACAATGGCAAACACAGTTCTTCTTGATAAAAAGCTCTTATTTAGGAAAAAAGAGTACACATTATGATATGTAAAATGCTAGCTAAAATGGAGGTCATTAAACCTGAACTTTGTGACAGCTGTTGTAATAAACACCTTGGACTACACTGAATTTCCATTGTACTGCTCCAGCAACGCTCCAAATATTTTTTTGTGGTTCTGGGACTTAAACAGGGACAAACACATCCTCAAATTTTGGACAAAAAGGAAATAGTTTAAATTGCAAGACAGAGAGTTTTGTCATTTCATCTCACCAAACGTCTGTGTGACCCTTCAAGCGCACCATGGAAATATCTGTGATAGGAACATGCACGTGTGTATGTTTGCCACGTGAGGTCCAAGGAAGCAGAAAGGAACAAATGCTTGACTGGATACTGCTGCTCACAAAACTGTGTGTTGTGGAAGTGGAAATGGAGCTTAGCAACAGCCCAACAATTAATGAAATTCTCCCGTTTCCAGGAGATTCTGAGGTGAAGAATGGTCAGTATAGCCTGTTCTTGGGCAGCTTTCAGTACACAGTTTGGGTTATGTTTGCAAGCTGGAGAAGGCTGTTCCCTGGTATTTTCAAGTTTTTCAGTACTGCAGCAGAACCTGGGTCTGTGGCAGCTACTCCATCTTAAGCTAGGAATGAACATCTCAAATAATAACAAACTGTGATGATACTTACCTGGTAGTCCTGTGCTTTCTTTCACTCTCTTCTAGCCATCCGTATACATTTAACAGCTTCCTGTTTTAAATGAGAGCCAAAGTCAGTGAAGGATCCACCTTTTATGTTTCTTATAATATATAATTTTCACGAGCTGTATTTTATTATCAGTGTCGCGAGGCTCTGAGCTAGCACTCCATAAGTTGCTGCTGAGCATCTCACAGCAGGAAACTGTTGTTTGACGTTGCAGGACCATTGGCACTGTGTTCTCACCTGTAGCATACCAGATGGAGCTGACTTTGTGAGTCACGGAGTTTCACTGGCAACAAGGCTCTGGTTATGGTAGAAATTGTGCCAATTCAGACACCAGTATCTATGCAGGGACACCAGCAGGGTTGAGAAAGTTAAATTTTCGTACATCAAAAAGATGTACATTTTTTTAAAACTTAAAAAAATATTTATTCCCAGTCTCTCAACCTGAACGGACAGATTAGTTTGTTTGTTTATACATCCACAGAACAGCGGGCTATTCAGTCAATGATGTAATTTATTTTGAAAGAACTAGAACAGATTTCTCCTGAAAATTACCTTTTTGGGAAAAATCTATGAATATTAAAGAACATAATCTGCCTAATGCCAAGGATAAAACAGGTGGAATGGGCTGCTCTATTTGGTGATTATTTTCCACATGAAAAATATGGTCTGTGTGATTCCTCTCTGAGCTGGCTTAGCTGGGGAGAGATTTGAAGTGGCAATTATTTAAGCATGAAGTTAAATTTTAATCTTGAATATTTGGTCAAGTTTGCTGAGCGTATATTGCTGTCCTCCATAGCCATGGTTAAATGTGCTTCGCCTGAATTTGTCAGAAACAAGTGTACCATTTGAAGTAAATAATTCAGTTTATCCATTAAGGGAATCTACAATTGATACTTTTGCAAAAGCTGCTATTGAGAAAAAGCTTATTGTGTTGAGATTAATTCAGTACATTCAACCCTTATAAAAGCTTAAAATAAGCCTTTGAAATCTTTTGTACTAAGCTAAAATGATTTGGTTTTGGTTTTTTTTTTTTTTTTTCTGAGAGGAAAGCTTACAAGAGCATTCAAGTTATGTAAAGAAATGCATTTAAAATCACTGAAAATCTATTAAATTCTGACTAAAGCTTCTCAGTTCAGTTAGGGTATTTAATAAATGGCCAGCATCTCTTTTCCAAAATTATTGAATTTCTCCGTTTCAAAGTTTTTGCTGCTAATTTATTTCTAAGTCATGCCCTGAATTAGTTCCTGCCGTATAGAACTCCCAGAATACCATATCAAAACAACTGAAGAGAAGCAGAAAGGAAAGGGAAAATAAAATAAGGGAAAAGAGAAAGGACACTGGCTCACAGCTGTACTCTGAAAAATGATATTTTTTAATCATGAGTATCCCGAGCTGAATCTTAAGATTGTTGTTGGCCTTTGGTATGTACCTCTGTATTTCTGAAAAGGCAGTACATATCAACAAGTGAACATTTCCAGTAACAATGGGCTTTCTACATTACTTATCTTCTGTTGTAATACCTGTACTCATTCCAAATTCTTTTCCATTTATTTGAATTAATTGGTAATTCGTCATATGAAGACAATTCTTCTAAGAATGTGCTAATTTTATTAGTACAACATGTTGGTAAATTCATCATTTCCTTTAGAAAGACCTTTTTGTACTGAAAATGCCCCTCATTCATTTTTGCAATTTGTTTATCCTTCGTGGGAATCAAGAGAACATTTTAGTGGATGTTAGTGGAAATTGTAATGGACTGTAGAGTGTGGAAATCTTGATTGAATATATTGATTCATGCTTATTCGGGAAGATAGTGAGATAATAGAACTAAATAATTGATAAAAATGTGAACTGACTATTTAGACTGTAAATTCTTCTGCATTCTAGACCTAGAAGAGGGCTTTCTTTAATTCACTCTTAAGGGTTTGATTAATTCACTAATTGGCAAAGAGCTAATACCACCTTCTCAATTTCTCCTTTGGAAATCTTTCACTACCTCTGTTAGGCAGCATGACTGATCAACAAAGATGGATTTTTTCCCCCATAGCCATTATCTAATTTTAATTTTTTAAATTTTCTTTTCTTTCTTCTCCTCCATAGTACATCTGATATATTCCTAAGGGAAAAGAAATATACTTCTGACTAGTGCATTACTATATTTAAAATTCTGATTAAATGAAAAGAGAGCTAGAAATTATCACTTCTTGAATTTTGAAAAATTATTCTTGGCAAAAAACACAGTACTGTGACAAGAAGATCAGGTTATTAGTTACTATGACTGCAATATTAATTGATTGCTAAGCTTTTATGCCATGGGCCATGTCTTACTTATTCCCACAACTGTCAATGAAAGTTCTACTCACAGAATGAATACAATTAAATAACCCAAGCCTCCCCCTCTCCTTCCCACGCATATCTCTTCCTCGTATTGCATCTACTTAACAAGCTAATGATATAAGAGCAAAATAAGTGTATGTAACCCTGAAATTCTGCCTTTGTGTTGAAAAAAGTATTTTCTGTGGCACATTTTGTTAGAACTCTTTTTGTTGTTTTATTTTTCAGCATTTTTGGGTGTTCCTTAGCTTTATGGAAAAAAAATAAAGTGTGTGCCTTGGCATCTATTAGTACATATATTTATTTAATTCAACTGGGATGTTTGAGTTCACGCCTCCTGGTTGAATGAAGTTTATCTCGGTAGAGTTTTACTTTAAGACTGACTGTGGAACAACTAACTAGCTTTAAAATGCTCACAATCTCTGATCTTCAGGTTGGTTGATTTGGAGGATGAGGCTATGGGCCTTGTAGTCGCTCCATTCCAAATATTTTCTAAGCCAGAGGTTCTAGCCTTGTGTTTGACAGCTATAGTCAAATGTTCATTAATTTGTCCAGTGACATTTTTGAACCTATGTGGCATTTTGCATGTTTTGAAATGTCACAAAATTACAGTTTAAAAATTATATTTTGCAATTTACAGTTATAAGTTAGATTGCAAAATCTTGCAAAAATCCCTGTAATATTTCGTAGGAAGTTCAGTGCTTTGACTGTGTGCCTTTGTTTCGAACCTGTCTTTTGATATTATTTGGTCTTCAGCCTCTTTTTTTTTTTTTTAAAAGGCATAGAATGCTAGAATGGATTGGAGTGAGATGAATGACTAGCCCTTGTTTCCTCTCCTTAAATATTGTTTCAATTAGGCACCCGAAAGAAACGCATCCTTTTTGAGAAGTTATTAATCTTACACATTGAGGTATCTGTAAGATTTTGTGTTCACAAATTAATTATGCGTTGCAGTTGCTTTCCTAGTTATTTAAGTTAGAAGCAGAGCCACTGAAACTCTCTCCTCCCCAGCATGCTGTTCAGTCATCTCTTATCAGAGAGCAGTGGCCTCATGATAATTACAGATCAAATGAACACTTATTTCAAATACTATTTTCTCTGTTCCGTCTTCATGAAGTAACTCCTGCTACTGTCATTTACAGACCGAATAGTCCTCCTGCTTTACAGATGGTTGAAAAGATTAGAGAGGCTGCAGTGTGTCTTGCTAGTCTTAGTTTGTACGCCAGTGGCTCATATCTGCAGAGCTCAGGGCTTGGTCCCAAATTTAGATCTGCATCCAATTATAGCAAACTGATGTAGAGTTCTGCTTCCTGCCCCACAGCTGATGTGGAATATCCCGGCTGCATGCTCTGAGGCAGCCCAGTGCCCATAGTCCTCTAATTGTGGGAATATTTTTGTCTCATTTGAGTAACAGTTGGAATAGTTACAAAAACATGTTTTAGGGATTATAAAGTTTTTTCCTTATTATACTAAAAATACATCAAATGTCAAATATTCTTCAGAAATATAAATGTACTGATTCCTCCAGGGATATTGATAACAGCGTTAGACTAGTATGGATTTAAGTGGACTATAACATAGGTTTTAGTTTAGGGAAGAAAGCCAATTTACAGCCTTTGACCTATGCCCAGTCACCGCTGTGGTTCAGTTTTGTAAGATAACTTTCCTTTCCTCCACACAAGTCTTGCTCTTTCAAATTAAGTTTCTGATTTTTGGCTGCTGTCCCACTGTCAGAAAATTTCATAATTTTTGTCCATTCTGCTCTTCTTGTACTCCATGTTAAGGAGCCTTCCTAGTCTGGTAATTCCATGACTCTGAAAAATAGGAATGTTTCTGCTGTTCTTTAAGTAAACTGGGGAAGGATGAGGGGTGCATTTTAATTTTTTTTTACCCCTGTTGAAAAATCTCACAAAATATACTGTCAGCCAGATGAGCTGCTGAAACTGAGCACAAATAAACTACGCTCACTGTTCACCAACAATTTATATGATTCTTCTGACATGCTTCCTATTAGGCATCTTCCCATAATCCCTCAGATAGTATTAAATTTATGTGGGGATTCTTTTGAACTATACCATACTCAGGGTTTTATTAATCGTCCGTGTTTCAGAAAGGCAGCACTAGAGAAATAGATCTATGTAATCAAACAATGCCTGCAATTCAATTGGTACCACTTTCAAGAAAATATTTTGAAAGAGTGGCATGCTTTGCATATATTCAGGTCATCCTAACTCTGGGGTTTCTTGCATAATTGAATGAAGGAAAACTTGATATCTGACTAAATAAGGGATTTGGTTCCTGGAAACCCCAGCAGTCTGAGTGATAAGGGCAAATAACTGCAAGAAAAAGATTTATAGAAGTGTGGAATGGAACCGTTGAGTCTGTTTAAAGGGAATATTTAGTTACATGTTTCTTCTAAATACTCTGATGACCTCTAATTCACTTTTGTTAAAGTTTCTTTTTAATACTTCTTCTAGTTTGCAAGAGCTATATATAACTTTTCTAGCTTTTTCAACTGCTAACAACTGTGAAAGCTGACTTGCAATCCAATCTTGTATAATATTTTTACTGCTATGACTTTGTTACCCTGTCTTCAATAGAAATACAGATCTCTACATGGAAGGAATTAATTCTCTTTAATGCTTTTATTGTGCTGGAATAGCATGATGAGCACGTGTACAGGGCGTTTACTGACATGCATTCACCACATCATTGCTATTTAGCATCATTTACTTTTGCATGTAAGTATCAAAACACTTCTTGTACTATTTTTGGGGACAGATCAATAGACCAATGGTGTTCTCAGTTACAGCAGCAACCCTGCTGAAATTTCTGTCAGTTACTGTTTTAGATGTCTTCTTGGGATTTTATAGCTCATTGATTACACTTCAATCCACCACAGCTCTGACAACTTACTAGAAAAATCTTTTCTTGTCTTCAGTTGAATAACTTGCATTTTATTTCTTTACCTTCTGGAACATGAACAGTGGGAGAGAGAGAAGATATCTGCTGTGCACAGCCTCCCCTTGGTCTCAGCCCGTCTGCTAGAGAAGACATTTAGTGATGTGCTGAATTGGTTCTACAGTCAACCTCAGCTCCTCTTAAATCAAGTTTTGTTCACTGTTCACCTGTCAGTACACTTCTTGTTAGGTCTGAGGTCTTGTTGGTTACCTTGTATTAATTTTTTTGTAGGAAACTTTTGGACACTGAAGATGAACTCTCTGACATCCAGTCAGATTCGGTCCCGCTGGAAGTGCGGGACTGGTTAGCTTCTACATTCACAAGAGAAATGGGAATAGTGAAGAGGAGACCTGAGGAAAAGCCCAAATTCCGGAGCATTGTGCACGCTGTACAGGCTGGGATTTTTGTAGAAAGGTGAGAGCTTTGTTTCCTTGTTACAGCAAGTACTGCATTTAACCACAGTGTCTGCCACTGAAGATCCTTTAAATGGTGGGATGAACCTGAAGCAAATCTTTGAGCCAGAATTTATGCTTCAGTTTCTGCAGCCACTCTATTTTTCTATGCAGGATTCCAGACGAAACCTCTAAATCTGTAAAATCTCCTAACCCTTGGAAAATTCTGGAGATGAACTAAACGGCTTTGTAACTTCTACGCTAAATTGTACCGAAGACTGTTCTAACATTAAAGAGTAATATACCTGCAAAGGGGTTTTTCCCATAACTTCATAAAAGATTACATAAATCTTTGGGGTCGGACCCTTAAGTAGATTCTTGTCATTTCACAAACTATGAAGGACAAATTAAAAAAAGATAAATTGTTCCAGTATATTTTTAAAGGAGTGCTATTTCTTAATATTTTATTTGTTCTTTTAGGATGTACCGAAAAACTTCAAGCATGGTTGGTTTGGCTTATCCAGCAGAAGTGATAGTCACATTTAAGGTGAAAGAAGTTTAATCATTGTGGAATTTGAATGTATTTGCACTTGTGTTTAGTGACTTTTAGGGTCAGATGAATATTTTTCTACTGAACGTACCCTAGCCATAGTTAGTACTACAGAACTGAGCACACAGAACAGAGGAAATAATAGTGAAAATTCAAAAATAACATATGATTCTGATTAATTTTGATTTAATGTAGATCGTATTAGAGCAATAGAATGAAATTTGTATAGAAATTCTTATAGAAATGTGGGACAGTTTTATCAGCTCCCAGTGGTATTGTAATCAGCGTCTCAGACAGCAGCATTTGTTTCCTTTTTAGGAAAGAAAAAGGAGATGGTATTGGGATAGAGCTAACAAAAGAAGCTGAGGCTTATGGAACAAGTACAGTATTTGCTGTAAATTTAAGGCATTGCTCTAGTTCAGCCAAAAGATGTTCTTTTATAGTAAGCTGAGTTCCTATGTCTATGAATGCAATTAAAAACTGGTATTTCTTGAAAATGAAGTACCTCAACTTTTTCCATGAAAGACAAACACTGTTATATTATTCTTAAATTGATTTATTGTTAATGATCTCAGTGTTAATGACGTTGCATAATAATTGCATAATAGGGTGGTATTCAGATTAGCTCCATAAGCTTCTATAGACAGTTTGTACTGAGAAAGTTAAACTTGAAAGATTAAGACCTTTGATGCAAAGCATGCGAAGTTGCCTTGGTCATGTTGCAAATATTTTATTCACAACTGACACAATTGTTTTCATCATTAATGCTGAAGTAGCCATTAATGTGTTATCTACATTAGGAGTTTGGAAGAGTTGGACAGTAAAACCACCAAACTCTCCCTCTTCCCTCTAAAAAATTCCGAAGTATCTTTTCCAGTGATTAAATGGAAACCTAGCTAAATGGATAGACATGTAATGGGGTTTTTTTGTTTGTTTTTGTTTGTTTTTTTGTTGTTGTTGTTCTTGTTTTTTTTTTCTTTTTCCCTCATCTACAGGATGTTGATAAGTGGTCTTTTGACGTATTTGCCCTAAATGAAGCGAGTGGAGAGCACAGTCTGAAATTTATGATGTATGAGCTGTTAACCCGATATGACCTTTTGAGCCGTTTCAAGGTCAGGAACTAACCACAAATAAAAATATGTATGCAAAAATACGTGTGTCAAATTCAAAATACAAGAAACCCAGCATTGAAATGTATTTTTTGATTGTACAATGCAGTGTAGAATTTCAAAGAATATGGCAAATGAAATATTGTAATATTGTTACAGATACTGTGCCAATAGTTCTACCAAATGAAACTTCACCCAGAACGTGCAAATTTTTCTGCAACTCAAAAAATGGAAAGCTATGTATACCCTTGTCATGTCATTTGTGTCACATAAATAGACTACGTATACAGACTATTTGCTCAGCAGGTCTGAATCAGTGTCCCAGCTTTATGGACCAAAGATTACTAGCAAGGCAGAAAACTGTAGTTAGTCCTAAATACTTTTTTCATGGTCTAGATCATAGTATGTTGATCACCACTGTGCAGGGGCTTCAGCTGGACCTTCCTCTCCTAAACAACATGGGGAGATATAAAGAGAAAAATTGCTTTTCCAAGGTGTTTGTAAGGTTTTGCAATACAATATGGAGTCCTTATAGCCAACTTTGAAAGGCTGAGATAAAAAATGGATCAAAATGATAAATTTATCCATATTATAGTACCAAATGAAAGTTTTCAAAAGTTTCAAAATCTCTTCACTGAGAAAACTCCATGTTCCTTTTGAAGAGGCTGTCTCACCCTGAAGTTTTTTGAATATTTTAATTTTAGGCTGGTAACCCAGCTTTTTCCAACAAGCTTTATGTGCTTGAAGTCAGAACCACACCAGGGCTGCAATTGTAACACAGACATGAAGTACACAATGCTACCGAAAGAGTGGGCTTAAGCCCGTTCTCAGCCCCATTGTTTACGTTGCAGGGTTTTTAAAAAGAGAAAAAATTATTAAGGGAAATGTAATTTCATTAAATAGGTGATGTAGTTTACCCCCAGGCAGCAAATAAGCACCACGCAGTCACTCACTTGCTCACTCCTCTCCCCAGCAGGATGAGGGGAAGAGAATTGGAGGCGTAAAAGTGAGAAAACTTGTGGGTTGAGATATGTACAGTTTAATAATGATGGTGATAATAATAATAATAAAAAATTAATATCTAAGAGAAAAATAAAACCCAGGAAGAAATGATGCAAATGCAAACAATCGCTCAGCAGCAGCTGAGCGGTGCCCAGGCAGGCTCCAGGCAGGCCCCCCAGCCAGGCTCCCCCAGCCTGGTGTTGCTGGCCGTGAGGCCGTGTGGAGCGTTGTCCCTTGGGTCAGCGGGGCCGGCTGTCCCGGCTGTGTCCCTTCCCAACTTCTTGTGCACCCCAGCCTACCCGGTGGTGGGCGGGATGGGGAGCAGAAAAGGCCTCGACTCTGTGCAATCGCTGCTCAGCAGTAACTGAAACATCCTGGAGTTATCAGCTCTGTTTACAGCACAAATCCAAAACATTGACCCATACCAGCTACTATGAAGAAAATTAACTCTATCCCTGCCAAAACCAGCACAATGCAAAAATAAGTGGGACAAGATAGTACCTGTACTTCACATATTGCCTGGAGGAAGGAAAGTTGTACTATAAGATTAAAGCAAACCTTGTCTCAAGCAAGGTAAAACTGGTGAAGAAAAGGAGATAATCCTATTGTTAGACTCCTATCTATCATGCCTGTATTATATGTGCAATCTATGCATTCCTGGTGCAAACAGACATGTCTTGAAAACCATTTGGTTGATAGATCTACAGTGTCTTGTGCATGGTGTAGAGATGTATAACATCTACAGAAATTGTGTGGAGACTCACTGGTGCATGTATGATATTAGACCTTTTCATTTAAATTTGTCTTTTATTGTTTGCTCACTAGATTCTGTGGTATATTATTTGTGATTCATTTATTGCATGCTTGACTTTGCAGCTGTTGTAGGAAAAACCCAATTATTTTAATGTTTTCTTCTCTGTAGATCCCTGTTCCCAATCTTATCACTTTTGCTGAAGCTCTTGAAGTTGGTTACAGCAAATACAAAAATCCCTATCACAATTTGATCCATGCAGCTGACGTTACTCAAACTGTGCATTACATAATGATTCACACTGGCATCATGGTAAGAAATATTGTGAAATTCAATTTACTTTTCTCAGACTCTGCTGTTTCGAATAAATGTGTGCATGTGTCTTTTCTGAAGGAAAAAGCTCAGCTGAAAATTTTGCAGAGAGAGATTCGAAACTACTATTCAGGCTGTGAACTTTATTTCATTTTAACAGTTCTTCCAGGCTGAACTTCTCTTGATGCAGAGGGAAAGAGGAAGAAAAAATCATCCTTAAATCCTTTTTACTTTTCATCGCCTGGATTTAGGTATTTTATATCATATCTAATGAGATAGATTTGCAGGAGTGGGCAGGTGAGAAATTTTACTTTCACATCAGAGCATGGGAGGTGTGATCAGGCAAGGAAGCTTTAGTATCTGCAGCAACCTGGCTGTTGAAAGATGTACTGAATCAGTGCAGGCTTAGAATTATATCATCGTGGAATGGCTTGTGTTGGGAGGGACCTTAAAGACAACTCAGTTCCAACCGCCCTGCCATAGGCACGGACACCTTCCACTAGACCAGGCTGCTAAAAGCCCCAACCAGCCTAGCTTTGAACTCTGAAACTGCTTTTTCCTTTAGTTTTTAACCTTCTTTAGGGCTGCTCTTGCATACTCTAAGTGCCTGTAGTAGCCAGGCTATTGCATTTGCCTTGCAACATCACAATATTTTTTATTATTTATTTGGGAACCTAAATGAGTCTGTGCAAGCATTTTTATTTCTAAACACTTACCTTAAATTTAATACCAGCAGTGGAAGTCTCCTCACTATCAGCTTGCTAGGCAAAGGTAAATATTGACTGAAAGAAAATGGACATTGCTGTCAATGGCTTTTTGCTGATTTGTCTTCAGTGTGAAAACAGTTGTTTAAAAAAACCCCAACGAACTTAAAACTAAACAACAAACCAAACAGCTGGGAAGAAATAGTGTCTGATTTCTGTTTGCAGACCTATGAAACAATTACAGAAGACTTTGGAACGGAAAAATTTAGAGGTGACTCTGGATGGTTTTGCTCCTATACACACAATAAATGAGAGTCAATCACTTATGTTAAGCCTTTTCTCACTTAAAATGCCTTTGGCTTCAGGGTGGGCAAGGAAAGGTTCCCAGGTATTGCACGCTTTTATTCTACTGTTTGAAGGAAGTATTTTGCTTCTGACTCCAATACTACTTCTTAAGTGAAGCCCGGAGTCTTCACCAGCCAAGATTCCTTTTCAGATTGAGAAGTTTTCTTGAGAAAGGACTTCCATATCAGACTGAAGCAGAGGCTAGACAGCTCTTGCCAAGAGATGTCCAAACCAAAGCTGTTGTAAATAATATTCACCTATCAAAATAATATTTTAGTAAAAGAAAATTCTTGAAGATATTAGATCGTTGTTCCTATTCTACCCTTGTCTTCTATCATAAGATTAAATGAGTTAAGTGAAATGTGCCATGTCTTTGTTGCAGGTATACACCTGGATCAGGAACTTAACAGGGGGAAAATCCTTTTGTTTTATTATAAATATCCCTCTGGTCCATTGTATTCGTGCCCCTCTGCCCTTCAAAAAAAGACAATAGCATTCGGATTTTCCTGGTAATGCCAGGACAAGGTTCCAACTTTGAGAGCTATCCTAGTAATTTTAGGAAGTTTAGCCATCCATTAAACCACTTTGAAAGACACTTTGTGTATCTCTGAACACTGAATAAAAGAATCTGTTTCATATTTGAATATCTGCTATTTCTTTGGGTGCACATAAGTGTGAGAAAGGCCTTTCCAACACGAGGTTTACAGTGTTAGCATCTTAACCTTCTAACTGCCTTTGATGTGATTTGGATAACTATTTTCAAAAAAATCTAGACTTTACTGCTGCAAAATTTCATTAATGTTGCAACACTGCTACAAAATATTTCTATAAAGTTAGTCCAGGTTTAATTCACATTTTAATTGTTAAATTATGATATTGAATTGTGATATTTCCCTGCCCGTGGCAGGGGGGATTGGAATTAGATGATCTTTAAGATCTCTTCTAACCCTAAACATACTATGATTCTATGGTTCTATGATACTGGAAAGTTCTTGGAAAGATATCTAACTAGGACAACACTTAGTCAAGAGTGCCTTCAAACAGATGTACTTGCCAGGCAGAAGGAACATTTATGGAAATCAGTGTTTGAAAGAGGGCCTAGTGATTTTGTAGCTTGCAAAGTATTTCTCTCCCAAATGTCACTTGCAATTTGAGAATGCATCAGTATCATGAAAATGTTCTCTTTAACTTGGTGGATTTTTTCCCTGTTGCCTGGTTAACCTTCCAGTACCCTACTCAATAACAATTTGGAGTTTGCTTCTCAAGCCAATAGTTTTCAGAGCATGTCCATTGTAATGCTTTTTTTTTTTTAAACTCTGTTGTATTTCTAGTAAATACTTGGATTAGAGTAAATTCAATGCAATTCTAGATCAAATTCCCATGGGTTTTTTTTCACAGGTTGGTTTGCAATTTGAAGTTTTTGTGCTCTCATTGTCTCTTAAGGACCTGATACTGACTCCAAATCTTGCAGAGTTGCTATCTTCCTTGTTTATTTCTGAAACACATACTGAAGCAAATGTTTCCAAAAGCTGGAGTTTAGGAAATCTTTTGCATGATTCCTGCTGTTGAGGTCATATGTTTTGTACCTTTTATAGGAAACTGGAAAACAGCCCTATTTCCACACTTGCCAAAAAAATTTGGCTAATTTGGGCTTATGCTTCTCCACAAGCCCCTAGAGGGATTCTGGTGAAGAATAACACATATTCAGAGCTGCTGTTAAAGAAATAAAATAATCATTATATTTTTTAGAAGTTGCTGTCTATCTTAAGAAAGAAGATCCAGCTACCTCAGATCAATGTGTTAGAATGTTAGATATCACAGATGGCAGACAGTCTATTAACCTTCCCAAGAGATTAAATCCCAGATGATGCAACTGAAATGTATAACTCAAGCTTGCGTTTATGAAGTTTTCATCTTTATAAATGTCTAAGAATCCAAGTCCCAGGGACTACATCTTGTAAAGAACTTTTGAGTCATCGATCATCTTCCCACCATCCTTTTTCTCCTCCCACGTACCTGTATTGCTCAAAGTAAAGGAAAAAATGTCTTTACTGCCAAGTGCATTGTGAAACTCCATTTCTTACTCAGTTTTAATACATCACTGTAAAAATAATTCTTTCAAACAGAACTCATAAATTGAAATGTATCTATTTACATATAAGCAATACATAATACTTCAATGGAGGGTATAATTTATATTAGCTATTACACCTACAAGATGTAGTATCTTTCAGGAGGGAAACAGGTTTCTTGCAGACCCCCAAATATTTGTTTTTCCCTTTTAGAAACACACTTATTAACTCTCTAAGAGTTTTTTTTCTACTTCCTTAGAAATCCTTTAGCTAAAGTAGTTCTCTGGTTCTCTGATTTAATTACTGATATCAATTTTGACTGTACAGCTAGTGTGTGTGGAATACTCGCTCTTCTATATTAATGTATGAAGTCTCTGTGTAGCCCATAGATATTGTTTGTGAGGAATGTTCTTCTGCTTCTGAATGCATTGTCTAACAACTATTTTATTTTCTACAAAAGCTGACCTTTGAAAAGGCATCTTAAAGAAAAGTTTACGTTTAGCTTTCGTTACTAATAATTTCTGTGTTTCTGTTTTATTTGGTATGTTGAAAACATTGTGAAAGCCAAGACTTGTCATGGCCTGGTTTCTTGTGGCACACAATATGATGAAGGTCATTGTTTCCAGTTTTAGAACTGCTTACACTACATTCTCATTCCTCTGTCTGTGACCTTTCTAAACCTATACTGCTTCACCAACAGCCAGTGCTTGTTCCTCAGCAGCCTTATTTTGTCACTGAATGATCCACTTAATTATTCTCACATTGCTTATGAATCTTGACTGTTTCCTTTCTTCTTTGAAAGAATAAAAACTATTGCAACTTTTACTACGTCTGACAGCTTATACATTTCATATCCATTCATACACACGTATGTGCATATTCGGATGCTTGAAGCTGAGATCATTCTTTGATCTTTTAGTACAGAAGCTTACTTGTACACCAAAAACATCTGAAATGTGTGTGGAAATGCTTGACTGGCATTTGACTTAATCAGTCCTATGACTGTGGGGGTTAATTATCATATGATTTTTCTGCCCCCATCTTTAGATGGAGTAAATTCTCTCCTCAAGGACTTTTTACCATTCAAGAAATAGAACTTGAAATAAGATGACAGAGGTTGTTTTACAAACTGAGCAATACAGAACAGCCTCATTTAGCAAGAGTTATGAAAGGGCTCAAAACTCCAGGGTCTGCATTATTTTGTATACATGACCTACATTACCTTTTGTTCTGTTTAACTGTATACTAGCCTTATGCACCTTTTTTTTTGCATGGTACAAAGTATGATAAAATTTAGAACAGAAAAGTCTCCCATGGGCCTAATTTTAGTGCTATGTACACTGGTAAAATATAGATAATTCTAATTTTGTACCTTCATTTTATTATTAACTGTATATATATTTTACTAAAAGACAAATTATAACCTAAACTTCATATTAGGTTTTTTTTAGATTAATATACCGTAATTTGGCAAGTGCCATGTGTGGGCTAGCAGATTAGATACTCAAAGCAGTTGCAAAGTAAACTGTGTAATTCTTTTGATAACTTCTTATATTTTTCGCTGCCAATATTTACTTTGCTAGTGACCATAAGGATGTTAACTTGGTCTCAGAGAAATCGTAAGTACAAGGACTTATTTTATTGTATAATACTGAAGTGTTTTGGATATATAGTTATCTGGAGTAAGACAAGAGGAAAGTTTATTTAAGTTGAAGGTAATGCAAAACATTTTCAATACTAGGGTTTAATCTGAGTTAGGCTATTATCGAAAATGGGACTATGATTTGTTTTTCATTTACCAGCACTGGCTCACAGAACTGGAAATTTTAGCAATGATCTTTGCAGCTGCCGTCCATGATTATGAGCATACTGGGACCACGAACAATTTTCATATTCAGACAAGGTAAGTGAAGTGGTCTCCTAAGAGTCACATCTGGAGTTTGCAGTTCATTCAGATCATTGCTGAACTGTTTCATAACTCTTACTAATAAAGCCAGGAAGTAGCCAGGTCAATCCTGATTTTACAAATTGCTTCCTCAACTTCTGTACGGTTAATGGGATCACTCACATGATCAAAAACTGTGGAAAAGTAATGAGATAGCTCTGTAATGTCTGAAATAATTCCGTTTTGGATCTGATGTGTCAAGAGAAACTTCAAAAAGATTCAGAACATGCAGAACATGGACTTGAAATCCCCTCACCCCTCTATTTGCTCACTTAAATTCTGATACTACTGACTCAAAAACCTCTTCTACTGTATCCCCAAAAGAATGCTTCATCACATACAGCAATGTGCTTACATTTTGTTTTACTTTGTATATTAAACTTAGAGTGTCCTGGTGCAGAGGGAGAAACTTTCAAGTTCAGCTTTAGAAATACCTAGTGCGAGCCCTCTCCTAGCATGTTTTGAAAGCAGATACAAAAAAGAAATCTAGAAAGGAATCCAGTTTGAAAGTTAGGCTAACTGTATTCTCCTGGAGGTGCAGCATATCATTCTTGCTGCTGGTCCTGTACAACAGCATATACTTCTCTCCCTTAAAATATTTTCAGCTTATCAAAGGAAAATCCCTGACCAATCAGTTATTGAGTGAAATACTATACATCTGATACTTAACCTAGTACAAACTACCTTATTTTTCTCTAAGACTAAGCTATACTTTGTTTTTGTATCCTCAGTTGAGGAGTTAGCTTTAGCTGCTCTTTAAAAAAAAAATCAGCATAGCACTGGCATATTCTAACAAAACAGCTCAGTGCTAGAAATATTATTAGTTTGAACAGAAGTGTCCTGACACTCACCTATATGGATAAAGTGCCCAATGGTTACATTTAAACTAAATCTATAACATAGTTTTTCTCCGAAATGTGGCCTTCACTAATGAAAAAATGCTAGATTTGCAGCTGAAATAAGGACACAATTCTCCCTCAGCATAGTCTGGCTAAAAATAAATTTCAGTTTGTAGTTCCAAGTTTATATTAGTTTTCTATTTTTGTCCTTAATATTTTGCTCTGAAGTTTCGCAAGAGTGGAAAACTAATTAAGCTGATAGTCTTTGAATTTTACTCAGGCATACTTGCAAACAGGTATTTTTTATGTGATGTAGCTCATTCTTCTCTCCTCATGTAACTTGGCCCTGACGTGCCATCCCAGACTGTGATTCCAAGCTTCTTTTGCCTGAGGAAAACTGATGGAATGGCTGCCAAAATCGTAGGAAATCTTAGCACTGCTTAAGCCTAGTCATAAGTAGCTATATTGATCAAAGTGTGCTTCATAAACATATGTGATTGTCATAACAGATTTTCCCATGGTTTTAGTTAGATTATGGATGTAAACATATTGATTATTTAGGCTGGTTGTAGTTCGTTCCCTCTAAATAACATTTCCAATCCTATTTTAATTATTTAGATTCCTTGGTACCATACAGTACAATATATACTGTTGCTCAACAGAAAAAAAGGCTGAATTTAGTTTATTTATGTCAGAGTAAGCTGCACTGCTAAAGCAACACAACTTTCTTCTGGTACAGACTTGTCAGTGGACCAAATTGAAATATTCAGGAATAGTTTTGTCAGAACAGAATTGTAGCAGAGAGGGGACTCCTGAGTTTGCCTAGCAGGTCAGATCAGGTCTTGGGGAAACAAATTCCGCAAGAATTAATGGTGTTTGAAGTGAAGTATGATAAATCCACTCCACATCAAAATCTCTGAGTATCTCAGTGTAATTTTAGAATTGTACATTAGTCTTTAAGAAGGAAAGGGTAGTGTTAAGTGTGCTAACATTATGGTATGGGTATTTCTTTAGGAAGCACTTAGCACCTCTACCATCACATCGTAATGAGGCTCAAGGTTTCTCTGTTTTTCTGACAAAAGATGGTGGCTGTTTAAAACACATGAAATTGAAACTTTTAAATACTTTATTATTCACAGCATCTTCTGATAATGAGTAGCATGGGCCAAACCACATCTCTCAGAGCAGGCGGAGTAACTTCTTAATACCCATGCTATGTGTGGAGCCCTGCTGTTGGTGAACATATTGCATTTTAAATGGTTGTATTGTGTTATTGTACTCTTGTAACCTAATTAGAGCATTTCTGATGCTCTGCGATCCTATCTACAGTTAAGAAGCTCAAAGATCTCACAAATTTTTGCCACAGTTAGGCCATATCAATAAAAAATCACACATTTGAAAATATGACTTTCCCACAAACAGTGGGAAATATGGTATAATGATAATTTTTTGTGCATTTAAGATGGAAAATGTATCAGTATTTGATACAATAGGAACAAATGCACATAGTTTGATAGATCTATCTCTATATCTCTATATGTGTAGCTATAGTCAATATTTCTCCTAGAGTATGCATATTCCTACCTTTCTCATTGCCATCATTGGAATGCTATTACAAAATGTGCCTTTTTTTTCCCCACACTAGGTCAGATGTTGCTATATTGTACAATGACCGTTCTGTTCTTGAAAATCATCACGTAAGTGCTGCTTATAGGCTCATGCAGGAAGAAGAGATGAACATCCTGGCAAATCTAAACAAAGATGACTGGAGGTAAGACTTGCTGTGACATTCAGAAATACTTCCAGTATTTAAAAATAATAAAAACCACCAGGCCTTCCCTGTGGAGTCTATTTTAAGAGCTCAAGTTACAGGAAGTTGACACTGGAGAGAGTAGTGGATATTTGGAGCCTCGGGAAGGCTGCTGTGTTGTTAAGTACTGTTTGAGAGACTCCATGTAATTTTCCAAGTGAGGCTGTGCATTTATGAGGCACAGTGCTGGAGCGTGTGGACGGTGCCTCAGGTGAGAAAGCTCTTCAGGAAAACCACAAGGCTGCCTGAGCTAGGCTGCCTTTGTCCAACATAACCAGTGGTTTGAAATCACGGTGCAGAGTCACACTCTGCTGCCAGCTTGAGCACTACCTCCCCTTGGATTTCAGCATAGTCACGTCTTGGTTAAGCATTAGAAAATGAATTGTGTGGACAGTCCAAAAATAATAAAGGCCCAGAAGCACTACAAAAATTTCTTTTTCTTCTTAATTTTAGTGTAATTCCTGAAGAAAATTTGGCCGGCTGAAAGAATAAGTATCATTATTAATATATCACAAATATTAAGACCTGTAAGGCTAAAATTCAGGTATTGGATTACGATTCTCTCCATTATTAAAGAGGAAATGTTATCTTGGTATATCATTGATGGATACATATTGCATTTAAAATATGAGTCTTCTATGTGTTTCTGTAAACACAGATATTATTCAGCGACCCTAAAAAAACCCTTGCAGACAGGTGGACTGTGAAGTTCAGAGAGATATGTTCTGCTTCCAGGAAAGTCTCCCACTGTGAATGATGCTACCATGAATAACAAAGCTAAACTCTGCTTTATCTGTATTTTCACAAAACTATACATTTATGAAGGAATATGTGAATGTCAGATCGAATTTTGCTGTGGTGTATATTTACAGATATACAGGACTGCTTTACATGGTAGATTTACATGATTTTACCTATTTACATGATGAGAAAATCCCTAAATAAAGCATTTATTGAATGTGAGTCTGCTGGCCCTTCTGGGTTTCAATTAATTATTGTTCTGTACCTGTTTAAAAAAATATTAAAAACATTTATAATTTTTTTATTTAATACAAAGTGAGAGAGGAAGCATAGAATTTTTAGTTGTCTTAAAAGAATTCTTCTCAGAGGATACTCATTTGGGTTTAGTTATCAGAAGGTTTCTGTTGTACATTTAGTTCTGGAGAAATTTCTCCAGAAGTAAATAGTAAACTTCATTGATAACTGTCTACACACCTAGATTTTCAATGCCAACGTGAGCCAGCCTTGCTCCTCTTGAAACTATTTCGGGCCTGATGGTTTTGAGGCTGATAGGTCTGTGTGACCCTATTTTTGCTTGTCCTAACTATTGAGTATGGAGAAAATGACTATGCCCATACACAGCCATCAGAAACTCATATTCTGTCTTTTAAAACCATAATTTTAGAAGGAAAAGTATTTTCAAATCTTCAGACGTGTTGCCTTGAGTACATTTTTTTGAGGTGGTGTTGTTTCATATTGAGTCCTACCACAGAATGCTTCCAAGTAGAAAGGGACTGATCTTCAGCTGACTTTCAGCTCAGGAGTGTTCCAAGGATAGCTTGAAAACACTTACGTGCATCCCTAGTCCTGGCTTCTTCATTACTGGAGACCACCATAAATCAGTATAGTTTAGGAATACCTGCAGCAAGTTACAGTGGCTCCAGCTGATAGAAATCTGGCTGCCAGCTAGTGCAGTTTATGCCAGTCATTCCCTTTTGTTATGTCACTGAGGAAAAGAGTAATAGGATGAAACCCAAATACTTGCCAAAGGAAAGAGGAACCTGTGGTTTCCAGGTTGTGTTCGTATGTACTGCTCTGGTGGACTGCAAACAAAATAAAGGGGGGAATGTGATAGGCTCTCTTCACATTTCTGAAGCACCCTCTTCTCTGCTTCTCTGCTAAAAACTCTAATAGATTTTTTAGGCAGGTAGTCCCACAGTTCTTTGTCCAGTTCAGTTGTGGACCGTTTTCCCTAACTTTTGTTGCATTTTATTTTTCTGTGGGTTTTGAGCCTGTGATAAACTACCACGTTCTTTTGGAACTTGCTCAATCACACACTGGCTCTGTTTACACTTCCTTTTCAATCTCTTCTCACCGTAACCCAGTTATGTTTTTCTGGAAGATCTTACTTAAGTTTTGCAAATTTTGTTTGTATAGAGTGGCTACACAGATTCTATTATATGCAGCCAGTTTGAAGCTGGTGAGATTTAGCAACCAGAGAAAAGTAGAATTTATCATCTCTTTTTGGGCATCTTCAGTACAATGTAGAAGAAATGTATTAATTGACTAATAAGCTCAAGAATCTAAACTAAGACATTCAGTTCTGTATTTTGTCACTTTGCTCAGCAATTACAGTCTGTACTTTGAAGCAAGAAGTAAATTCCAACGTGCCGGTCTGTGCCAACCTGCACAACCTGTTGCAGTGTGGTGCATCAATTTAGAGGGTCAGTCATGGAAATGACAATTTCCTGGTATTCATTTCTAATATCCAGGAATTCTTGTTACCCTGTCATTTCACTGGTGCAATGATGGATCTGGTAGCCACTTAACAGAAGCTCTTACTTGAGTGAGCTTCTTGGACCTATACTGAAATTCGTGCTGTTAAACTAACAGTTTTGAAGGTTGCACTGAACCAAGTTGGCAGTAAATTGAAATGATAATCTGTTCAACTTTTTAATGTACTTCCTGGCACTGATTAATTTCTTTACTTCTGTCATATCTATTTTCTTTAGTTGCAGCAATTTCATTTTTCAAAAATTTAATACTGCTGACTATTTAAACTGAGGTTGTGCTAATTATTCTAGCAAGATGAAGCAAAATGACTGAAATTACTTTATAGTATTCCGTTTTCTCTTCTTCATGTTAACATTAAGAAGATAAATGTGCTAATAAACTGCCAGCTTCAATTAACTTTAAAACTCAGGCTTCTGGTCTGAGCTGGGGAACACTGCCAGCATTCTGAGGATGACGTCCTTTGTGGATAATGCATGTGACATTCATAGTAATTTTTCAGTCTTTTCTCAACTCTGAAAACGCGTTCTGGTCTTTGATACTGTCTTGTTTCTCTCACTTAGTGCTCTCAAATAACTAAAGAGGGATCCTCGTTTGTCCCACTTTCTCCTTTGCTTTACCAGGTTTGCAGTGTTCCAGCACTCCATGTGTAATACTGTTATAGGTGGTGGGGCAGTATTAATGTCTCAAACCATCCCAGTCATAAGGCATACAGTGATATATTGCCTGATTATACAAAAAAAGATGAATAAAACAGTATGTATTCTATGTAATGCATAATGAACAGCATTCTTTCACAAAGTCCCTTGGGATTCTTCTGTCTGAGGATTCCTGTAACTTGAAGATGAGGCTTATGTCTTCAGTTCCCACATTGCTTTTGCTCATCTTAGTCTGTTCCTGCACTTTTTGGTTAGTTTCCAGCTGACTAAATGTCTTTGTCATGGACAAATCCAGGTAAAGCTGGTTTCTATTTACCGGTTAACTACTTTTCCAGGAAATTCATGTGCTACTCCTTGTCTCTTAATTACAGCATTGTTCATGTAATTTTTTCACATAGTCTTGCATCTATGTTTTTTTACAGTATCCTGTCCATAGGACTTATGGCTATGGGGAGGGTTAAGAAAGGATGCCAGCATGGAACATGACAGTTTATTTAAGTAAAGTGGAGATGGTAGACTCAAACCCAGTAATCTTCTGATTCTGGGCCTGAAAGATTGCCGTGTGCTGTACGTGAATACTGTTACCACTTCCCTTCATAGTAGGACAACATCTACATGTCTTTTTGCCATGGCAGCAGGTACCTGATGTTTGTAGTTGTGGACTGCTTAATGAAGATCGGGAGAGATTTCTGTCCAGGAGTTACCTATGAGACCAGCTGAGGTCTCCTACGGTATGGGAGTTGAGACAGCCTTTTTCCCCGGGAACCAATTTGGTAATGGGATCAGTCCAAGAGTAACGTTCTATGCAATGATAGCAGAGGAAGCATTTCTAGCTCTAGTAGAGCTTTATCTACCATTTCCCCATCAGGTCTCAATTTTTTATCCGTCTAGTTATGGTGGATATGGGTGCAGGCAGTTAACAATTGCAGGAATCTCTCTTTTGCTGTTAAGCTGATTTTCAGTGGCCTGAAATCTTCAGAAGTGTTTGACAGGGCAGTGCTATACTGTTTGATCCTTATTCAGATGTTGGGCATAAGAATTAGGGTTTTTTTCTGCTACCATGACAATATGAATAAACTGAAGGTGTGATTTTGCTTCTCTGTGTGTGTCTTGCGTAGTAGGGGTGAGATGTCTTGTGAGTATGGGTCAACTTATTTCTGATTACTCTAAAAAGTTCAGACATTTAAAGTTCCTAAGAAAATCTCCTGTAGAAAAGAGAAGTGATAATTATCTCAGTCTTAAACCCAACAGGGTTTAACAATGGAGAGCCCTCATTTTTCTTGTAGTGTTAGCTGGTTTTTTTGTTTGTTTTGCTTTTATTTGTCTAATGGGTTTGACTGTTTTTGAAGGGTACACTTTCAAAGCAATGTGGAGGAGGAACAGTTGGGATGCAAAATAATTAGTATCTTATTATGAGGTCAGATAAGGTAAGGCATTTTCTAAACACAAGTTGCTATGGCTGCATATTATTGAGTAGAAGTGAGAGCATTGAGTCTTTATCCAGTTACATTGAAGCAAATTGGGAATAAATGCATAAAAATCAGTGAAAAATATCTGCTTAAATATGTAATTAATTGGGATCAAAAGCATTCTTGATAGTCTTTATAACAAAGTATTCTACCAGCTCTAAAAAAACCTGCAAATTACCTCTTTAAGGCATAGTCCTTTGAAAAAACCTGCATGTTTTTGGATATACTTAAATCAAACATATGAATACAATATGAAAGATCAGTGAGAATGACTAAAGTAGGATTTTACTGTTGTATGTGATACTTGGGCATCCTTAAGATTGGGGGTGTGCTCATGAAGATGATATGGTACATAATGAAATGTTTAATGAGGTGAATTTTTCCCTATATACATATAAGCAGGACTTGTCCTCCCAGGCCATTTAGAAAGCATGTAAATAAAGACCCACTGGACTCCTACATGAGCTGTATCCTTCTGCATCAAGGAGATAGAATTTTCTAAGTCAGTAATTATTGTTGACAAAATTAATTTAATTTCATATTCACAACCAGAATTAATACACTTTTTTACATGATTCATGTTTTATTAGTTTCATATTGATTTAATAGAAAGCTGATGGACAAGCCACCATCTCTGACCATAATACCAAGACAGAGATGAATTATTAATCCCAAACTTGTTCTGATCCATAAAATAGGTATTACAATATTTTTGGAATGAAAGATAGTTTGTCATAATGATCTTATATTGGTATAATGTTGATAGTATTTCAGATGTAATGCCTCTTACTCTTCTGAGTGTTTCCTCTCATTCTTCTGAGTGTTTCCACAGCCTTCTTCGTAGGTTTAGTGTTATGCACGCTCTTCACTAATATGAGGGCAGTAATAATGTATCCTGTTGTGTGGTGGTAAGCCCAGAGAACAGCTTGTTTTTTGAATACTCTACTGTTGGAAAAAATAAGGAATGACTTATAATGGGTGAGAGAACTGCATGTAATATTAGTTTATGCACTAGGAAATAGGATTTACAAAACAGTGTGACTCTGAAGTAATGATTGCAGAGTACATTTTCTGAGGTACATTGCTTTCACAGAATCCCTTTAGGATACAATGTTCAAATTGTTAATAATTTATTTAAACGCTTTTTAAAACGTAATAAAACCCATGATGTTGTTTTGAAAGTTATAAATTAACAAATACTGCTTAAACAAATGTACCATACATAGAATAAATGAATTTTAATCAGTCATTTTGCTTTTAATTATTCTTAGGGAGTTGCGTAGCTTGGTCATTGAGATGGTCTTGTCTACAGATATGTCGGGTCATTTTCAACAAATTAAAACAATGCGCCATACTCTACAGCAGGCACAGGGGTAGGTTGTTTTCCATTCTGTTCATTATCTGTAGTCTTTCAATGAGCTCATACTCAAGAAAAGAATTTTAATAGTTGCTTTTGTTTTGAGATAATTGGAGCATGTCCTTGAATTGACAGGGTAGACAAAGCCAAAGCCATGTCTTTGATTCTACATGCAGCAGACATAAGCCATCCAGCAAAATCCTGGGAACTGCACTACCGATGGACCATGGCCCTGATGGAAGAATTTTTTCGACAGGTGCCATTTTTAAAATCCTTTAATCAATCTAGTTCAAGAAGCAATGGTTACACGATTAAATATTTTCTTAAGTCTACCAGCAAGGTTGCTGTTGGTTGTGATTGACAAGCATAGTCAGTAGTATATATTCTTTGTTCTTCATACATGCCACTGACATTAATTCAACTTTTATGTGTGTGAGTAAGACAAAATGGTTATAGCTCTCTGTCTGTTTCAGCTGATACCAAGATTCTCAGTGTTGTAGTGGGCTTTTTTCTTTCAATTATAATATAACTTGTCAAGCTGTTTTCATTCTGTAGACAGAGATTTATATATGCTTTGAATTATAAAGAAGCACCAGAAGGGTAGGATGAGAGAAAATAGGAAGAATTCGTGTTCAGCAAAAAAGGCAAAAATTTGTCTCCATTCCATATTTCAGAAAGACCTATTTCTTTTCCTTGCTGGTATTTGCCATGCATATGCCACATAGATCTGAAGGTGTTGCTTTCATAACAGCCTGATCCAAAGCCAGAGGTTAGACAGTACCATCCTGTTAATGCTGTGACCATATATTGTAAACCAAAAATGAAGGCACGCCTTTATGAAAGTCTTTTCATTTCTGTGAAGTACTGAATTCCAAGAGAAAACTCAGTAGGTGTTGGTGTCACTGCTGCCATTTTTTGACTCACCTCAGCAGGTGAAACAAAAAACATTTCTCCAGAGGGAAAATACTCTCTCTGTAATCAATATTTGCAACTCTGCACATTGTCAGCATAACAGTTACTGAAGTACAATTGATAATCAAAATCCAGTTTAGGTATGACGGTTTCTAGAGTTATGCACAGATTTTAGAAAGGGCTGATACAGATCAGGGAACAGTGTATGTCTTGCTCAGCTTGATTGTCTTCATTTTTCTGTATGTTGACATTTTCAAATCAGATGGGTCACACTGGAAAAAGGGACCAGAGAACAAAAAAAAGAGTATGTTAAACCGTGAGGTTCTTATACCCATCTGCCCTATAAGGTTCCTGCTCAGTTCCTGGAGATTCTTCATATGAATTCTCAGTAGGGAGCATCAGGGCATCCTTGACTCCGGGCTTTGCACTGGGGAGGCAGACTGGAGAGTTGGTGCTTTAATCTAAACAATGACTGGACTGAGTTTTGTTGAAATAATGAGTAGTCATGAGTTTGTACCTGCTTCTGTCAATGGAAATTTTGAGGATTTTGAACTTGAGAGCAAAAAGGAGGAGCAGATTGCCCGAGAAAAAAGGTCATAAAATGACCAACTTTAATAACATTTTAGACACAGGGAGACAGACTAGACAGGGCCCATGGGTCAGTGAGGAAGTGTGTCCAGCCAAGTGGAGGTAGCAATAGCAGTAAACAGTACCACACCGATCACTGAATGCATAGGACCAGCTAATGTTTTAGTTATTCCTTTATCCATTCATTAGAAGAAGTGACTGGATCCCAAAGAAGCTGCTCAAAAACTGGAGAAGGCATTTAACGATAGAACAAGTAGAAATGTATATATGTGTGCAACGCAGCAGTATCAAATATGAAAGTCTTCCAGGCTGCAGAGGAGTGTATCAGAAACAGAATTCTTTCCATGTACTGCTAAGGACGGTGTGTGTGCAGTAGTTCCAGCACTTTTAAAGTGTGATGAAGTAACAGCACATATATAAGTGCACCGAGCAGTGCAGACACAGTAAGGTCTCCTGCTTCCTAGATGCACTGGCTTGTTGTGCGTCCTCTGGTCTGTTGCTCTGAGCCTGTGTGATAGAAATCTCCAGGATTTCCGAATCTGTGCCAGCCAAGATGAAGTACTCCAAATGTGTATAAAACCCCTTAATGCCTCTTCTTCTTTTCTTTAAAGATAAAGATTCAACTACTTCTAGTGCCTTCCAGGAAAAGCAGTAGATTCTGAAACAGCTGATGCAAATCCAGTGCCTTCACAGGCAGCTTTCAAAGTAGTGAGCACCAGCAAAAAAATGAACATTCACCTTGACAAAAGCTCTGTTAACTACAGCTGATGGTTAAAATATGTGCCGCTGTTAACTTCAGGAAAAAAAGCCAAACAACACTTTAAGTTTAAAAGCAAGAACTACAGAAAGTATATTGTAATACCAAGGAAAATCTGAGTTGCTTGTTTAAAATAGAAGTACAACCACCCATCTCAAATCCTTAAAAGTAAAGAAATACATAGTTCAAGTCACTCAGAGAAGTATTACAGCACCTATAGCACTCTACTCTCAATCTGAATAGATCCAAAGACACTAAAAGATAGTTAAAAGTGAGTCCAGGGCCTGGACAAAGAAATTTTTTTACTGTTTTGATCTGTATCTTTTTCTAAATCTCATTAAATTCTAACGACTGGTTTAAATATCAATGCTGTGTCCATTATTACAATTGACAGTAGTCTTAGACTTAAATGACACTTAAGTAGTAAATAATATTACATTGATTGAAAGCAATTCATAATTGGGGTAAAGAGCTACTTGAAAACAAAAAGAAATTCAAACTCATCCATTACTAGCATGGAATTTTCTCTTTTTCAATACCTAGTGAAGAGAAGATTGCAACATTTGTATTACTTTAGAAATCCTGTATTAAACCATGGCTGAAATAGTTAGAACTATCCCAGTTTATTTGATATTACAATTTGGCTCCTGTATTTACATGGAGATGCCACTCCCACTGCTCCCAGTAGCAAGTGTTCATGTGTTCTTCCACACTCTGAGTTCAAATTATTAACACTTGAATATAAAATTTAATGGCCATGGTGATAAAGCTCTCCACTTTTACATGAAATGCAATCTGCAAGCGGCATCTGTTCCTGTGGCTGGATTGGTTTTACTGCTTTTATGGTTCTAAACCTTTCTCAAATGTACTTCAATGATACATGATAAAAAGACTAAGGAAGGTTGATACTGGCCCCTTCATCCATCAGTTTCTGTTTTCCCAGTTTTCCTTGGGAAAATGGTATGTTTATGTAGTGCTCCCCACTGAATGATCATGTAACATCACTCTCCATGACAAAAATATAGGTTTATTTGGCTTGCAAGACTATGTTTTCCTATATCCATAATGTCAGTGTTTCTGGCAGCCAGGTTTGTCCAGGAACACAAATTATAACCTCCTTTGAAAGATGTGTCTTCAGGGGTTTTTTTGTACCACTAGACTTTCTTTTTGAGGTTTTGCAAATCAGTTGATCTACCATGCTGAAAATGGAGATACACCCTCCTGTCTGTTAAGACTGTTGCAACAAAAAAGATTCTTCTGTGAAGCGTTGAAAAAATTTCAGAGCTAGGTTGTACAAATTGTCCTTGTAATGAAGCTGAATTTGTATCTTTTGTGACTCCAGCAGCAGAGAGTAATGCCTGCTAGTGAGAATACACTCAAATCAGTTCATCCACTTGACCTGAGTAAATCCATTGAAGGATTTTTACATGCTGCATGAACCAATGTAATAGAAGGAAACACTCAGCGTTTGGCATACTATTACAAACATGTCTGAGTGTCTCTAGTCCCATTACGTGTGGGATCAGCAGAACTAAACTGTGAATATTGAAGGACTTCATGTATTTTAAATCCCATTAAAAGATGCCTTGCTGTTGAGGAGAACTTGATTGCAGTAAGTTTCTTTACACAGAAATTGCCAAAAGTAAGTTAGAATTTAGACTCTTAGTTTTAATCAAAATTTGAAGATTTGAAGATTTGTCTCTGATGTGGTTTTATTTAGGAATATAAATTAATAAAATGTTACGTTGAATAAGTACTAAGAATATTCCAATTCCTTTGTCTCTCTGTCCCTCTATCAAATATATGCTTATAATATTAAAAATTGTTGTTTGCAGGGAGACAAGGAGGCTGCTTTAGGTCTTCAATTTTCCCCACTTTGTGACCGCAAGTCCACTTTGGTAGCTCAGTCTCAAATAGGTAATTACAAGCTATGTGTTTCTTTTTCTTGTCTGTGTAGGAGCACGTAAATTCACAAGGACATTTCATATACCCATTTCGAATTTTAAATGTTCAAAATTCCATTATATGGAAGGTGTTTCTTTGCACCTGTCTGTTCACTAAACTCATGTGCTTTTAAAGCGGAATGGTGCTGGTCTCAAAAGAACGTGATGTAATTTCACCATATGTGATGCCAAGGAGGGGTAGGAGAGGGATTAACCAAGGTGCTGGACACAAGCCCAGCTTCTACTGTACACACTTTAGAGTCTGGCAGATCATGTCCTCAAAGTGCTTATCTCTTGCTCAAGAACTCACAGGTCTGTCTCTATCATAATCTGAAAGTACCAGTTTGTAGATGCATCTCAACTTAGAGCTAATTAATGTATCATATCTCTGGACTGCAGTTAAGCCTGTCAGTGTGTCAGGGTCAAACTACAAAGGGTCAAGCCTCCCTGGGTCGACAAGGTTGACTGCATTCTGTCACTCTGCATATCCTTTATTCTGTTTCACTGGGAGTTTGAAGGCAATATGCTTGAGCATCATACCGACTGCAGGAGAGAAGCTGGATCCTAGACTGAATCACTGTTGCTCACCTTCACGCTGTGTTGCATGGTTAGAGCATGAAGATATCTGGAAATCCATTGCTAGCTCATGTTTTAACATATTTTTTTCTGTTAAGTGCTCAGTAGAGAATAATGCTTCATTCTCTCACTGTGTCATTCCATACCGAGATGAGCACTTTAGAATGTAAAAGACATTGTTCAGAGCTGACATCTCAGAACTGTGGGATGAATGCTGTCTCCTAAGGATATTACTTGTTCTCTTCACTGATTTGACAGAACCCTCCTACACACTGTGAAATAACACTTTACCTCCACAGAATAATAAACAGCAATTTGATATATTAACTCCTTGGCGAGAAGCTCCGAATGGTAAAAGAGACTTGTAGCACTCTGGCTCAACAGTAGCTTCCCTTCTATTCAATAATTAACACTTGTTTCAAATGGTAGTTGTGTTCCGAAGTGCATAAAATTTACAAGAAAAAAGAATGAAAAGCTGCAATTATTAATACCTACTTATATCTATACAGCTTCAGGTGTTTTTTGTTTCAGTTGTGGTTTTTTGTTCAAGGTTATACTGCTGGTATCTAATATATTGAATTGGGACTACAGTTAGAAAATCAGCCTAATAGCAAGTATTTATTTTTAGATTTGAGACTTGTGGATATGTAAAACCTGATTCTCTCTCTTCTTCTTTAGGTTTCATTGATTTCATAGTAGAACCAACATTTTCTCTTCTTACTGATTCAATGGAGAAAATTGTTATGCCTCTTATAGAGGAAGCGACAAAATCTGAAAGTCCTGCATTTGGGACCCCCAGGTATGAATACGCTGCTTTGTTATTGAACTAACATGAGCTCACATAGTAATCATAATAATGTCATCCTCAGAGTTACCTCAGTTATTTGAAGTTGGGAAGGTAACAAACAGCTGTGCAGTATTGCCACCCTGTGGGGCTGCGCTGTATTTGCAATGTGCTATTTTACCCCATTGACTGAACAATTGTGCATCTAAAAAGGCAAAACCCCAATAATGATCAGAATAAACATGTATAAATAATGAAGTTGATTTCTACAGTTTTTTAATATAATCTTTGTGATAGGTTATTGAAATTCCTGTTCTGATAAGGCAAACTATGACAGTGTAATCGGAGTGACTCCTTGCTGAAAGCATTGTTGAATAATCAGATACTACCTTTACAAATACTGCCTCTGTTATCATATTTTTATTTCATTTTAAAACTGTAATTTGAGCTTTCACTGAGGTTACTAAATGATAACTCTGCAAGGCAATTTTTCATTTGCTGGGCATTACTTAGATTTTAGTAACAAAAGGGTGAACGTAGCTCTTTCCTATATTTTGGTTACTAGAAGCAAGTAGAAGTTACTAGAAGTAGGTATTTATGATTGTGTTCTTCGTGTTTTGGGGAACAGTACTAAACTAATGTATTTGTTTACATACTCCTTCACAAATGAGTGATTAGCAGCTGCAAATGATTAGCAGCTTCAGGCTTCATTTTTGGTTGATGTTCATGACTGAATGGTAAATGAAAAAGGGCTTATGATCCAGCAAAACTTCCTCATGTGAGATGGAGGATAAAGGGATTTTTCTTTGTATGGAATCAAGTGCCACACTTAGGAGGAGAGTGGGGAACCTATAGCACGATACAGAAAAGTCTGAGCCAGAGAATTGAACACACAACTCCTGAGTGGATGCTATGAGATGGTGCCTGGAAAACAATAGAATTATATCCTATTCCTTCCATTGTATCCCATTCAACATCTCTGGAGCACATGGAAATTACGGTTAACTCTTCTTGTGGAGTTCTTGTTGTTATGTTCACTGCAACTATTTCCTGATTAATGGAAACCCACTCGTACGCATATTAACATCTCTCTGTGGTACCGATGAGATAAACCATGCAGCAAAGTTGAGTAAACAAAACCTGTTAAGACATGAGTACCTGCACAAGGTTGGAAATAGGTCTTATTTTTAATTCTAAGAAAAAAATAGCATTCATTCTTTTTTCCCCACCTTTGCATGTATATGAGTATACATGTATGAATAATTTCACTTCTATTTACCTTGGATGTAAAGTAGCTGCAACCTCTATTTAGAGGATTTTAAAGCCGCTATTTTAAATCCTGCTTTGACTACACTTGAAGGTTTGTAGCTTGAAGAGAATTTTCAGCTCAAGCAAAACATACCTGTCATATACTTCATCTATGTCAGACTTCATGTCTTTCTTTTTTTAAATGGGTCAAAAAAAACCGATCAGATGTCTTTCCTGTGAGACCCAAAGATACCATTCACTGTTCAAAAACACAGCTAAGAAGCTGCCCCAAAATGGCTGTGTAAACATTCTTTCAAGAATTGGATTACGAGTAATGTATTTTCACCTGTCACATTTTTTTCAAGAATTCTCTGGAAAATGGTCAGCAAGACATCTTGCATCTTAGGCACACTCTGGAAAAAACTATTATTTCAAGTTAGTTCCTAAGCAAGTTGATTCAGATAAACTGTTTGTCTATTACTAAAATTGCCTGTTCATAATTTGGGTTTTTTTCCCTTGTGAAGCCAAAATAGTTTGGGAGCAGTAAGCAATGCTGAAACACAAAGACGACCTGGGTTTAAAAGTACAGGTGATGGAGGGACTCACACAGAAAATTCTCTAGCAACTGTAGACCTGAGAAGCTTCAAGGACAACTTGATGAAGATCATTCAAGCAAACAAAGAAAGATGGAAAGAATTAGCAGCAGAAGGTATGATATATTAAGGTGGAATGTTTTTATAGGTTACTCCCTAAGATCTCACTACTTCCGTTTTTTAATTTCTATCTACTTGTAAAAATGCATAATTGTCTTGTATTCATATATTTTATGTTTTAATGTTTGTTTTAGATGCTCCTGTTCTGCTCTTCCAGGAGGTCTAAAGAGGTGTAGGTGGTTAGGGGATGAGAGTAAATCTTATAACCTATACAATAAGGCTCTGTGCTGCACAGCTTATCTTTAGAGCTCTGGTTTAGAAATGTGCATTCTTGCACATTCAATTGTAACTGATACTGACATCTGCTTTAAATGCCAAAATCAACAATTCAAAGTAGTGTGTGCTGCCACATTTCTTCAGAAACGTAAAAGTTGTACTTTGCTATTAGAAATGCTATTTGTTCCCCACTGTATGGAACAAAATTCAGTATTGCAGGCTTCTGGGACTATGCTGTAGGCAATTATTTAAATGACCCAGTGGATCTAGAGATTTGGGCAATCACTGCATGCATTAGGCCCAAGCAAGCCAAAAGTGACTCTTCATTCGCCAGTAGATAGTTAATAAAGCCAAACCTGCATCGAGCATCTCAGTTCATAAGCCATACCTGAAAATTGTCTGGAGTTACAGTTACCTGAGTGAAATATTTTGTGATAATTGTTGAAAAGAATTTATAGCTTTGAGCCAGGTTAAGTGAATGACATTTGGGAATATTTTGTCCACAGTCTGTGTTATTTCCTAGTAAGCACCTGGAATATTTCAGCATAACATTTTCAATGCTGAGACTGGTCTTGCTGTACATGACCCGATACTGACAGCTGGGAATGATAGCCTGGAACCCAGTGCCAGCCTTGCTTTTCATCCCATCATCCAAATCAACATTTTTTTTCTCAAAAAGGTGTCAGACAAGACAGAAAAACAGTGCTGAACAGTGATAAAATCTAATTTAGTGCTAAATTGCAAATGAATATTCTCAGTAGGAGGATATTAAGAATAAGCTTCCACACGTGTTTCATGACAAAGGCTTGAAGGAGTCAGGTGGAAGGGGCAGCTGAGGAGAGGATTCCATTAGTATTGTCCCTTCTTCATGAGAAGCTTTATATAACCAATTGCTTCCTTTGGTGTTGCCCAACTAATACTGGCTGGTCGAAAGGACAAAAATGCTAATTTGCAGTGGTCAATAGTAATAGAAGACCACTGGAGTGCCCAAGGCCACTTAGCTACAGCCTGCAGAAATGAAGCAGCCCTGAGCTAGTGACATGAAAGGTCCTTCAATGTGGAATAATGGAGAAGTTGTTGTCTGGAAGTTTGCCATTTCCAGTTATATATAACTAACCAGTTTGATTCTGGTACATCAACTTTTTGGTATGTTGTTTTCGAGGTGTACAGTGCTATCAAAGGGCACTATTTCCCCTTCATTCCCAGTGCTTTGTTGTGCTTTAGAAATTACTGGTATATTTAGCCCAGTTTACTGGACTGTTGACAGGCATTGAAAACACAAGGCTAACTTGCAGCAAGAGATTTAAAAATTATTTTGGGTAAGATTGCAGTGAATATTAATGGGAGGCCCAGCAAAATCCAGGAAACTCTGGGCATGCTTAGTACTCTGACAAACAGAGATGTTAATGTTCAAGACTCCATGGATTTTGTTGAGATCGTGGTTTTCCTAACCTTCTTTTCTTCCATCAACTTGACTAATGAAGCATGTCTAAGTACTTCCTGAACAGAATTATGGAATTGCAGTAAAACATACATTAGGGAAGCTAATGGGTAAGTGTAAATAGCTGGTGTTGAGGCCAGAGCGTGATGAACAATATCATCTCTGTGTGATTGTGGCTGAATCTTGTTTTTTGAACCACTCTGTGAGGAAAACATTTATAGAAATCTGCTGCCATGAAGAGGCTACTTGCAGCAACATCTGCAGTTGACTGGAGTATGGCATAAAGACCTTCAGGGTGCCTGATTAGCCTGTAGAGGAAACTTTGTGAATAATGCAAATACTTTTGATTACTCATTTATATTTTGTTAGTGAACAGATAGTAAGGGTTTTTTTTTAAATTAACAGCTGTGGGGTAGATTATATAGGTTTTGTGTAAGTTATATTTTCCATTCATTCGGAATGGAACGTCTGGGTCTGTGGTCCATATGTGGGCCCTAAGGACTGCTGCAAAAGAGTTTTTTGCTAAGTAAAAATATCCTTCTATAGAGCACTTTCTGAGGTAGCACGTAAGTGCCTTGTCACTTAATGGGAGAGGGAGTCTTCTTCAACTGGTCCAGTATATCTACTCTGAAGCTGTACCCTGCGAAGACTGAAAGTCCTTAATCAGACTGTGCAAAATGAACATGTAGTAAAGAATAAAAAATGCAATACATCCCCCTTCCACTTGAAATTCTTTTCAGATCAACCAAGTTTGACTAAGCTCATAAGTGAATAACCTGAGCCCTTGAACTTCAGGTGATTAGTCCCAATCTGTCTGGATCTCCTGCTACCTTCTCTGACTCCATGCTTGATGACAAATCTTTAGGCTGCTTTGCTTTGAGCATATGTGTGAAGTTGTGTTTTATTCATATGTTAGTAGGAGCATATACAGAGATGTCAGAGATAAATCACTGCCAGGTGAAAGAAGTGCTATCATTGTTCCTAGCTAGATAATTTATGACAAGTCACGAACTGCTGAATGCACTGAGGAGGTCACATGTATGAGGACCATGCTGTGGTAGTAAACAGGCTGGCTGTTAGTGTAGATCTTCAAACACAGTTCCTCAGCTGACTATGACAAACAGAGCTTGTGCTGTTAAAGGAACCATCTGCATTCTTGTCAATGAGCTCTGCAAACACCAGATATTGTTCCCAGTTTAGTTCACAGGCTCAGGAGAAGTTGTCTCTATAAAATGTAGTACTACAGATGCACAAGGAATACAGAAAGGAACTAGCAACATTCCATATAATTTCCTGAGGATGACCTGAACTCATGCCAGCTTCTCACCTTTTCAGGATAAGGTTACTCTTGTAGCACTGGTTGGGAGGCAGTTCAGCTGGACTAGGGCTCCCTTAGCAAGGGCTGGAGAAGATGGTCTGACTCCTGTGGCAGGCAGTCCAGAGGAAAAGACTAATCCTCACTGACAGTGTTGCTGACAGGGAAGCTTTCCTGGAGATGCTGGAGCTACCTCTCCCTGAAAAGATAGTTGCTGTTGAGACTTGATTCCGAGCAAGCAGCCTGTGCAAGGAACAGTGTGCTTTGTTTTTGGAAAAGCCTGTGTTAGTAAGGAAAGTGTTTATCCACCTAGGCAGCTGTTTGAAAGCTTCCTTCACAGAAGGCTCAGTAAATAGGATGGCTCCACTTTGCTAAAAAGGCCGTGTCTTGTATAATTGATGCAGAGGAGCTCAGTGCTCTATAGCCTAAGGGTCTTCAACCTTTCACCACGGGAGAATTAGAGGAATGTTTCTCAGGCCTGTCAGGGAATGCTGTTAACAGGGAATTAACATAATGATCAAACATCTGGGATTCTAATTTGAAAGCCTTGATGTTTAATTAATATTCCAAGCCCCAGTCACCAGATAATCTGTCTTTGTTCAACTCAACACAGTGATAAAGGTACTATTCCATCCTGTGCTTTTTTCAACACGTATTGTTGATGGCTGCTGCTGTTTGCAATTATTGTAGTTGTAGCAAATGGACAGTAAATGTGCTCAAATGTATCTGAGAGGTTCTTTCATTAGAGAAGATGTGTTCTAAGTGGATTGTGAGGTCTGAAAGTTACTGACCTACTGAGAAAGCTGTAAGAAACACAAAACTTGTGGGGAAAGATTTAACTATCATGTAAGATGCTTCATGGTGCACTTCTTAGAGCATCATTGTAACACAATTGTTTAATATTTAAAAAATACAATGTTTATGCCTTCATTCATGCTTAGTTTGTTCTATAAAAATGTTCCAAATATTTAGTAATAAAGCTGGTCAGTGCTTGGCAAGCGCAGGTACTCTTAACAGAATGTAAGGGTATGGACTAGTATCATGCCTGCTGATTTACATGCTTTAACGTTTTCAGTAGATATCACTGTAAATAAAGTTACAGGGATAAAAAAGTATTATTATTTTCTGTTTGTAGTGAACAGAAAGAGGCACAGGCAGCTCAGGACACTCACCTGAGGTCATATAATAACAAAGGGGAATGCAGAACACACCAAATGTTGCTGCCAATCAAATGGGCCCATCTTCAGGATAATACAACAGCAGTTGTGTTACAAACTTAACTGTTTTCATTTCATGCTTGTGTAATTCTTCTAAAGAATTAAGTGTTACAGGGCCTAACCCAAGTTTCCGTTATCTGTATGGAAAGACATCAGTGACGAATATCGTCCTGAACATTTTTGGCCGTGCACTCGGCTGCATGGCTCAAAAGTGTATGCCTGGGATGACTGACCGCATCAAGGTGGGATGAAAAAGATGTGAGGCTGAACGAGTCTCTCACACTGGCCTCTGCTTAATTTTGATGATAAAAATGTGACAAAATAACAACTATTGCATCTATGGAGTAGAGATCAGCTTTTTTCCCCCCCTATAGGCAGCAATTTTGAATAACAAATGTCTCCTCTGAAAGACCTGTGCATGGAACCTGCAGGCCCCCCGCGGGCACTTTCAGTTCTGCATACTTCCAGTCACAATAACCACAGGGTTCAGTTCCATTTTGTCTGAAAGATTTTCTCTGCAGACTCACCAACAAGAAGAGAGTAGCAGCTGCTGAAATGTGAAAATCTGAGAGTGATGATCTGATAGCATGTTAATGTGACTTAGCAGCCGCTAGGAAGGGCGGGCAGTGGGAGGATGTGTGTGACAGTCACAGAAACTGACTGACAGTTTGGCACATGAAATCTACCCTAATGGACAATTTTAATCTGTTGGAAAAAAATCAATTCAGGAGGCTAAAGGAGTCCCATCTAGTATCAGTGACAGTGATTTTAACTGCGGTGCTAAAATGCTTAGGTCATAAGCAGTTTTTGAGCTAATTCAGAAACGTGTTAAGTGGGAAAAAGAGAATTTTTCAGCATGGTCTGAGTAAGTGCAAGGAGTGGGTTGAGCTAAGAGTAGGAAGGAATGTTTGGTATTGGCAATACCTGGTAAATCACAGACTAAGGAATGATAACTGACCTAATAGTGGAACCTGTTTTATATCTCCTTGGAGTTCACATCAGAGAGCTGGTCCATCTCTGCACATGACAGTCTACATCACTTAAAGCACCTTTCCCCTCTAGTAGGGTCACAGCAGCATGTCCCCCCCATTCCCTGTCCCAAAAGTTCCAGCATTCAAGCCCCTGAGCTTACAACTAAACAGCAAAAGAGAGGTAAAAGGCAGAGGTAGCAACCCTAGGAAACCATAAAGTCACATATTATTTTTAACCAAATCCTTTAGTGAAAAGTTTTGATTTAATTAGCTAATTTAGTCTTTGCTACTTTTTCTATATGACATAATGCTATAACATCAAGTGCCACTGGATTACGTGGTTTGCAGTGGTTTTATATACTCCTATAACTGTGATGAAATTTGTGTGAGGAGTTGAAAGTAGAAGGAATCAGCATCTAAATAGCTGTGTGGGTTACTGAAATATTTTCTTGGGTTTGAAAATGGCAGATTGGTTGGGGATAATCATGGTTGTTTGGGAACTTTTGGACATGTCTTTAAACTTACTTGGTAGTTCCAGAAGCACCAGGATCAGTCCTCTTGTTCTCTGCAAAATTTTGATGCTTTGTCCTGGTCTTTTCATCTTCTCTTTAAAATGGCTGATGTGAGAACATGCCTTCTAGAAAGGTGCATTTCCTTCCCATGTTGTCCTGGTTTCGGTCTTTTGTCACTGCTTTCTGGAAATTTTGTTTCACAGTAAAAAAAAAAGTAGACAAACCTAGAAATCAAAGTTTGTCGTAGTATGCACAGAGATTCCATAACACCCAGCAGGATTCTTCATTATAGAGTCCTCAAATAATTTTAGTGAAGATGAACAGCTTTCGTCTCTAATTCAATAGTTTTCTAACTGTTAAAACTTTGATGTCATCATGTCTTTCTGTAAGGGTAAAGAATTTTGGCTTATTTTCAATGCAGCCAATGAAAATTGCAATGTGATTCAGCAGATATTTGTTTTACTGGGGTTCACAGGCAGTGCCATTAGCTGGTTTGAGATGTCCTGCTTGCACATGGCTTTTGTGCTTTTCCTCTCCATTCCTGTTAGGTCAAGACATGCTCAAGAGGTAAACAGGAAGGTAATTTATAAGCTCTGTACTGTGCAGGTCATAGCAGTTGAATGCTCTTTTTTGTACCACAGAAAGGTGAGGAAAAGAAAGTTGATGGACAAATGCAGAAGAGAAAGTTCCAAAATGTAGGAAAGCTTCCTCACCACTTGGACCACGTCCTGAAAATGCTGCTGCATACACGGGCAGTAACAAACAGGGCTGGTGGGAAGCAGTGTTGAAGTTGATAATACAGATAACGCAGACCCTCCAGTACCTCCTCTGTGGTACTTTGGGGACACCACAGGGTCCTACAGCATGGGGCTAGAGATTGACTCTTGTGACAGTTTTAGTGTTTCATGGACACTTCATTGGACCAACAGGGATTCAGGGCTCCCATTCACTCCAGCAAACAATAAAAAATAAAGAACTTAAAGAATTCAATTAAATTTTCTTACATCTGTTAAGTGAAAAACAAAACAAAACAAAAAAACTCTGGTGATTTAATGAAGAAAGACTATAATCTGCTTAAAAGAAGAGACGAAAGAAGTTGCCTTCACCAGTTAACACATTTCTGCAAATGCAAGACTCCTGAGTACCAGAATTTTTCAGCTATTCTGAAATTTGGCTATTGTCTTACAAGTCCTGCCAGTTTTTAAACAAAATATTGCATTGCAGTTATTTTGCCAACAGTCCAGCCTGAACACAAACACTTCTATCAGGTTTATGTGTCAAATGCCATTGTTCATTCTCATAAAGGACTGTACTTTAAGGCAGGATTTCAGAAAGGGCACAGAAATGCAGAAGAGAGGGATAAACTTGAGTCACCCCAAGCAGACCAATTAGGAGAAGCCATTTATTTTATAGAGGAATTCACACAAATTTTGCTGAATAACACTTGGATTCTTATAAAGAAAACAAACCCAACAGTTGAAAAATACATAACCACGCCTGGCTCCTGTCACTTTTGCCAAGTTAAAGCAGAGTGAGCAAAACCAGTAGCAACAACAACACATACCCTGAGATCACTGCACTGCACAATGTACTCCTGCCTGCCTTTATCTGAATGGCTGTGATAATCTCTGAGCTCTTCAGTGCCTAGCTGACACACCTCAAAACCCCAAAAATTTTCTGAGGGCCAAGATGGATGGTTGTTTAATCTTTTTTACCTTACTAATCTATCTACTGTTATTAAATATTGGCAGTGTTGCAAATGCCAGATTACCTTGTGCATTTAACATACTCTATTTCCTTCTCTGGCTGTTCATGGTAACATGTGCCCATAAGGGAGGGGAAGCTTGCTCTTCCCAGAAACCCAGTTAAGGGTGAGGGGCAGCAGCCTGGTCCACTGCCCTGAGAGGGTCCTGGCATTTTGTGGCTGGCTGGAGGCAGAGACTGCCACAGTATTTATTGCAATTCTTCCTGCACAGCACTGGAGGTCAGACATCATGCCAGCTCCATTTCTCTTACACTAGTAGGATTAATTTAGCAGTGCCATGCTTGAATTCTACTTTTTTGGTCACTGTCCCAGTCTCAGCCTCATTAGACTGTGAGATAATTCTGTTTCATCAGAGTGATAGGACAGCAGAAATTATAGAAAATTCCAAGCATTATAAAGGTCCTATATAATATAGAGTACAATTATTAACTATTATAGAAAGAAATCTATATTTTTCCAGCACATTTAGCATATTCCACAAGTAGCTGACCATAAGAACCCAGTATTTTTCATCTTCCTGGTAGTGGATTAATAGGGATTAAAGCTGAGTGAGCAAAGCAAGTCAGAAGATAGAGTCAGAAAACCAGCAGGTGAGAGGATTCATACTAAGAAAGCAGAGGGGGGTCTTAATGACAGTTGTGACATCATCACAGAGGATTTTGTACTTGAGGCGCCTCAGTCTCCATCACTCCTACCAGCCACTCGTGGTGGTAGTCTTATAGTCTCACACCAGTTCAAATGCAAAAGCATTAATTTAATTGGTAGGTTATCAAGTGTATCTTGGTGTAGAGATACTCCATTTCAGAGCTCCATCCATCAATTAGTCTCGAGTTAGAGTTTGGCTCTGGTTTAGGTATCCTTAAACAGATGTGTTTGAGGTCATCTCAAGGGCAGTCATAGAAATTAGAGATCATCATGACATAAGTCAAGAACAATCCATCAGAGTTGTTATGATTAAACTCTTAATTTTCATTTGCTGGTTTAAGTTTGCTAGGGAGTGAATGAGAACAATTTTAAGTTTGGATATTCAGCTTTATGAACTGAAAAAATAGTAGTGGATTTTGCATGTATGAATATTCTGAATATATATGAGAATAAAATAGTCAGCCATCCAGTTACACCAAGACACACCTGAATTCTGGCCAGAATAGTCCTAAAACAATATTCAGAGAGAAAAATACTCTCTTCTTACTAGCTTTTTGGTTAAGAAATATCACCAGCATGAGCTACATCAATATTACAGTTTTATGGGTGCTTATAATTCAGCTTTGCTTTTTTTAACTTACTGATGCATCTGAACAGCATGTGAAATAGTTTATCTTTGAATTTCCTTGGGTTTTTTTGTGAAGCTAAGGAAAAATGCTGCAGTTCTGCCATTTGGAGGCAAATATGGCACGTAAATCACTTTCCTGGGAAAAAAGCCTTATGTAGGTAGGTTGTATCGTGAGTGACAGGTGCTTTAAATAACGTCTCTAGATTGAACATAACTTGCATCAAGGTCCGTATACATTTCTCAATGGCTTTAGGCCAACCTCTTCTTTTTAAGAGCTGCATTGAAGTCTGTAGAAAAAGACTACCTGTCCAAGTTTCAGAAGATTTAGTATCCAAACCAAGCAGGACTCTAAAGCTTGGGAAAAATGGTTTAACAATTTAGAAAGTGCTCAAATTTTAGAGTTCTTGATTTTTAAAAAAAGTATGCTAGAAAGTATAAATGACAAAAGAAGGAAATTATTTAACCATTTCATGTTTCTGCACATCAGCTGAGGTTTGAAGGCGTTCCCTTCCATCCCATTTCACAGACCAAATTGTACTTCAAGGGGAACTTTTCTCTGGATTTACAAAAGTGAGGTGGTGCCAGATGCTGACAGCAATAAAAATTTGCTTACAGTCTGGATTATCTTTCAGTTGTCATGTGCAATCACTTGTGGCCTGTATTTGGACTGGTCACTCACAATCAGAGTTTCAGGGAGCTGCCAGTTGAACTCAATAAGTATCTCAGTGCTTGGTCTCCTTCCTTAATAATTTCTAACACCTGAAGTAGAAATTTTATGCGATATCATGTAGCTCTTTTATGCCCATGTTGTTCAAACTGCAATGCTTCCACTTTTTAAATTGACAGCGTTTGGTATCTTCTATACTAGCGTACAGATTCTAAAATCTAAATTTATGAAATACAGATTACAATAGCAAGACAAATAGGCCCTCCATGAAGATGGTACATTTATTTTTTGTTAGACTCTTTACCTGCTATCGCAAGTTTTCTATTCTCTGTTTCTTTTTCATCTAGTTATTCCTGGTGCTACCTCTCTCTGCTGTTCTGTTCTTTCTCCTTTTACTCTGGGCTATTTCATTTGTACTGTTCTCCAAGTCTCTGCACTAGAGCAAGAAGTAGAGCCTTCCACAAACATTATTTTTTCCCGTTGCTGCTGTCCCCTGAAGCGCAGTTTCCCCCATATCTGTTCCTTCCCATTCTGTATGCACCATTGGCCATAATGGCAGCGGTACTGGATAACACATACATAACCCCCTGTAGCTTGTTCCAACTTATATGAGCTGATGATTTGGACTTTCCCAGGCTGATAGGCCAATTTCCTTCAGGGCTTCCCCTCAATTCTGATGCCTGCCCCATCCCCAGCAAGGGGTTCCCCTCCATGTCCTCCCTCTCTCGCAGAACTGATGGGCTCTGCTCTTCCTAGTTCTGTGGTGGTAAACACCACTGCAGAGGGACATGCCTGCAGCACGGGGTCCTCCTGCTCCCATCCTTCAGGTTACTGTTGTCTGATGATGTTCCTTGCTCTGTAATATGGCCAAAAAAGAGGTACATATTAGACATCAATCAGAACGAGGACCGCTACAGTTCATCTGCGGTAGTGCAGTCAGGAGCAGAGTCTGACCCATATTAAATGCAGTGGGCATGCTCTCATGCAGAAAGTGATGTTCACAGTGGTCCTGTATGCAGCTCAATCTGTCACTACTCTGAAATAAAAAAATTGTGGCATATCCTTCTTATCTAATTCACCTATTTTGTTCCCTCTTTGTAGAAGAACTTGTGAAAAATGTTGGTGAACAGGAAAAAGACCAAAGCAGAAATTCCACAGATGCACAGTTACAGGAAGAGGCAACAAGGATACAAAATGAGAGTAGTCAGGGAAGTGATGGTACAACCTGTCCTTCCAGATCCATCGTCCTACGAGTAGTCTCTTTCGACACTGCTCTGAGTGATGAATCCAGCTCAGAAAAATGCACTAACTCTGAAATGAACCAGAAAGATCTCAGCGATGCCCAGCAAGAGACACAGAATACAGACCCACTGAATGGTAATGCTTCATCACAGAGCACCAGCCAATCTAATGAAGCTACCCAGGGTGAAGCTGCAGCAGTGTCTGGTATCTCCCTGTCAAACATCAACAGTAATGTAAAATATTGAAATAAGATGTTGTACAAACGACCAGCACAGGACAGTTTCTTCAGGCATGTGTAAAAGTCATAGTGTCCTAAAACATCAAATAGAAGCGTATGAACAAATATCTACTTCTTGGTATCAGCTATTTGGGATCTACTAGAAAATTCTTTAGAGAATATATTTTAGTTGAACTTGAAGAATGATTTCACAATAATTTAAAGATATGTATTTACAATTAAATAGCTGTTTGTTACTGGAGAATAAGGTAAACTTTCAAAACAGAACTATCTAGCACTTTCTTTTTGAATAAGTAATTACGCTATTAATACTTATTCCCTTTAGTTTGGGCACCTAATATGATTGTTATTTTGTAAACCGCATCCTTTGTACCAAAGGTAGAGTGAATCTAAGAGTTAAGTTTAAGTTGATGGAATTTGCCAACTGTAGTGTCGTGAGACTGTGTCATTCTCTTAATCAGGAAGATCAGTCTCTTGACTGTAGCTGCAAGACAAGTGAAGCAGCCAGAAAATAGCTAAAATGTCAGAATATGTTTTTAGAGTATAAGTATTTTATCACAGGATGACCATGTCTAGTATCTGGTGATTGCAACACAGTATCAAGGGCAACATGCCCAAGCAAGGAGGAATAGATGTTATCAAAGGAAGAGAAAGACACTGTGCATCTTCTTTTTATTTTCTGAGTTTGCTTACAGTTAGAATAAGCTTTGAGGCATTAGGGTAATAAGAATAATCAAGGCATATAATGACACTTCTTTTCCTCACTTTTACTTAAAATGCGAAACTCATTAATGCTTTAATGACAGCAAGCCTTGCAATACTGTGCCAGAAGTATGGCATTGTCTGAGCAGCAACCTTGAAGTGCTTATAATGCTTAGCTTAGACATGAGTATATGACTTGGCATATTTCTCAAAAAACCTTTTTATGGAGAACTCCCACTTACTCTAGATTTCCGCATTCCATGGCTCCATGCTTTTATTGTTGACAGGCTTTTTCCATCAGAAATAACAGATGGTTAATTTGGGGCCCTAAATCAAAATATTTACACTAAAATTATTTTCACAGCATTTGAAGTTGTCTAATAACTGACATTTTATCTTTTGACATATATTTTTTACACCAGTTTTGTATTAAAGCTTGACTTAAAATTAAAGTGCCTTAGAGAAGTTCTCCATCTCCTGGATGAGGAAGCAGTAGGAAAAGCTGCATCTTCTATCTTTCAGACTCTGCAGAAGGCAGTTGTGGTGTAGCTACTTGTGGGTCTTTAGATGGCTGACCAACAAAAATGATGTTCCAGAGTTCAGATACATCTCAGCATGCAGTTAGTTCATTCTGTTGCCTTGCCAATCTTTACATTCCACCTTTCCAATGAGAACAGAGATTTCTTATCTTAGAAATTCTAATCTCATTTGTTTTCTAAGGCAGGAAATTTTCTAGAGAATGCATTGTACTTTAAAACTTCAAACTGCAAAATTTATAAAATGGGTAAGAAGCCATTAAGTTTTTAATAGTGTATTTGCACCTCTGTTGATGTGCAGGGGATCCAGACAGGACTCTTTTAACCAAAGTCAGACATTTTCAACAGAGTGCTACTTCAAGCAAGCAGAAGGTAGCAAACACATGACCTTACACTTTTCCCCTGTTTCACAAATTAGACTTATTTGAGTATTCTAAGAGAGACCATGCATCTATCAGGACATTATTAGCACTCTCCATGCTAGACTTCTCTACTTCTGTAGTTTCTGTACTGAGGATGGGGGGGTAGAAGGCTAAGGTGATGTCCAGAGTGCTTGCTGACTCCTGGGGTGGAGAAGTAAGCAACTGCGGGTGCTAGGGCTGGGAGGGTGAGATAGAAAGAAAGAAGAAAAGCAACATGGTTATTCAGGTTGGAATTTCATATTTTAGCTGTCATTGTTCTGTGTTTTATGAAAAGCAGAAAATCCAGTTAAGTTTTCTGCGAGTGATTCAATTATAACAGTTGGGGAACACAGGAAGATGATGTGTCCTCATTCTTGGGAGCTGTCAATGAATGTTTGGACGTGCTATGATGAGAGGGTTCCTTATATAAAAAAATTAAAAAGTGGCTGTTTTCCACTCATTGTATCACATCTCTTTCTAAGTGTAGTTCTTGTAGACCATCATGTTTTAGTGACAGGGGTAGCTCTGCCCTGGGTTGTGGTCAGTGCAGAGGGAGGACCAGAGGGTTGCTGTTACAACCACTGTAGTTGAGACTGAATGTTATTTTTCTACACAATACCTTTTTTTTTCCTTTCCATCATCTCACTTTCATTCAATCGAACAGTACAAGATTAAATGAAACTATTATAAGGTGATTTTTTTAAGCGATGATTTTCCTTTTCTCCTGAGTGATTTATTAATTAGAACATTAATTTTAAAAACTGCTTATGTTTAATTAAAGGACTCCACATTTCAATGATTTATAAATGCTAATTGGCAAACTTGACTTCTCACTCGTGATGATAGCCACACTAATCCTAAATATCAAAATGCAAGGGAGATAATAAATCTGTGATAAAACAGATTGCCAGTAGCTTCACTCTGTATAACAGGAGAGGACTGCCCAGTCCCATCGAGTGTGCAGCACATTCAACGTCACCAGCAGTCAGTAAGTGAGAGCCTCTGGAGAATAACCAGGTTAAACAGCAGTGGGCAGATCCACACCAACAACATGCCAGCTTGATTTATGGTGGTGCAGGTGGCATCAGTGCTGTGCAAATGCTTGGTGACTGCTCAGTGCTGCCATGGCCCCGTGGAGCTCAGCAAGTGTGGAACCCTCTGCACCCGAGCAGAGCGGGAGCAGATTGCTGTGCTGCCTGCTTCCTTAGTGCTCCCTGGGTAAACGAGGATCCTGGGGCTAAGGGAAGGCATCCATATTCCTGCATGGGATAAGGATGGAGGGAAGGTTAGATTAAAAAAGCAAATAATGTGTTTATAAAAAAGATAGGGTTTATAAAGTAACAACCATTAGCAACCACATTTTTTTAGCACATAAAAAACCCGATGCACAGGCAAGAAGAAAGCTATATATGTCTTAGAAGTTAACGTTTAGTTTTTTGAAATTTATACCACAATATAAGAAAGATATTAAGCTATTAGAGACCACTCAGAGGAGGCCACAGGATGGTGAAGGGTCTGGAGTAGAAGGTGTATGAGGAGCAGCTGAGGTCACTTGGTCTGTTCATCCTGGAGGAGACTGAGGGGAGACCTCATTGCAGTTACAACTTCCTCGTGAGGGGAAGAGCAGGGGTAAGCACTGATCTCTTCTCTGTGGTGACAGTGACAGGACCTGAGGGAATGGCTTGAAGGCATGTTGGGGAAGTTTAGGTTGGATACTAGAAAAGGGTCTTCTCCCAGAGGATGGTTGGGCACCAGAACAGGCTGCCCAGGGCAGTGGTCATAGCACCAAACCTTACAGAGTTCAAGAAGCACTTGGATAAGGCTTTCAGGCATATGATGTGATTCTTGGGGGTGGTGCTGGGCAGGGCCAGGAGCTGGACTCGATGATCCTTGTGGGTCCCTTTCAACTCAGCATATTCCGTGATTCTGTGAATTGTTTTGTTTTCAGCAATCCACAAACTGAAGTGTCAAGTATAAAATTTAAATATTTAGATAAATAGCTTTTACTTTCATACTTTTTCCCACCCCCTTTTTTGTTTTTATGGATAATAATGCTAATAAAGTTTTGTTAAATCTCTCCAAAAAGAGCCAAAGGCTGAAAGATCTGTAGACATCCTTGTTCTAATTAATGTTATTCCAATTTTGAGACTTTAAAAGCCTTTGAAGTATTGGTTGTCTGTATTCCACCTACATTAAATTTATGTAAAATAAGGGATTGTGTCGGATGCTGCTTGGGGGAACATGGCCCATCTGCTTGTGGCTGCACTACAGAGTGGGCAGCACACACTGCCACCATTTAAGGTAGTGAAACAAGGGTGAAATCAGTAGCAATTCTTGCTTGTTTACGATGAAGCCATGGTAGATTCATAGGTATTAATTTTCTTCTTTCCTCATTCTTGTTCTCTTGAGTTTTCTTTCCTCTCTTCCTGTTCTCTTTTCTAAACTGTCACCTCTTCTTCAACTCACCATCATCTTTCAATTTTCCTTCCAGATCACGCGTCATCCGCTTTCCCTTTCAGCTACTTCTACCTTTGTTTCTCTGCTTTCAGAAATATTCCCTTCTCTATTTTTATAACTTTTATGCTTCTCCCAGGTCATCTTTTCCACTTTTGAGACTACTATGCTTTTCCTTTTTGACATTTTCAGTTCAGCGTTCTTACTGGTGGGATCCCTTGATCAGCTGGATAAAACTGAGAAGTTACTGTATATAGTTAGTAAATAACTCTGTGAGTTTGCTACATTGTACCCTGCCTACCATCTCAGTGTATAATTTCCTCAGCTGTACTCATTCAAAGCAGCTGAAGGAATAGTTTAAGCAACAGCTTAATTCTATGATTGTCGATTTGAGATTCATGTTGTATCACCTAGTTTGAAAGCTGCTTGTGTTACTCCGTGTCATTGCTCCTATCTGATTGAATTAACTGAATTCTTAGAACCTGACACTGGCATCTTTCATTATCTGAGAGAAACTTACTCTGATTTGAAAGCCTACGGTGAAGAGGATTAAACAGCGCTTCTCCGCAGAGGGTGAATTTTGACTTTCAATAAGCTGGAAGAAAGAAATGAACCAAAACTAAACCAAATTTATTAACACTCATGTAAAAGTCTTCATAGTTTTGTTTCATGCTGTGATCCATTGTTTTCATTCTATCTTTTGCCTTGTGGATAAACCATAATGATTATTTAATTCAAGCTGATGCTTTTTCTGGTGAGAAAGCAATTAAAGGAAGCAGTGACTGAAACCTCATTTTAACCCTAAAACATCTTGAGGAACTAGATTCTGTCTGTCTATGGCTGTGCAGATTCTCTTGACTTGGTTAACTTCCTCATTCAGGTTCCCAGTGACATTTGTTTATCTTCCAGGTGAGCCTAAACACTGTAAGACGTCAGAAGATCTTGTAAAAGCCACGGAGCAGACAGAAGCACTGGTACAGAACTAGATTTGCTATTTTTAAAAGCTTCTGACATTGCAGGCAGGACAGGTAATTTGGTAATTTCTTTCTTCAAATGGGGAGTGTTTTAAAACATAAGGGCTCACTTAGTGCTATTCTTAACCTCTTTGTTCCATCCCAGTTGTGCTTATATAGAAAATTTCGAAATGGGGACACAGTATATGCCACTTTCAATGTCATCTTAAAAGACTTCAGTATAAAGAAGGGAAACACAGTACTTTTAAATCTCTGAATCCTTAGTGTCAGACTAAATGATCATGTGATATAGCATCCTCAATTCAAGTGTATGAAATATTGAAAGTAGTATCAGAAATGTCTTGTTTATGAATTTTCATTTGACCTCTGTTTCAGGAGAAAAGAACTCTAGCTGTTCCTACCTCATGATCTCAGAGGCTGTTATCTATCAACTTGTTCCTGGATCATCCTATTTCTGTGGAGAGTGATTGAACAAAATGTTCAAAAATGTAAAATATAAAAACCCTGAGCTGGTAACTCAAGGCACTTAAAACTCGCAAGATTTCAGTTGTTTTTGTGTTGCTATTTCCTCTTCTGTTCTGCTTTCCTAAACTAGCCAAAAGAATTTTTTCAGCCAAAGTTGGACCTTGCTTTGTTGCATCACTGGTACCAGACATTTCCAGTTAATCACGAGACAAGTGCAAACAAGATGTTTGTCATCTGCCTGGGATTGCTGTTACATGTCACTGCTGCTGGCATCCATTGAAAATGGAAAATCAAAATGAAATGTGTTTCTAGATACTTGTTCATGCAATCATGCTGCATGCACCATAGAAGTCCTACTTGTTAGCTTCCTTAAAATATCTGGAAATAAATGTTTGTAGACTGTACAGGGAAGTTGTAGAGTTATGCTGACCAGCCTGCACAAATGAAGATTCTTCCCCACTGCAGTGGCTGCCATATGGACAGAACTGGTGTTGAACAAATCAGTATTTGAAATATCTCTTTAAAATTAATTGAACAGCATCTGATGTTAAAGATTAAAACATTCTGAATCCTGTAATATTTTGAAAGACATCAACACTGGTGTTAGCCCTACCACAAAACTGGTACTTACTGTTTTGTAGGATGGAAGAGACAGCAACAGAAATACATGAAAATCGCTTCACTTCAGCAAAATGTCGTGTTGCCTCTCAGACAGAATTGGAAGGTGACACTGAGGCCTTATGTCACGGTTTGTCTCAAACGCAAAGGTGACAACACGCATCCTGCAAAATCTTTGCTAGAGTTTGTTTCTTTCTGAGGGGCAGCAAACATGGAGCACACAGGCAGTTACCTCTGCAAGAAGCCTCAGAATGAGCCCTCCAACCCAAACTGTGCCCATACAGAAACTCCATTTTCATCTCTTCTTCCCTCGAGCTGCACATGACCCCTCCTGACTTGTCTGGGTGGCCTACATGGCTGCAGCCAACCTCATTTCCCTCTGCTGGAACCTGCCAGGAAACTTCCAGGCTCCCCTTCAGGTTGTAGGCGCTCAGGTGGCTCGGGTCGCTGCACTCCCAGTTCCCCAGTTCTCCTTTTTGGACCCTGTGGTTATTACCTCACTAAACAAAAAGTCTTTCTAATCAGCCATGGTCTGCTCTGAAGGGGACTCGTGGGGGCAGTGGCATTCCCCTCTGTGCCAAGGGTGATTGACACCTGTGTGCTGTTCATCTGCTGCTTCAGGGATCCAACCAGATCTCAGCAGGCATCAGGCTCCACCTCAACAAGGGCACTCTTTGTCTGATTGAAGAAGGAATCATAAAACATAAAACCTTCACTGAGGGACCCTTACATGTCCATACCTGTTGACTGTCTCTTTTCTGACAGCAGAGCAGTCAAAATTGAGCTGGGAACAGTGTAAGCTCTGAGCCCTGGGAAAAGGGCATGCCAAAAGGTGGAATTCCTGTCATTGAATATGTAAGCCATATATGTGCTATGCATAAGTAGTATGCATAGTTTTAACTTAAAAAATGTTTGTGCATATAGGATGTAAAAAATACATTTAAGTTGTTTTGTGTATCTGGTCCAAGGCTTGTATTTAGCATGGACAAATTTCTGTACAGTGCCGTTAACGAATGAAATGTTAACAGATGAAATTGTATCATAGATGTTATAATGCAATCAATATTTTTTTGCTAAGAGCTAAGAATTTATATATTCTCTGCTAGTGTTTGAGCAAATCATTAGTCGCCTGGACCACTCCATGCACCTTTGCATCCTTTTTGGGAATGTTGGACTCTTTTTTTCCTTTGTAATAAGATGTAAACCATCTTATGGCTTCTTATTGTCCTTATGACAAGAGAAGAAATTTAATGGTCATATCAGACTTTTTTTAATTGTAAATTGCCACATGCTGTGGCAGTGGAAAATCTTTTTGATTAAGGTCTGAGAAGTCAGAACCTTATTTCAGATAAGCTGATCATCTATAGTTCTCACCAAATTTGAAAAGAACAAAAGATAACTAGTATCTTTAAAAACTAGGCCAGTTAGACATTTTTTACTGACTGTTTTTCAACATGGTAATTTATGACTCACTGAGACTGAAAGTCTGAAGCAATCAGAATTTAATCATTATATTGTATTTTCAATTTCAGACTTTTACCATAGTTGAATTCGAAGTTTTTTTCTGCGTCTCTATCCCATTGAGATTTATTACTCTGCAAAAATTTTCACCTGGAAATACAAGCAGAAAATATAACAGATTCTGCAGAGAACTTGAAGCATCCTGTGGGGTTCTCAGTGTCCTGTTGTCATAGTGAGCACCAAGATCTCCCACTGCAGAAGCTACAAGGAGCTCCTGGTCTCACAGAAGGCACTCATTGCCTGCAGATCTCATTTGTTAGTATAGAAGAGTGGTTTTTCTATAAATAATCCTATTTGCTCATTTGTATTCCGTTTTTATCACTGTGGTAGACGTTACTGAAATACAAGAAGAGTCCTTAGTTTTTGTTAATGCCAGCTGATTCTCCTTCTTTCTTCCTTCCTTTATTCTTAGCAAGATTTTGCCTGGACATGACCCAAAGCTTGGTGTGTTGTTTGGATGAGGAGAAATTTTCTTTGGTGGAGAACACTGATAGAGCCAACACGTGTTAGTTAAGGCTTTGAGCTGAGTGACGTTTGGGTTCATATGGTAGAAAAGCTCCTTGAGAGAGCCTCTCCCCAAAGAGCAGTTTATCTCTGAAACCCGTAAGGCTGCGCTGCCAAAACACTGCATGGGGCCCTAAGAAATGGTGTTTGTATCTGCATCTCTCCCACAGCATTCTGGGCATGTACCCTGCATCGAGCACACTGAGGAGCTGTAGCTATAAATGAGCCCTCAAGAGTTTTATTTTGTACTTTTATCTTGAGATATATGACAGATATATTATGTAATATTGTTATGGGTTATGATCTAGCCAGTATTTTTTTAATTTAATTTTCAAGAAGGCAATCTACAACTGTGTGTTTTTATTCTGCTGTATTTGTCCATATTTCTTATGATGATATTCCCAAATAAATTTGATTTGAGGGCGAGGATTGTGAAGCTCCTGAGTGTTAGTTACAAATTTGATTTCCTGGAGCATTTTTGCTCATTTGTGTATGATTGTCTTTGAGAAGTGACAGTGCATATATGGTTGTTTCCAACCCTTCCACCTGTTTGGGACACCACATTTTTCCATTACTGTCCCAGTTTGCCATACAAACTCACTCACATCCTCACAGCACACTTGAAAACAATTTCTTTAAGTGAGTCTTGCCTTCTTAGCTTTTATGGCTAAAATAGCCCTCACATGAAGAAAAACACAACCAATAAAACGTTTTTTACACAAAAAAATTCTTGCTGTGGTTGAAATTGGAGGAGCCACTGGGGCTGTACTTGTTAGCAACAATTCTTCAGGAAGGGTACGACTTTGAGAGATACCTCCATGGCATGGTGTAAGTTTTATAATCCAAGTTCAGTGTAAATGGAATTAAACAGGGCCCCTTTCTACTTGGATTGAAAATGAATGGAAAGAATCCCATAGACTCAAACATGTATCAAATCCTAACTAGGTGCATGATGAAAAGAAATCAAGACAACTACTTTATACCACATTCTTTGCAGTTCCTTTTCCAGGTGCTATATGAGCTCCATGCACAAAGGACCTTCTTCTTGTAGAGATGCCAGAAGTCAAACAAGCCACTACTGTAATGAAAATAATTTCAAATTAACAAATCAAGATCACTAGTGGTAAGTGTCTAAAATGTGTCTTTTTAACAGACTATACAGTTATTGTACGAGAAAGAGGAAAATGTAAGTATGACTAACATTCGTCAGCAGCAGCTTAGAGATTTCTGTGTACAGTAGTTTAGCAGACAAAGGTTTGACTGAAAGGGGAGTGCAACTCTTTTAAAGCATTTTTTAAAAAATCACATCCTTGAAAAGCAGTATGGAAAAATGAGTGGAAATGAATTTAATGCTATGAGTAAAAGAAACTGTCCTCTGTCAAACACTATGCAAACATTTGGGCTAATTCCCTGGAATAATTTTACTTTCCTGGTCATTTAAGTATTTAATGGGTCTCCAGAGACTCCTTTCCCATGTCCCAGTGCAAACATTCAGAAGTTTTATCAAACTATGAATGTCTAAGTTTTCCCCTGGGAACAAAGAAGCAAGTTATAACCATGGAGTTATAAACGGAAAAAATCTCTTACAAAAAATAGGACTTTAACTGTTTCGGGCTGCACTTTTCTGCAAAATACTTTCTTTTTGCTTAGGCAACTCCTTTGCTTACGGCCTTCATGTGGAGAATTGTTGGGGAACTTTACATTAGCTGAGCTTGGATAGATAATATCTTAACAAAATAAGCTATTCTGACAGATTACATAGTATATGAACTTTAAAGCTGTTGAGTTCTATGCATGTGCAACATCCTGTATAGGTCATTATTACAAACCTGAAGTAATTTAAAGTAGCTAAATAAGGTGGTCAAAATCAAAATGGTACAATCTTGGCTATAAGATGGAATAGTTAAGCAGAATAGAAGTTTCTTCACTTTTATTTGGACTGTAGTTATAAAGCTGTCTCATCACCACATAGGACCTAATGCTGGTGCACCTACAAGCAACACCCCTGAACCTGCAAGAAGGCCTGTGGGACTTGTATCATAATACCATGAATAAACATCAAGTTACATGAAAGTATTGGCTAATTATTTGTATAAAGCCTGATATGATTATCTCAATCAAAATTAAATGAGCCGAAGAGTCAAATTCACCTGTGATGCGTTTCCATGAAAGCCAAGAGAGATGATGTCATTATACCAGAAATTAATTTGTTAATTGGATAGTAATTCGGTGTCTCTTGTTTTCTCTGTATTCAGCTGGCTTACAGATTTATTTTTTTTTCTGCAGTGCAGGGTGCTCTGAGGGTCTAATGTTTCTGTACAAAGCACGTGTTTAACTTCAGGCCATCTTGAATTCTTTTATTGAAATTGTGCTTCTTTTCTTTGAGACTGCTCAACTTTGAGAGAGAACTACTTTGAGAGAGTATTCTACCTTACCAGTCAGAAATGAACATTCACCTTTATTGTTTGGGGTTCATAGGTAGTTCACAACTGGAATTAATGGCAGCATATTTGCATCAAACATTTTAATATAATGCATGATGCATCTTTATTTTAGTGTTCCCACCTGGGGAAGACCCCTATTCTGCTAGGCACAAGGTGGTTTGGTGTAGGGCAGAACTGTGACTGCAGCCAGAGTAGTTCTGGAGGACGTGTGTGTGGTTTCAAATAAATAGTAGATACAGGCGCATGACTACAGAGTTGATATTTCCAGTAAATTAGAGAATAAAAATGTCATGAGCAATTTAAATATTATTTATAGTTGACCTTCATGTCTGTTTTTAATATTCAATCTGCTGAGTGTTTAAAAAAGCAATTAAAAGTCCCATATAATGTTAAAACCCTTGATAAATGTAATAAACAAATGACATATTCAAAAGAGAGAATCTATGTCCCATTAGGAGAGAAAAAGAAAGATGAGAGCAACATATGGCAGCATAATTAGAATGATTAGGGAAGCACATCAACAGAATTTATGCTGCAGGGAAAATGTAATAAGAAACCAACACACTTTCCTCACTGCCTTGCAAACTGCAAATATCGCTCTCTGAAAAGGAGAAGATGCAGAAAGGGTCCCTGGCATTTAAAGCTGTAACTTGTGTTCTTCTGTCATTATTAAAGATGCACACAGCCATCTGCAAACCATTTATTTTTTGCAGAGTTCACATTGTCCCATTGCTTTGATTAATAAGGAGCAATATTACACCTCAGCTGCTTTTCAGAAAGATGCTATTTTGGAAACCTAATTAATACTCATTCCACAGTTAGCTTGAGGTGTTCGTTAGTGCCAGATACTGAGTTCTTATTTGTTTCTCATTATGTGGAGAGTATTGCTTCTCAATGCCAGCATTTTTGTTTTGCATTTAGGAATAACCTTTCGACACTCCTGCTTCCCACAACCCTCACTTCAGAAGAGCTAATAACACCTGTCATCATTATTTTCACACGCCTGTTAATGTCTGTTGAAGACATTGTGGGCTATTTACATAGATAGACTATCCTGATGCACAGCAAATATTCCTGCCATTTTCTGAACAGTCGGGCCAAAGAGAAAAGCAAAATTTAGAAACTTGGCAACGCAATTAAAACCTCAGTTTACCACTAAGGGTCAGTATGTACTAGGCAAAAGAATCGTTACAAACTTGAAAGAGTGTTTGGCCTAGCAGAAATAAAAAATAATTTTTCTGCCCTAAAACCCCCGGAGTATTTAATAAACAAAACAGAAAATCTATAGCAGAATATAGACACTGAACTTGTATAAACTCCATCAGCCCACTTCAATGAAACTGGAGATTAGTAGCATGTTACCGAAGCAGCCTGAGGTTTAGTAGAGGGTGCAGAATTATCTTGCTCGAGATTTGCTCAAAGTGCTGCTATCCTCACTGGAGGATAAAGGAGAGAATACGGCAAAGCAGACGGCATTCAGCATCCACTCAGTTGCCAAGTATAATGCTGTGCATGAAAAGGTTAAATGTAATTGCACATGTCAGGAATCAACAGAACAACTGAGGCTCTTTCTGGAGCTCACTCTTGCGCTGCGCTGCTATAGAAAAAATAATAAAAAGAATGAAAAAAGAACATCTGTGGGCCTGGGCACTAACATGGATGCAATAGGAGAGGAAGAAAGGGGAGTTTGAGGGACAGCATGTTTTAAATATGCCCTTACATTGCCCCCCCAGGGTTAGAGGACAGACAATGCCTTATTTACTGCAGGAATAAGGTCCCTCATGAGAAAAAAACTTATCTCAAGAGAAAAGAAATGAGGAAGGGAGCCCTGCACTGAGCAGACATTTTGTTGTACAGTGCCAGCTGTACAAAAGCAGACTTGCAGCCTGCAGGAGCCCTGCTTGGGTCCCTCCCCAATCTCCACAGCCTACCCAGGCCAGCTCTGCAGAGAGCCACCCAGTGCTTCACCTTCTTCAGTAAAAGAAATGTTTTTTTTTTAAAAGAGGGAAAGCCATCACCAGCCTGGCCCTTGATGTTAGAGGAAGCAGAGATGAACTGAAAGTCTCTTCCTCACTGACTGCCTGGACCTTGGACACCATGGGAGGCCCTGGCCCAAGCACAGGTAATAGAACCTCTGCTGCAACCCTGCCTCGGAGTCAGTGTTGGATGTGACACTTTTGGTTAAATAACACCAACAGTGCAAGAACTAATGGTGATTTTTACGTTTACATTATTGGGAAGAAATAGTGATACTAGGAGAAGACAGTGGGTAAGTCCTTAAAGACTTCAACAGAATTTATAGCAATCTTAAAAAAAAATAGGCAAGAAATCCAGTAATTAAATTGATATGAGGGTAATAGAAGCTTTCATGTACACTACACATCATATTTCTCCAAAGGAACGTATGTTATTGGCCAAAACCTATGGTCTTTCTTAAGCAAAATTCCTCTGACTTCAGTGAAAAGTATGCTTGAGAAAGCATACGTTGGAATGCTTTAGAAAGGAGTTTTAAATCTTGACTTTTAATATCTACTTAAGTATCATCTGATTTTGCACCTGGAGAATAAACAACATATACCATTCTGAAAGTCAAATACAGTTCAAACTGGGTGGGGTTTTTTTCCCCTATTATTTATAAAGTGTAATTATACTCAGGTCCACAGTCAACCCGAAACAGCGTGTTCAGTGATGAATTTTCCAAGCTCCTATCAGGTGTTTTGTGTGTTGCCTTTGAAATGCTGAGATTCCTAAGTGTTCAATACCTTGTCCTGGTATCAAGTGTTATAAATCATGTCCATGACCTGTCCTTTGCTCACAGGACCTAGACAGTTCTCATCTGCAGTCTGTGGGTACTAATAACCAGCAAAAAGCCATTAATATCCAAAGTGCTTTATTAGCTAGCAACACAGAAAGATGGTGTGAGGTTAAACGCCAATGACTGATTCACAGCTTGGGAGTACTGTGGCAAGAGCAATTTTGTGAAGAGCCTGGTGCTGTGCGAAAGCAAAGCCATGGCAAAGCTGGGACCAGAGCCCAGCTCTTCTCGCTGCCATTCCAGACCTAACTTTGGGCCATTCAGTTTCTGAGGGGTCATTTCCTTCTTTTTGTTGTTTGTGACATAAAAAGCTCTCAGTCCTGTAAGTCCTGTAGCAGCTTCTGTATAATTGCAGAGTCCTTTAGTCCTTCTTGCACACCCTTGCTGAGCTGGAGTCATGGATCCTGTCTGCAGTGTTTCTACAGAAAATGGAACCAAAGAGGACAGATAGAGAGATACAGATGGAGGGAAAAATGGCTCTCAAATATAAAGAAACACTTGTTGGCAGATCCTGTTCTCAGCAGGTCTTCGTGGAAGACCTCAGATTGAGAGTGAAATCACCATGCAAGGCATAGACAAAAGGCTCTGTGTATTCCTATATTTCATCTCTTTTTTTTCTTTTCTTTTTTTTGTTTTTTTTTTTTTTTTTTTTTTTTTTGCTTGCTCAACCCTTTAAAGGAGACTTACAGCAGTGGGAAGTTAAACTGAGGATAAAACTTTTGTATCAAAGGCAAGCAGTTAATACAAAATAACAGTGAATTCATTTTAAAAATTGCCACTGATAAAAAGTTGAAATAATCTGTTAAGCATGACTTTGAAGAAACATAGTTTTCCTTCTGCACCTTGTTCCATTTTATGGAATTTGGAGTTTGCATGGTCTAACAAATGAAAAGGTTGGTATGAACCATGCTGACTTCAGCCAAAACCCTGGGACTCAGACACAAGCTGAATTTGTGCAGCTTGCTGTGCTGTCGCTCACTGGCTCAAACTGAGCCAAGTGCAGGGCAGGAAGGCTGTGACCCGTCCTTGCTGCAGGTGACAAAGGGGGATGTGGCATTTCCCGTGGCTCAGCTGGTGCTGGGACGCTGCTCACAGGCCTCGCCCATGCCTGTGCTCCTCACTCCCAAACTGAAATATTTTCTAATGCCTCCAGATAACAGTGATCTCGTGCAGAGAGAAATCGTTTTGGCTGCTGTGACGAGGCAGCCTCAGACCAAAAGCAAGACAAGTATTTAAGTGTCAGGTATCCAGGGAACACAGGCAAGAGTGTCTTTGCATCCTTCTCTAGACAGCGTCACCTCTGCTTACTTTGTTACTTTTTTCTGTCTACATCACTGCAAGTAACTCTACGAACAACAGTAAAAACATCCTTAACTGAAAGGATCATTTTATACGAACATTTCTCTGTATGCTAGACAAACCCTCTGTACAATAGACAATCTTGTCTAAATTAATGTATTATTTATTTTGTACCTTTTAAATCACTTTTATTTACAACAAGCCTTAGATACAGCTCACACTCAGTAGTTAAGCTCTGGCAGTACTGACGTCAGGGAGCTAACACATTTGCGAATTACATTTCTAAGTCATAGAAAATAAAAGAAAAAAAGACTTTAAAATAACTGTTTTATCTCTGGGAATAAGGGTCACAGGACAGGTGTGCAGTGTCTGCAGAGCCCCTCCGAGGGCCCTCCCGGGAGCGCCGGTGCCGCGGGCACGGTGAGCGGGCGGGGCAGGACACGGCGGGGCCGAGGGTCAGTTCAGTGACTCTCCGGATGGGGCTCGGGGCAGCTCTGCACCGGTTAATGCCCCCACTCCTCTTCCCTCTCGCCAACTCCCTCTTCTTCTTCTGGAAACACTGAGTCACTCTGACTCTTCAGATGCTTAATCCCTGAAAATACAGAAATCATGATTAAGGTTGTATTTAGCTTGCATCAGGTGTTTTTTTGTGAAGGAAGAAACAGAAAACCAAAATAAGGGCAAGTTTACTGCCCATATTTACTCGCTTTTTCACAAACCTCTTATTTCAAATCATGCTATGGTGTATTTACAACAGAGATATTCTCTTCCTCGAATAAAGGCTCAGGACAGTATTTGCTTCTCTTTTTTCCTTGGTAACCCTTGATCAAGTTTGTGTTGAACACCATTGCAAGGCTGTCCTGAGGCAAAGAGAGCATTGCACCTGACAGAGAGGAGACTGCTGGCACCAAACCTGTGACAAGACTGGATCATTTCTTACATGGAGGATGTGTTCTTTTGACCTCCAGATGCCATGAGGGGCTGGATGAAAAGGGTAAATACCTATCACAGAACATTTGGAAGTTCAGGTTTGAGGAAAGTTACCTACTGCTGGCTGGTTTCAGCCAACAAGTGAAGCAGACTCCCTGAAAATGAATCAAATTACAGTTATTTCCCTGTCTCATGTTCAGCACAAGCAAGCAGACCTCAACGAATGGGCCTAGTCCCATCTTCTCAGCTCCGCCTTGGTGTGGTAGAAGAATTTGAGCTGGAAAAGGAAGCAACATCAAGATAAAAAGATGACAGAGAGACCAGAGAGGAAGGGTTGTTATTTTCAAAAAACCTAAAAAGCAAATGCACAAGATTGGTCTCTGGGTCCTCTAGTTTATGACAAACAAAGTGGGAACATAGCTGTTCATCAAAAATGCATGATTTGAACAAAACTTAAGCCTGAATTAGGCTATTTTCTGGTGCCATTACTGTCATTACCTAAAAATACTTTTGATTTTGTTAAAGATCATACATAGATCTAGTCACCATTTCTAACTGCCAGAAAAAAGGCTTTCCTTTTGTATCACTTGCTCTCTGTGATGAGGAGAAATGACACCCCAGCTGCTTTATATAACTGCTGCTAGATAATCAAACACCCCAATATGCACCCTGCAAATCATAGCACTTGTAGGGGCACGGTTTTCAAAACGGGGTTCACCCTTGAAGGGTGAGGGCAAGATCCAGATAACTGCTAATTGTGAGTACGAAGAATTGATGATGGTGTACATCCAAGAGCTTTGGCCCCAGTGTCACTTAATCTGGAAGTTCCTACACCTCACTGTTTATGTCCACACCACTCCAAAACACAGGATAGATTTTTTCCAAGTATATCACTTGAAAAAAATCTCAGCATAAGTTATTCCAGTTCCACAAAGTTACAAATAACTGAAAACAGTATCTTGCAACGGCTGTACAACAACCAGCTCCACTTCTAACAGGAGCCCATCACTCTGTGCTGGGCTCTGGGCTCCTCTCTCTCTTTTCTTCCACACAAACGACAGCACACGGTCTCCCGGGAAACTGTTGTTCAGACATAAACCAAGCAAACACATTAACGCTCCCAAGCCACGGTTCTTGTAAGTGTGCCCTGCAATAATCAAGGCATTTCCAATTAAGGAACTGTGATACATGAAGGTGCTCAGCTACCACCAAGCTCTTAGCAGCTTCTCTTCAGCAACACCCTTTAGTAAGATAAGCACTTTAAATATGATTTCACCTAACTATAGGTTAATGGACATTTGTTTCCAAATTATGTTGTGTTTTTAAGGTAAATTTGTCTCCTGTTGTTTCCTCTGCACTTACAGAGCCATTTCTTGCACAATTCACAGTACTCATCTAACAGCTGCTGTTCAGTACAGGAATTGCTAGGAGCCAGAGTGCATCATTTTTTAGGGAGTTTTTCAAAGATGAGAAGGGGATAGTTATGGACAGAAAAGAAGGCATGTGATACGTGGTATGATGAACCCATGGAGCTATATTTTTTGTAGGAGTGAAGACTTTTGGTTATGTGGTTTAATTGCAATATTAAGTATGAAAATTGTAGGAAATGGAGAGAAATTACATCAATGAGCATTACCCATTGATTTTTGCATGGCAAGTAGCTATTGATCTTATTCAATGATTTTTTCATAACCTCCATTCTGCAGCCTGCCTTCGCCTCTGCCCGTCATTTTATACTACAGTGTCACTTGGAAGCTTCCTTCTCTGACCAATAAGTGCACAAGACTTGATGTACTTATTTATAAGCCTCAAGATGTTCTCACAGCATCAGGTTGTCAGTATGAACTGACCCTAGGTGTGGCATTATGAAATAAGATGCTCATGTACACAATGGAATAAATTAGTGTGAATTGACATAGAGTTAATGAAATCCTTGTCAGTAGCATGTGAACATGTATGACAGGAAATGCTGGTAAGCGTCCTGAAAAGATACATGTCATGCACAAAGCTACAGACTTTTACAGTGCAAAAAATGGCCTGGAGTAATAAAAATACTTAGTTAAATTGCAGCAATCATACTCTTGGATTAAAAGCATGTCTAGTGATGTAACATTGCAGTAGCCCACAGTGGCTGCCAAGGGTGGTCAGAAGGCATTGGAGCTGGGCAGGTGCACACTGGCACATTCAGCCACAGCTCAAGAGAAGAGGCTGGTACAGTGGCTCTCCAGCATGGCTCCAGTGGGGTTACTCAGGCTGTGCCCTACCCTTTGTCAATACGAACCATATGACAAGCAGGTGGTGACGTGAAGCTCTGCCCACAGAGGTGTATTGCTGCATCAGGTCAGCATCTTTGCTTAGCAATATCTGAGTTGTTTGCTGAAAGGTTACATTCTGTTAGACACTGAGTAAAAATTCCTTACTCAGGTCACCTCAACCATTTTTACAACCACAACTATGGCAATGTTAATTTATCAGAAAGGGTATTTCCTTCTCATCTTTTCAATCTTCGTACCAGTAACACAGCTCATGCCCTCAGCTTTCTCAACTAGTAACCAAGAAGAACCAAAATGCTGTAGTTTGGGGATTACTTCTGTTCACTGATTGAACATGGTGTAGAGATGAGCATGAAATAAATACTGTAAGATTTCACTTGTAGCAAAAAAGCAAAACAAAGCCAGGATATTTTAGAAGAAATAGTTTGTATGTAAGAGCATATCCAAGTTAGAAACATCAAGTTACTGGTTCCACATAAACTACACAAGCTTGACAGTATCAGTTGCAAATAGGAAGGACTGCAAATGTTGATCCATGGAGTCACCCTGTCTCATCAATGTCCTTTTCCCCAGGCAATGGGTAACTCCGGATTCGTGGGTACCCCCACTTTCCTGAAGCGCTGTGCCTGCGCTGTCCTGATGCTGCTTTGTTTCTCTTACTGGATGCCCTGCCCTGCTCTCCCCTTTCTTGGGGGCAGGGCTCACAGGGTGCCAGCCATCCCAGTATCCCCACAGGTTTGCAATTCCCTCTGCACCTGACCCAGCCATTGCTCCACAATGTCACACCCTGCCTGGGGCTCTGCTCTTCACCTGGAACGTCTGACAGCAAAAACCCCCTTCCAGACCAAACACTGCCCCTTCTCACCACTCCCTGAAAACATTTCACACCCATAGTGTGTTCAGACTCTTCCTCATGCTACTTTAAAACAAAGTCTGTCTGAACACTGCTAAAGCCAGCAGGACAAGAATTGGTTTTTCTCTAAGGGCTTATATTTCGCTGCAGGTAATTTAATCCAATTAAAGTTGATAAACAAACCCACAATTCCAAGCCATATTGAGCAGCCATACACCAATATAATATAATAACTGTCAATTCTTTTTAGATGAAGTCACTGTCTCAAAGAATATTTCCAGATTTCTTGATACTTATGAATGTGAATGGGACAATTTTCTGGCATTTTGTAGTCACATCACATCCGTGCTGCTTCATCAACAGCTGTCTTTTTGCTTCTCTCCATCTAACCAAAGCACCAGCTTAGAAAGCTAAGCAGGATCACAAGATTTGAAATAACTAAGTGTTCCTGAATTAAGTATCTCCTGGAAAAAAATTTTTAAAATATTCAAGTGATTAAGGCAGCTCCCCATCCTATTTAACACCTCTTTCTTCACCCTGCTTCACTGCCCAAGGAAGGGTGTTGACATTTACCAAACTCAGGATTGAAGTCTGGTTGGCAGCTTGAATTCCCTAAAGTTTGAAGGGTTATTTAGTTTTATGATTTGGAGCTGATCCTCTCTCTATCAAAAACACATTTCCAGATTTGCAGAAAGCAGTGAAAGGCACAGATAAAACAGGCTCATTTTCAGCGTTTCAGAACTCAATTCACTTTGAAATTATCAGGCAAACAAACCTGGCCAAAGAGGATAACAGCCAAATAAAAATGTCTCAGCCAATGTTAAATGAATTATTTTCAAGTTTCCTTAGCAAAAATGAGAATATCAAAAGAAACATCATATAGCTATACCACTAAACAGAAAAAAGGACAGTTCTTTCTAATGGTACATTTTGGTTTGCATTTACCAGTCAAATATGTTTTGATTTGTCTGACATGTCTTCCTCATAATTTTTTTTCCAAACCGAAGTTTTGATTTAAAATATGCCAGCAAACAAACAAACAAACAGTCAGAAAACACAAAATCCAAAAAACCAACAACAACCAAACAGAAAAAAACTAGTATCATTAAATCCAGCATCTGCCGCAGGTCCTTGGCTGAGTTGGGTGCAATGGAAGGCACTTGTGAAGAGCCAAATGAAGCTGGCAGGTCTTCCAGGGCAGCCTCCACCGTGTATAGGGATGGCCCTTACAGTTACAGGAGAACAAGTAGCTGCATCAGATCAGGGGCAGCTTTGGGGCACCCAACAGCAGCCCGCCTGTACCAAGGGAAGTTACCCAGAAGATGAAGGTGTCTGGTCCTGAATTGGAAGAGAGTATTTTCTGACTGGATATAAGGAAGAAATTATTCCACTGAGTGTATTTAAGCACTGGTGTGGTTTCCCAGTGAAAACGTGATGCCTCCTTTCAAGATTTTCACTACTGAACTAGACAAAGCCTTGAACAACCTTGGTAAATTTGGTGCTAATTCTGCTTTATGCATCAGGTTGAACTATGGACTTTCCCAGGGTTCCTCGCAACCTAAATGACTATATGATTTTATGAAATCAAAACTCAGTAAATGCATCTTACAGTTTATAACAGTGTATTAACATTAAACTGTGGCCTGCATATTGATCCACCTTGGAGCTTCAAATGACTCCTTTCTCTGCAAAGTGATGAGGTGTCTAACTGCACCAGTCAGGCTTACTTCAGGAATAAGATTCCTCTTCACTCCTTGAAACCATGGGACCAGACTAAATCAGTACTTCTGTACTGATTTTAGAAAACATACAAACTCATCCACTGTGATCCATATATACATGTATGTGAGGCACATATTGTTCCCAAACACAAGGCATGAAAATAATGGGATTAAAGTCAGTGAACCTGGAGCATCTCTTGCATGTGACAGATACACCTGTGAGACAAAATCTCCCACAGAAATCATACCCCTGTTGTGGCCCAGGGCATGAAAATGCAGCAGAAAGGATGTAATTCCTGTGAGGGAGGCACAGAGCTGCTGCCCTGCAGATGAGACCTGCTGCTGAAATGGCTCATCTTCCCTTGGGGGCCTCAGGGGCAGATCATTGTCCCAGTCGCTACCAGTGCGTGGTGCCTGAGGGTGCTGACTGCCATCGCAATTGAAAGAATATGCTCAGCTGCCTGCAGATGTAACAGGTTAAAAAACCACACTGTGCTAATAAAACCAAGGCCTATGACTCTCAACACCTCACAAGATGTTTTGCCAGATATTTCCAGAAGCATCCAGTGCTCCGTGTGATGGAATGTGCTCCCCTCTGCTGGTCAGTGCCAGTGGGAGAGCCCAGAGCCTGTCCCTGCCATGGGCACCACACTCCAGCTCTGACAGACACAGGGCACAGCCTCCGCTCACTCTGAAAAGCATCAACCGAGCTCTGAAATGCATCAAATGCTTCCTGCTCTAGCCACCTCCAGCAGAAGCCGAGGACCATCAGAGCCTGCAGGAGCAGCTGCCTAGCAGAAGCCTCCTTTGACAGAAGCTGAATAATTATTACAAACTTTTCCTCTCTATGATGACTTTCAATTCAACAGAATACAGCTTCACCAGCCTCCATTCTCGGCACTTTCTGCTTCATAGTAGGTTAGAAAAACCCAGTTTCATCATCTTCAAATGTTCATTGTCAGGTGCATGCCAGCTACACTGCCAAATTTATTTAAATGTAAGTAATACATGTCTTGTCTTCTCTCTGCCCCATTTGGAGAAGATATCAGAAACGCAGCTGTCCTTACTGGTCATGGAGAAACTCAAAACTTACCCTTGCACACACATCTCCTAGGCACTTCGACTTTCTTGATCAAAAATTTGGTCGTTTGGCTGTGAAAAAATTAAATCCTACTATATATTTTTTTCTTCTTTTAAACAGCTGAAATACAGGAGAGCATATGTTCCATGCAAGAGCAGAACAGGAAACCAGGAAGAAAAACGCTATAGTTTCCCAAAAACCTATTTTGAGCTTTCTCTTGTTTCCTCTTTGCATAAATGACCTGTTATCTATCTCCTTCATCTGTACAATCAGTTCCTGAAACCTTTAATCCATTTTTACTTAATTGAGTGGTTTAGATAAGCTCTCCTTGCATACAAGTCAGAGTTCAGTGCTTAAGCTTTCATTAGTAACTCTTAAAAACCATTAACCCTATCCTTAACCCTACCTGCCTCCCCTTCTTCTCCCTCTACCATTCAGCTCACCAAAAACTATGCTCACTGGTTCCACCTTATCAGCCCTCTCTGCCCCCATCCTCCATTTCCTTTGATCCAGTTGCCCTTGGATCCAGTCTCAAAGCTTTCTGGCCAAGTGACTAGTGATGTCTCTCTTCATCCTTTCCAGCTTGCTGATGTCTTTGCCTCTGACACTTTTTGCCCTGGTTCTCCTTCACCCTGGTTCTTCTTCGACTGTTGTAATGCTTTTCTCTTTTCTCCTTGCCATTCTCTAAAAGTCATTTCCCCTTCTGTCCAAATTAAACTCTGGAGTGCATCTTCTATGCAAGCTTGTGGAAGTCTAAGACAGTATCTCAAAGTGGTCAGAATCAAGCTCTTGATTTGCAGTCCCATCCACAATGTTCACCCACCATGACCAACACTGTCTTTTTTTCCTGACATTTAGGCTTACACATTTCTGATTTCCACTCTTCTCTAGATCCCCATGTCCAGCTGTCATCTGAGTCTTGCATGATTTTCTTGCTTAATGTATCCCATATAGTCTTTACCATTTATCCAGACTTTGAAACTCTCCTTACCCTGGGGTCTTCACTACTACCACATCTGCTTCTCCAAGCTTTATAAATGTACCTTTTCTCCTGCCACTCCTTTCCCCCTTGAGTTCCCTCCATTGATTCCCTCCAAGACATTTCAGACTAATGGTGGCTATTTTTGCTTTCAAGGAAAATTAAATTTCTTCATGTACTATGGGCATCATCTGCACTCATCTCGAATCAGGAAATGATACAGCTTTGCTTCTCAAATTGCTAGGCTTTTAGATTAGCATTTTCATTCTTTCTCTTGAAGTTCTGGAGAGGGAGAACTATCTGCCTCCACAGCTCCTTCCAAATCCTCAGTTACGGAATTTCAGAGGCAACCGGAGAACATTTTTGTTGCCAGCCTGCTGAGATAAAGACTTTTGCTTTCCTCCCTAGTATTCTCTATCTGTTTCTGGGTTCAGTTGCTACACCCTAGCTGGGAGTTCCCTGGTGCAATAACCAGCTTCTCTTAAATGTTTGAACAAGGTTTATGTGGCACAAACCAAATTCCTGGTGTGGGTTCCCAGATGCTTCATTAACCTTAATATGATATGACAAGAACTGTGGCGTACAGTGATCGGTGGATGATGACTGAGTATGAACAAAGAGCCAGACTACAACTGATATTTTTATGCAAACACAAGATGCATTTTGCATGCCTTTCCTTGTGTTTCTTCACTCCAACCTAGAAGAATGGCTTCAGTCTGACAACTCTGACAACTGGCAGCTATTATTTCATCTGCTGATGCTCATGTTCAATAATCACACCAGATGACCTGGTGGCAGGAGGCTAATCCTGCTTCCAAGCAGATCTGGCAACGAGAGCCCAGCCTTTGTATCCCAAGGCAGCCACTGTCTTGGGTGGTCTCTGAGCTACTGGCGGTTCAAAGAGCATCAAAAAGTTATCTATGACACGGCAGCAATAAAACACAATAAAACACACAGCCCCAGACCTTGACAATTCCCATGTGTATGAGTGAGTGAACAGAAAAAACGTGAGGGAGGGAAGGCAAAATAAAAATAAATGGATGTGGAAAGTTTTGCTTTAGAGATGTTGGCAACTGTGAACAGTCTGCTTGATACAGCCTTGGAAAATTTTCTAAAATTTGGGTTGTCCTTTATTGAGAAAGACTGAAAAATAGTGCACTGTGCAATGGTCTCAAGGGACTCTGAGTGGTACCCATTCCTGTAAGTTTTTGTTAAGTAAGGTTTCACAGAAGCTTGATAACCAGCATGCAAGGGTTGCCCTTACTCCTGTGGCCAGTGAGTCTGAACATAACCAGGTCTTTTCTTTATTACACAGATCTTGGTCCCACTCCTCCAGAAATTAATGAAAAATTAAGAGTCAACTTATGTATCTAATGTTAAGTTCCAGTTATAAAGACAAAACTGCAGCTACTGTTTATTTACAATGAATGTATGTAAGATACTGTAAATTACTGTTGTATGTGGCTTTAAAGTTTGAGACATGAGATAAACAAATTGACACAGAAAGTAGGTACTCAAACTCCTGTTTGGATTAGCCTAGAAGAAGAAAAGTCAGGCTGTCACTCTGTGATTTACAATTGATGGAGTCTTCAAATGCCAGCAGATATGGTGGACCTCCAACATTTAGAATAAAAAGAATCTGAAGCACCAGCGTGGCAGTTTAAGCTATGCTGACATTATAGCAATCTATAAATAAATATAAAAACCTTCTGTGTGTTGTATTATTTTATTCCTAAGCTCAAGTTGAGAAGGAGAAAAAATTCTCACATGTGTTGTGATTATGAGACCAAGACATTATTCAGCCTTGCAATTTAATTTACTTTTTTTCCTCTCTCTAATATACATGACTAAATCAAAACAAATGATAGACAGCACTGGCAAATATGACAAGTTTATGTAGGTCACATATCTGATGTGGAGCAGATCAGATCATCAGCATATTCAGCAGGTCACCATGGCCCCGCAGAGGTTTGTGAATGATCATTCGGAAACCCAGCAACACAGTCTGACTAATTTTCTAAATTTCTGCTGGTTGCTACTAACTCTTCTCTTAGCTTGAATCATACAATCCTCAGTGGTCATGGCAAGCCTTTTAAATGACAAATGTTGAGGCTCATTTGAGGCTACTTTCAGTCAAAAGGCTCACTGTTAAACTATCACAATGAAGACTGTATGAGAGCAGCAAAAATCATGTTGCAAATGTCTGGCTACTTTCCATTTTGTTCTCTGAGACATCACTTTCAACTTTCCCTTTTTCCCTCTCAGAATGGCTTGAAGCAGCACTGGCTCCTTAAGAGTAGTGTGAAGGAGCTTCTTGCACAGAAAGGCTTTTGTTGGTCCTCCACAGGCTGGCCAGAACATGCACTGGAGAGAGGGGTCAGCTTTGCCATGGCTGAAAGGACTGCATCTCCCACTTACAGCAGCCTAAAGAGTAAACAGAGAGGGTTTTGCCGCCTCAGGCAACTTCTGCTAGCATGGAAACATCTTGTTCTGCTGGTTCCTTCCTTCCTTCCCTTGCTAGCCTTCAGACTGCAGAAGTCAGCCAGTCTTCAGAGTTCAAATGAGGAGCAGAAGCTCCTGCAGTCAGCCAGCCAGCAAGTGGGTGTTTCAGCCTGTGTCAGTCTCAGCCCAACACTAATCGCACTCTGGAAAACAAGAAAATATTTCTTAGCTGATTCTGTGGAGGATGGCTCTTGGTCAAATACCTCAAAAACTTGATCAGAAAAACATGCAGAGGTGGCTTCCACGTCAGTAATGAATCCGGGCAGTACTGCAAGGCTCTCCTCCTCATGGCTCCTGTGCTGCTCTGACCAGGCAGCTGGGGCCAGCAATCAGGAGAGGATTAGAGTTTTTCAGCTGACACTTTTTCATCCCAATTTTTCACAGCTAAGAGATAGGCTTAGTACTGTTGATAAGCGTGCTTGAATTCAACCAATGCAGGCAGACCTTCAAAGATGCTGTGCTTCGAGGGGTCCTGGGAAGTTTGTTAGATGGTCAGAATCTCCTCTGAGAAAGCACTTGTCTGGAAGCCAAATCTTCCTGGGCAATGTGTTCATTTGCTGGAATTGCTAAGCCCTCACTTTTAACACCAGCGCCACTTTCAGTCAGGCAGCTGTCTGCCTAAGAGTAGGTCAAAATCACAGGACCGGCAGAATTGTTCCCTTATGTCAAACGATTACAGTAATTCCACCAAATAAAAGGCCATATTTTCAAACCTCTCATCAGCTTCTCCATAATAACAGAAGTCAAAAGCTCTGCTACTGTCACAAATTATCTGTTAGAACTCACTGGCCTTATAAGTGTACGAGTAGCATTTTCTAAGCACAGTTTCTTTAAATTAAACCATTTTACGCTTCCACAGGCAACTTCTGTCATTCTTAGGATTCACCACATGCTTCTCCAGCCTATGTATCCAGTTGGAGCCATTCCGTAGCCTATCTTAAAATAAGCCAGGATGCTAAAAGTTGGAAGTAGGTTTAACAGCTAGAAAATCACATCAGCAAAGACCTGGGAAAGATGAAGCTAAAGACAGCATGAAAGGATGCTCAGTATTTCAGCTATAGAAAGTAAGTCTTTTTAGAGGGAAGAGCCAAATTTTAGTTATATAGACTGCTATGTACAAAATAAAACAATTGTACCATCCTACATGCTGTAAGTAAATAAGAGAAAAGTTAAGGAGAATTAGATAAATCTTAACTTTCATAAGTCTTAACTTCTGCATTCTAAACTACAGGCCATTGTTCAACCTCAAATATAGATCAAGTGTAGAATTAGGTTGAAGGTTGTGCTTTATGCCAGAGATTCAGTTATAAAAATAAGGGTCCTTTCCAGGCCTTGAAATCAGTGAGCATTTACAAAAGTGGCCCTCCATTTGTCTCTAGGAACAAATGCTTTGTTCTAGACACTACATAACAGCTACTATTCCTTTTACAGAGGATAAAAAAAAGAGTTTGGCTCCCAATATGTTAAAAGATTAAATGGCAACTTATGTGTGAGGAAGGGAACTGCCATAGTTTTATTTCCTCTAATCTGCTCCTGCCAATAGTGGCAACCAAGAATGTTTTCCCTTTTTTAATTTTTTTTTTTTACTTCTTGAGTTCTCAATGGGAAATCTCTGACCTGCTCTCCTGGCCATTTCTCTTACTACAGCACAGTTATGTCTGTGTGTATTCTCGTCCTAAACTCCTGTTGGTGCTGTGCAAACCAGTCTTCAAAGCAAATGCCTAAGCATTTGTAAGGGATTTGACTTCAGCAACTAATTCTTGGGGAAAATGGTGTATTAGAGAACCTGAACTGAAGGAGTCTGAGCTTTTTGGACCTTACATGGGCTGACACTTGCACCTAGTTGGTCTGTGAGGTACTTATGGTTGCACTGTGACAGAAGAGAAGCATGAAATTCTATTCACGTCATATGTTTTAACTTCAAATTAAATTACGTCCATTCAAATGGCAATTTTCATTACGGTTTAAAAATTGTATTGGCTTCCTTGAAGCTGGATAATTTTCATTTGCTTGTGATTAGGGAAAAAAAGCTCTGAAATTTTGCAGCTCCCTTTATGAAGAAAAAAAATCCACCAAAAAAAAATATTAGCAATACCAGAACATTTAGTTTTGCCTAGTTTTTTAAACCTAAAAAATGTAGACATGCTACAGGAAAATTAATTTGATTTTCATATGCATTCAAAACACAACAGAAATTAATGTTTTTTCTTTCAAACCCTGACTGAAAATGCTTTACAAAACATTTTAATCTTCCCAACTTCATGAGCCATTTCTGAGAAGCTGCATTACAGTTTTCTTAAGGCATTCTATCTGACTTCAGTGTTAGTGGACAGCATTATCCAGCTGCTCACTTTTTCCTGGACAACTGCACTGTGGAGCTATTTTTTTAGATTTTGACTGACATGGGAATTTTTCTGAGGTTAAGAAACCTAAACAGTTGAAAAAAAACTTATTGCCACATCCTTAGGGGAGAGAATCCTTGACGGAGAAGGGGAGGCTGTAATATTGAGAAGGAGAAGTCTGAGTATGTGATGGACTGAATGAAGTCCTGTGACTAACAACTGAACAGTTTTTGCTTCTTCTGTTTCACCCCCCGGTCTGGCAAGACACCCCCAGAATTCTGTTCAGTTTATATTCTGGCTGCATATTTTCCATTTTTGTTATTCTTTTTGTGGCTATTGTTTCTTTCCATGCTCTGGGGCAGATACAGAAAAAAATTTGTTAATGGCAGATTTAAATTTCTTGCTGAACACTCTGTGCAGCCTGAGATTTTTAGGGTTAGGAGGAAAAGCTTTCCAGTGAGTTTTCAAACTGAAGACAGGAGCAAAATCTTTGCTGGTCACCCACAATTCCAAGGTGGTGTTTCTCTGCTATACTTCCATGTACTGTGTGGCTTTCACTTTTGATTAATCCCGTCTGTTTCTTTTGTCAGAAGTCTATAAACTTCTCTGTTAATTTGCTGATGAATCCCCTACTGAGTTATAATTATAATCTTCATAGTGATCCTTCCTATGATGACAAAGGAGATAGGATTTTGGCATCAGCACAACCTCACATCAGTAATATTGTAAATGTTGAAATGAGCTCTTCTTTTACATATTTTATAAACAACTTCAAAATTAAAAAAACCTTGTAATGATTAAACAAGTGATTGATAGGCCAGTGTTTACCTTATTATCCCCACTGCAGTTGTTTCATGGGTGGCACATGAATAACAGGCAATCACTATTTTCTTCATGTTACAGGTACCGTGGTTGCAGCCCTTACATCCAAGTAGGAATCCATCAGAATGAGCCTCTTTAGTTTTCACCACAGTGCCTGTGAGCTGCTGAGATCATCTCAAGCAGCTGAGATCCATTTCAGAAGACTAAAGCTGAAGATGGCCTGGATCCTTCCGCTCTCCCTCTGCAGCAGGCACTCCATGCTAACCAAAGCAGAGCCTATGGTATGAGCTATGAATCAAGTCAGCCACCCTCCCTAGGAGCACCGGAGAACTGGAGGATCAGAGCTAGTCTGTCCTCTGTTTTCCCTTGCTGCAGGAGAGGTTTTTATCGCATTAAGAGCTAACTTATTTGGGGCTTACAGCCTACCCTAGCAAGTCCTAATTTTTGCTTCTGAGACATTTTCCTAGGACACAGTATCACCCACCCAAACTGACACGTAGAGAGCTGTCTTACAGAAGCAGGGAATGTACTTCCACAAAAGATGTCAGGTGCAAGGTGAAAGGTGAAATTTGGATATAGGCAGCTGTGGGATGATGTTTTCACCGTGTTGTCATTCCCATGTGGTTAAAGGTTTTGTCTGTGCCTATTAGCTCTCACCCAGAAGGTTCCCAGCCTGGTGTAGGCACCAGTGATCATTTTCACTGGGCATTTTGGATGACTCTCATGACTTGGGCGCATAAAAGGGAACAGCATTGCTTTGCTGCAAGGAACAATTTTCACAGAGTAAGGGTACAAATCCCTTGAATCAAGGGGAAAAAAACACATTGTAGCAAGTTATGGTGTTTTGTACAGTAATATAGGTAGATTTTCACACCCCTAAAACAAATGCAAACCGATTTAGTACATAATGTTTATGCACAACCAGGGTACTTCTCTGGTACAGAAATTCAGCAAAATCAAATTCCTGGCTTAAACATCAGAAGATGTCTTGCACAGTGTCTCTGATCTTTTGGGACAGGAGAAAAGAGAACAGCCGAAGATTTAGTTTCACATCTTTAGTAATATTTTAAATTTTAAATGTTTTCATTTTAACTTGTTCGGCTTACAGACAACTGAAACCCCCCAAATTCTTCTATTTAACTACTTTTGATTGCTGTAAAATTACAACCCAAGATTAAGAAATACATTATTCAACATAAAATGCAGTCACCACGAATTATTTGCATTGCAGTAGATACAACCAGTCTCACCTTGCAGCTGCCATGGGCAGCACAACATTGGGACAAAATCTTTAGTGGCTCTTTCTTGTGTGAGTGACTTGAACTTGTGAGAAACATACCTCTTCTGGTCTGCCTAAGGCATCAAAATACCCCAGAGCCAGCATCCAGTACAACCAGAAGGCAATTATGCCATAGAAACACCCTATCTGACACTCAGAATTGTCAGAGCCTGAAAACAAGTTGCTCTCAATTTTTCTGGAAAGCACAGCAAGAATATCAGTTTACTCAGTTTAACTGGGGAAAATATAGACAAAGTACAGAAAAGCTAGACTCTTCTCTAAAGGTTTAGACACATTCAGATCACAGATTCTTTGAAAATTAGTTTTTACACTTCTTACTCTAGATCTCGCTGAGTTGAAATAAAAGTCAGGCTCTAATCACTCATGTGATTTGGGGAACACTGCTGGAATGCAGGTGAAATGCAGTAATGACCTGGCGGATTTTAAATTGAGATTAGTCAGATTGAATATAATTCCACTCCTTACAACTGTTCTTGTCATTCAACAGTGGAGCTGCACCCAGGAGTCACCAGAGGGAGCCTGCATGCCAAAAATCCCACTGACTTTTTTTAAAAAACTCTTTCTTGCAGATTTCAAGGAAATTGAAAGCTGAATTTACGTAGTTTATCCTCATTGCTGAAAGAAAAAGAGAAGCCTGCTGCCTCCCTTTGCCTCTGTAGGGGATGGCCAGCCTGTGGGTGCTCGGGTGCTGGGACACAGGCAGCCACTCGCCCCGCTGCTCGCTGGCAGTCTCACCGCTTTCCCCGCTCTCCCTTTCACTGGCCGCTTCTTCCTTGAGGCTCATGTCTGGACACAGTCCCAGCTGAGCTGGGTAGGTGCATATGGGTTTCCTACACCTTACCAGCTGCTCTTCTGGGACAGGTGCAGCCATGGTGTGTCCTGTGTCCCTGTCACCTGGAAAGATGCCATTGCAGGGAGCAGCCCATAAACCTGTACCGTTGCCAGGGTTTCCAGACATGTGTGTACATTTACTCTTTGCCGTGTGCCAACATACACAGCAATGGTGCACCTTGAGCTGGGAGAACCACAGCAAACATTTCAGGTGAGTGTTTTCCTTCTGAGCAGTCACTAGAGACCACAACTCCCTTAACTGTATTGTTAGAAATAGTTACTCTGTAAATTGCTCAGAGCGTGCTGACCGTCTCTTCTGGCTATAAAAGATCCATGGAATAACACTGAATGCTCGCAGGTTGTGTGAGAGCTGAAAAACCTGAAGTATCCTCCCTCTGTTTCAAGAAAAATTAGCAGCTACACCAGATGAGAGCTTTTAAACAACATCCTCCTGGCCCGTGCAGCTCACAGGAAAATGAATCCCTTTTCAGATCCATATGCTAGCTGCAGTATTTCCTGTGTTTTTCTGGTCACAGTCACACACATAATTCATGCGAGTGTTCAGTCCTAGCTGCAGGCCTGAAAGGATGTGGTTGAAATCTTCAGGCTGCTCATGTTCTTGTCTCCATGCCAAAGCTCTGGTGGATGGTTTTGGGAACTCTGTGTTCTTGCTATACTGGGCAATGTTGTATCCCAAGGGGTGAAGGAAGGGAGAAATTATGGAGGGAAGTAGAACCACATGACTTTCTGTAGAAAATTTTTGGTTTTCAATAAATTCAGACCAATAGGTATCCACTTCAAAAGGAAAAAAAAAATCAAATATTACAACCTCAGAAAACAGCTTCACCACAAGAAACCCAGCACAGATGGTCCCTAAAAATCAGAAGCATGGTTTCTCTGTGTTTCTCTTAGCTTAACCACAGAAATAAGGACCACGTTGCTCAGAAACAGAGATATCACAAAGCTAATATGCTGCTGGGACATTGACTCTGGTCAGAGTGAAACTCGAAGTAAAAGAGCTAATGGTAAGCTACTGTCCCTGGAAGAGCAGCTTGGGGCCGTGAGCCACTCTCATGGAAATCACTGCCCTGATCCCAGCAGGAGTCAGAGCAGGTGGTGGGAGCTCTGCTGATGTCTGTGAGCCTGCACCTACTTACATATGCTCATAGGGACCAGCATAGCTGATGGAATCGTAGCTGGAAGGTCGTGGGATGATTTTGCTGTGTCAGGCTAATGCTGCTGCTCAATGCACGGTGGTGCCTTTCATGTTACACAATTCACTATTAACCTTGAGCTTGCCTGTAGTCATTCTGTCTTTCAACAGCTTTGCCTTTTGGGGGTGGGGATTTTTATAAATGAAATTTGACGACACGGAGAGGAGACATTAATAAAGAGCGACTGTAGAAATACGCAGCTAGGTACAAACATAGGGGAGGCTTTTCTTTTTAAGGGTAAATTAAATGAGACAGCAGCCTACATATTATGGAGACTTTTTAGAAATACGCTACTTAGAGCGGTACCTCGGTATTTATATACAGCATCTGTCTCCAGAACACCCCAATATAAATTGAGCAAGCTCCCCCACTGTTTCCCCACCCGCAGACCCCTGGGAATGCTGTAGGAGGAGCGTGCTCTCCCCAGTGGGGCTCTGGTTTGTGACACAGAGCCAAGGAGGAGTGAGGCTCTGACAAATGCACTTGCCCCCACTGTACGCACAACCTTGCCCTGCCTGTTTGGGAGATGTCAAACACTGAACAGGAGCAGCAACGTGTAATCTGGGTCTTCAATCTGCCATTTTGCTTGGGATCAAATTCCGGATTTACAAGGCTTTAGATGAAACAAAAGGGCAATTATTATTTATTACAGTAGGGCTCGCTGGAGTCAGTGTCTGCCTTGTGGCTTGGTTGTTAACCTCCAGCATAGAACATACAGCAAGGAAATAAAATTTAATGCCCTGTCAAATGGCTGACTTCATTAGAATCTTACATCTTCTCCTATAAAAATATTATCTTTTCTTCAAAAGCTGCTTCAATTCCAAACACAACACTGCCAAAATATTTGTAATTTCACTATAAATACATCTTGTAATATAAAGTAACCAGAACAACACATGCTGCCCTTCCTGGGACTTCTACTTTACATTTTAAAATATGTACTATGCCTCCCACATTTTTGTTCTATAATATTTTATGTTGTTAGCTCTTAAAAGGTTGACTATTTAATGTTGTCTGTTACTGCTTAGAAACAGTATGATATTTACACTGCTCTGTATTTAATACAACAATGCTTAATAACACTATTTTCAAGTCATAAATGCTGTTTCACAGCATTTTTCTAAGATTAGCTTCTATCATAAAAATAAAGTTGTACCTTTAGAAGGAGGCCAGTTTAGCATTCATTACACAAGATTAGAAGGAACTATCAGATATGTGGACTTCATGCTGAGCCAAATGAGGTCAGTGGAAATACTCCCCCAGACCTGGGTCTGTGTTGGACCACACGTGGTAATTTAGAGACTGACATTAGTGCTCAACCACAGCCTTTTCTTTTCCACTCCAGGTAACAGTGGCAGATGACAAGTTATAACACAAACATCCCAGTTTTTCTGTAGAACAGATGTCAAGCTTAGTCTCCACTGGACACCTTGGTCTCTCTATAGGTACTGCAATATTTATTGCAGCCGAGGCCAGAGCCATTTTGAAGCAGGAGCTGCCAGCTGTGTGAAATGAAATGTATTCAAAGCTGCCAACAGCAAGAAATTAAATACAGACTACAGCAGTGTCTGCCAGCATGCTGGGCAGTAGCATAATGGTGGCAGCCAACTGAACTTGAGATGGCAGCAATCTGATGTATCCCTGTCACCAACTCAGTGATTCACTAATTAATTTAGCTTTTTTTTTCTTAATTGTATCTACTGTCATCTTCCTGCTGTACAAGTCTGAAGAAGGAGAGAGGAGTGTAGAGAGAGTGGGAAAGAGACCGGGCACTAGAAAGTAACCTCTTGGTAAAGATAGCCAGGAAATTTATTCAAGGCCATCCTGCATCAAGTGGTGTGGTTGCATCGAGGTGCATCTGACTAAAATGTGGCTAAGAACAGTAGATAAATGAAGAGAACAAGTAGTTTTGGAAACAAAGCTGCACCTCTTGTGACCTAGCTAGGTACAAGGAAAAAATTCAATGATACAAAACTGCTGCATAAATCTTCTATTTCCAGTGCTTCAGAAGGTCCAGACAGTGGTGGGCCTTCCACCCAGGAAACTAAATGCATTGATGGCATTTTGTCACATCACAACACAGGAACAAACAAGAGCAGCGCACGTAAATAACGAGGCAGAGCTTAGCCTTCTGTTACCCAAGAAACAACTTACTGAGACAGATTTTCTACCATAAAGAAACGTGCTGAAGAACTGGTACCACCAGGCTAAAGAACCTGTTGCTCCAGGGATGGGGCAGCTCTGCTAAGGTGTTAGAGGAAGACTTTGCCCCAGCCTTGGGAATTGCTCCAGCCACTGGACTGCTGCTTTTGTGGAGTAGTCCTAGCTTTTGTGGAGTAGTCCTAGCCCCCTGCCCATTAGTTATCACAGCCCTTTAGCCTACTGGAAATGGACAGGGGTCTAAAATACACACTCAGGACTGAGAGGATAACTGAAAACCATCTCCATTTCCTGTTCTGGCCACATGGCTGATGTGCAGCACAATCATCTTTGAAAAAGGATCATCGTCTGAGAGACTGGGAAAATGTAATAGCCTGAGCCAATGTGACTCACCCACACAAGAAAAGTTTGACTGAGTACCAGCTCAATCTGTGAATTTTCACAAGCCTGGCCTTGATGTTTAGAAGACTATGTAAGATGTCTTATATTATGGCTAACATTAACTTCCTACAGATTAAATTTAAGCCCATGTATGAAGCAGAACCACAAAAAGACACGGTATTTTTCTTTCTAGAATAGTGTGATGTTTTGTGTTCTTACACTGATGTGTTTAGTTAACACCAGAAGCTCTTCACAGAGTTTGCCACGTAAGAAGACAGCCTGTAAAATGATATAAGTTTTTGTAGTCACTGCTAAAGTCTTACAAACTTCATTCCTCTGCCACTTGAAGTAAATTTAGCCTGAGATTTTTGTTCCACAATGATTCTCGTGGGCTCCAAACTCAGTGCTTACCATACTAACAATAATCCTTAATGTCTCCAGACTCTACCCATGTTCGTTGTTAACCTTCAGTCACAAAGTAATGAAATGCATCAGACATCATCAAGCTGGCCTGAGGGGTTACAAATTTGGATGAGGGCCACATACTGTACTAATTGCTTCTAATAAATTACATATTTCAGGAGGGACATCATGATTTTAATCATTTATTCTGCATGTTGTTTCCTTTGGAGAGAAGAACAAGCAGGCACTAAACAAGCGGAGCATCTGAAATTCATGGCAGAAGCTAGAAAGAGCTCATTTAATATCAACCATCATTGTAAATACTAGAATTATGCATGTATCAAATCCCTGGGTCTAAACACTTTGGGAAAAGCCAGTGAATTCTGGCTGTTTTAATGACTCAAACCAAAATAATGTCTTTGAATGTTCCTTAGATTTATAACAACTCTGATTTAATCCCATTTCAAATCTTGTAGCTGGGGCCTAGCTTGAGAAAAAGCCTTTGTTTTTATGCAAAGAAAAATACATTAAGAGGGGAATTTAAAGCATTTATTTCCCAAAAGGCTGAGAGGAAAAACAGTCAAATGTATCTCTCACTTGTGTGGGGAATGACTTTAATTATGATTTGATGACTCCTTATTGCAAAGGTGGTCCAGTGAACACAAACAGCTGCAAGAACTTTCTTTAAAGCCTGCTGAAATTAGTAGGATCTCGATCCGATCTAAACAGGCTCTTGCAGAGTGAACTAAGATGAGTGAAGTTTTCCTATTTCCCTGACCTCTAGCACATCCACACTGGTAGACTCACTGCTAATGAAATCCTCAGATCACTTGGGAATGTGCGCTTCCTTCACAGGGGGGGACCTTGATGGTGTTTAAATAGCCACTAGTATTAATAGCAATAGCTGGTAGATAATGTGGGGATTTGGGACCTCTCGGGAGCAATGCAGGTTTGGGAACAGCTCATGCTGTCTTCTGTTAGTCTTTGTAAACCTTGCTTCCTGTCACTGCCATCTGCATTTCCTTCCAAGGATGAGCTGAGATACCAAACAAAACATGACTACCTAGGTAAAAAGGAAACCTGCCTCAGCACAAAGTATGCCCCAGGATGGAAAGCTGCAGTTGCAGCTCTGAGACTCAAATGTGCTGTCTTGATTTTCAAGTGGTAATGAGACACCAAGGAAACACCATTACCTGGGGTAAGTGCAATCTGCTTCTAACTTGGCAGTCTAAGATGCCTTCATTTGGTCCCTCTCTATCTGGGGGGGTTATTGGCCCATTTTAGACTTCTCTGGCAAGTGTGAGGGTAAAAAAATGAGATTCCAGCAAGACTTCCAGGGGCTCCTCTAGCCCCCCAAGCAGAATAATGAAGATATTTCTAAAGATGCTGCTTGTGCATTGATGAATGGATAGATCTTTGTGCTAAAACAGCTGGACATCTACTTTGGAAAAGGATCAAAGGATTCTTCTTGGTTTTGTCATACCAAACAAGAAGCAGATTAGTAAATAGGAGAAAAAGGCCTTGCACAGTGACAAGTGACTGGAAAAGATTGCCCAAGGTAAAACTGGTGACTATTCTAATCGCAAAACATTCCTGTGGTTGTTTTTATGATATTTTTCAAAAGGAGGTTCAAGCCAACCTTCACACATGAAGAAGACCTTAAAGGATGAAGAAATTTGAAGTTCAGGCATAAAAGCCCATGAATAACAGAAGAAAAAGTGACACAGGGAGGGGAACTAGAGGTGATGAATCCTCAGTTAAGATTGCTGCTATACATAGAAGAAACTGTGACAAGAGGTGAATCACAACACACAGAAAATATGATGGATTAGTTTGGTGCAGCCTTCAGATACTGACTTTCGCCACCATTGCATGCTACATAAGAGCATGGAATTAGCAAACACTAGTATGGCAGGTTAGGAAAAGAAGTATCTGTGAAAGCAAAATGGAAAACCTCTTTGCCATCCATTAGGTTTGGTAATATAATACTAAGAAGCACACCATGCTGAGCTGTTATCTGGTTGGCTGGCTGAGTCCCTCTCCAGATTACTACATAAATCAATAGCTCTCACATTGATTTTTCCAGCACACTGTATTCCAGTAACAAGAACAATGCTCTGAGATGAATCAGCTATTTGCTCTGTCTGTAGGAACTCCGGTGTGTTTTCGTTTAGGAAAATAAAAGCAGGAGCCAAAGTACACACAGATATACAGTAATAAGAACCTGCTTGTTTCACCAGGTTTGCTAGAGCTTGCTGCAGCAGCCACAGCTTGGCCTTGTGCTAGAGGAAGCCTCTGTAATGATGAAACTGAAATATTTGGGGATGATCTTAGACAGCTAATAACATTGAATTCTAGTTTAGTAAGTGCAGTGGCAGAGGGGAAAAATATGCCCACATATGTATCATAGAATAGAATCACAGAATCATAGAATGGTTTGGGAGGGACCCTGAAGATCATCTCATTCCAGCCCCGCTTCCATGGGCAGGGACACCTCCCACTAGACCAGGTTTCTCAGAGCCCCATCCAACCTGGCCTTGGACACTTCCAGGGATGGGGCAGCCACAGCTTCTCTGGGCAGTGTGAACCCCTCCTCTGGGTAGTTTAACTGAGAGGCTGATCTCCATATATTTACCCTGATAGGCAAAACCTCAGCAGTACTGCATTTCCATTTATTGCATATATTTTCATGTATTTCAGTATTTCGTGTAACATGTATTATAGTTCTGGTATTGTAACCAGTCATCACAATTGTCTGATGTTGCTTCTGCTCTTTTCAACCATGCCAACAATTTCCCATTTTATATGGGTTTCTATAACCACAACATGCACATTCATTTCCTCTTCCCTGCCCAGCCATCAATTCAGAACCCCGCAACCTTTCTCTCACATAGTTTCGTAATTATTTCAAGAAACTTACAAAAACTGCAACAAAACTATTTTCAGCTACTTGGAGATTTGGAGTCAGGCTGAAGCACGACTCTGCCCATGGTTTCTCTTGATCCCTCTCTGCTGCAGGCACAGCAAAGCTCCTGCCATGCCCATCGTCTCTCCCACAGCTCTCCGCACACAGCTGCTGTCTTGGCTTCCAGGCTCAGTTCCACTGCCTTATTTCTTATTTCCACAGGCTTATTTCTGGGAACTTTGAGTTAACAGCAGCTACAAACTACTAAAATGCCAGAGAAGTTAACAAATGAAAATATTTGTCCCTCTTGTCCACTCCATTTATTATCTCCATCTTTAAATGTAAGGTACCAGATTACAGTCTATCCCACCTTCCATTAATAACAGCCTCAGAGGGTATGGAGCAGACAAGGGGCTGTAAAGAATTTTATTTTTTTACTTTACTGTATGTCAAATATAATATTATCAATATACCGGGGGAAAAACAGTGAACAGGAAATATATATATATACACATATATATATGCTCAAAGTTGAGGAGTGTGCAAACATGAAGCCTGTTATTCTGAAAATATTGTTGAATAGTGTTATCTTCAACTCTATAAAACTAGCATAATTAAAATCATTACAAAAACTCTGTATTTCTCAGTAGAAATAGCTCTGTGTATTTCATAGCACTGTGTATTTCACATTGCTATATGTTTGCCTCACAGTCTCTTAGTCCAAACAAAAAAAAAAAAATCATGTCTTCATACCAGTGAAAAGGACAAATAATGAATTTTCCACCAGGCCATTTTTAAATAAAAAAGATTGTATTTATGACAGTAACAGTATGGTAAAGCTGGAGCAATCCAGCCTGTTTACAAGAAGGATTATCAACTTCCAAGTGCCCACTTGTGTATCTGAGAGTATGGTGTAATTTAGGGTGTTAAGGTATGGAGGAGAGGCATTTTGCACTCTGCTTTGTGCTGTTTACAAGGTATTTCAGGTTAGTCAGGATCTTTTTTGAATCACATGCTCTCCCACTTTTCTACTGTTCCCTGAGAATTAAGCTGATGTAGAAGTAAACTCTGCCAGGCACTTCCCCAGGTCTCAGCAGGGCGTTACAGGTAACGCTGTGTACACTGCAGGTCTTGAGAGGAGATACAAGGACCTGTTTTACACTGCCCTTCATTTACACAGTATTTAGTTCAGGCTTGTACAGCAAAATAATACAGCAGTGAGATCAATAGGTATTGTTGCTATCCATACAAAGCATTTTCCGTCCAGAAAAAATACTGTAATTGAATGTAATAGGATTATTTCTAACATCCAGCACACAAACTTTCAGCCCAATTTGGCAAACAGACCGTCTTTTGTGGCAGCTGAGTGATATTTAAAATGTGGCTAGGACAAGTACTAGAGAACTGAAGCTACAGAATGAGATACATAGAACTGGCTGATGAGGTAAATTACCTCATGACAGCAGCAGTACTTCACACAAGAAATCAGACAACCCACCTTTTCTGCCAGGTAATAACTTGTGTTAAGCAGACAAATGGAAATTTACGTATTCATTATCTATCAAGAGACACCTGACAGGATGGCCTTTAGTCTGCAGTCTGAAAATAATCCTGCTCTGACAAGTGTCAGTCAGAAGTGCTGGTGAATCACTACAGATCTTGCTTCACTGCAAGAAAAATCAAGTCAAATTCTGTCCAGAACTACATAAGAAGCAAGGCCTAAATGTAGCTGTTCTGAGCCCGGGTGAGATTCCTGCCGCTTTTGTACGTATTCCTAAAAAGCATGTTAGCCCTCAAAACATTTACCAAGACTTCTTATTTTTCCTTATCTTCCCAAGAAAGGCTTCACACTCCTTATGATCAGATACCCAGCCCACAGTTTTGGTTCTCCTTTTCACAGCTGCCTGGAAAGAGAGGCAGAATATGGGGGAGTGGTTTCAAATAAGAAACAGAGAACTACGGGGCCAGCACTAGTAGAATTTACATATTCGAGGAGCTCTGTTTGGGGTTTGGCATTGAATTATCTGTTATATCAAACTAATCAAAGCATAAAAACTTTTTTTTTTTCTCTCAAACAAATAAATTTGCCACTGCAGCAAGGGTGCTGAGGACGAAGAGATGGTCAGCACCAGGCAGGTGGTCAACGCCAGGCAGTGACTGCAGAGCGCGAAGGCAGCGGTGGCTGGGCACGGCCCCGTGGCAGCTGTGCCACCCGTGGGCACAGCCACCGCTCCGGCCCCGCTGTCCCCAGCCACAGGAGCCACCGAGCCAGCGCGGGGACAGGGCAGGGCCTGCACAGTACCTTTGAGGGCAGGTGGGGTGAAGACGCTCTGCTTCCTCTGCTTGGGAGAGGCGCTCTGCGACTGCGGAGGGACAAAACAGAGAGAGGCGGTGAGAGACGGGCACAGGGAGAGCTTCGTGTCCTTGGAGCTCAGGGGGTACCCCACAGCTCCTTTCAGAGCGTGCACACGCCCGCCTGAGAGTTTCTAAGAAAAACACGTTGTGTACAACTGTGCCAGCTCCCGGGCTTTCATGTATACAGGAAAATTAAGATTAGATAGGCAAGAATATGTGTTTAATGGACAGCCTTTATGACTTCCAGGCAAGACAGACCCAATACTACTGAAAATTACCCTTCACTCTATAATTATATTGTTAAACATGAAATTAGGATAGCTTGTGCTTTTAACAGTCTGTGTAATTGATTCTCATAAGGCAAATAAATGTCCACATATATTAAAATAGTTGCAAGGTTTACATTAACCAACATTCCAATTACAGTGTAATCAGTGATTACGTGTATGTGTAAGGTAGTTCTGAAATATTAATATATACATTTTAACATAAGTGGAAAATCCCTCCCTCTGCACCTTTTCAATGTGTTCTATTATACCTAAGATAATAATTTCAGCAGCCAATCATTTAGCCTTTAACTGAACCTCATTTGAGTGCTGCATTGTGACACAGTTAAACTTTTTTGTGGGCCCAAAATCCCATCTATGCACAAAAGAAAAATTATTCCAAAATAATGATAGTAAAATTACACATAGAGAAATACTAGTATAATTACACCAATGTTTAGTTGGCAAAAACTAACTGGAGCACATTCAGTGCTAAAGCAGAGCTGCTTTTATGAAAGCAGCTAAATTGGTGTCAATATTATACCAACATGAAATGTGTCTACATAAAAAGGACAAGAAAGCTACATGCAGTACACCCTTAGCTATCTTTGGAGGACATAAGCACCATATCATACTCCTAACAAGAAGGTTAAGAAAAAACTGTACGTTTCCAAGCTTTTTTCCCCCCTCATTTTATCAATTTTTAGTTGCATTAATGATGTTGCCTTTACCCAAACATTGGCTACAAATGCCTAATATATAGACTGTGAACTTTAATCAGATCTATTTCTTCATGGAACATTTGAGACATCTCTTAAGAGAACCACGTTCACACAAGCAGAGGTAATCCTATTATCTTAGCTTATCACAATGGATAGAATGATAACATTTATAAATAAAATATTGTCTTCTTTGGAAAGAGACAGCTATTTATAAACACGATGGGATAGCTTGGTGAACCTCACATTAGTAAATCTTTATAAGTTTGTATTGGAGTTCAAATTTGAACCAATCAATACCTCCTGCTGCTATTTAAAGCGCTGCCTGCTGCTCTGAGAAGTGGGTGAAGGAGAAAGAGATCAGGGAATTGGAGGAACTGTGCAAGGGGAGGTTAGAAAATGAGATTAGAGGAGCCAACTTTTAACTCTTGTGCAAACGACATCACTGCACTGCCTGCTGTAGGCTTGACAAGTGATGGAGAGGGTGGAGAGGTGTTTGAATGCTTTTGTGGCCCAGCAGGGACCTGCAGATCCACAGCAATGCTTGGATGGGGTGAACTGGCAGGGTCACCTTGGGTTTGCTATGCTTTGACAGGGCATGGCTGCAAGGCAGAGAGGAAGCTTGCCTCTCGCAGCTCCCTGCTACAGGGGAAGGGAGAGCCGGCAGAAGACACAACACAGCTTTACACAGCCCTGGTTTGAAAATGATGGTTCTTAAAAGGCTGAGTTACTGCAGATGGCATGACAGTGTAAACAAAAGTGTCAACCAGGACGACTCAGTGAGTTTCCAAGGGTTTTTAACAATAGACCTATTTTAAAAATAAATATGTTAAAAAAAAATAAAATCACTTACCTCTGCCTGCGAGATGTTTGTTCTCTTCTCATCTTTTTCTAGAGAAAAAGATATGGAAAGAGAAAAGTTAATACAGAAGTGTTTCTCAGTCCTAACACTTGTAACTCTGCCCTGAACCTACAGGACTACTGTAAATAAGAAATTAACCTTCTTATTTACAGCTTTTCTTTCTCCTTTGTGGGTCTCAGAAAGCCAGAGGCCCTGATTAGCATTTACACATAAGCACTGCATCTGAAGCACATAACTCCCATTTTTGTCTGTGAATAACAGTGAGCAATGGAGTGCCTTCAGCAGCAGGTCCTTTGTCCAGGCTGGCAGCAGGGCTCTGCACTGCCAGGGGGGCTGTCAGGGTACAGGGCTGCTTTGCCCAGGGACTGAGCTTTCTTCTGTGGTCAGAAAAGGCCTGGTTGCCAAGTGGTGTGAAGCAAACTCACAAAGGGTTCTACTGCACTCAAATAATAACAAGAACCTCACCTCAGTTACGTTATTAATATACCAATATTAATATACCAATATTAATATACCAATACTCACACGTAAGATTAGCTAAACAAAGCCTAATAAAGAGCGGTCTTTCATCTCAGAAATTTCATTACATTACCAGACTGAAATTTTTCCTGAAACTTCTTACTTCTGTTGCTTTCATTTGCTTTAGACTATATGTATGGCAGAACTGGCAAAACTTGAGATTTCTAATAAAAATAAGTGCCTCTGAGAATCTCTATGAACAACTAAGTAAGATTGTAAGATGTAGAGGAGGCTCAAGGATCTTCCTAACCTTGGCACGTAACCAATTTTTGTATGAGCTAAATTATTTTTCTGCTGTCTTCATGTGGTTAATGGCCAGAAAGTATCTGTCTTCTGCTGACGATTTCACAAATAATTGGCAAAGATTATGCAGGATATTTGATACACAGTAGTTTGGGGCTCTGAAATAGAATGCCATGAAAAACAGAGACATCAATCTCTCACTGTACCAATGGGCCTTCTAAAATTTTCCTTGCAGATATCAGTGTGTAATTTTCACTGAGGTGTGACAGATCTGTAAACATAGGTCTGAGCAAAGAATTAGGTCTAGGCAATATCATTTTATCTGACTTATTCTCTAGATACTGGCTGCTTGTGGTGTGCTGTGTATGGAGCGATGAGCCAGTCCATGCAGCTGGATCGATCGCATTTTCTACTGCATTCTTTACCATTGTCTGTGCATCTTGCAAACATCACTTGACTTACCAGATTTTTCAATCTAAATATTTCCCATTACTTCTCTCTGAAAGATGTTCAAATCACTCATACTCAGGGTTAAAAAGTGTAGTTGAAAACAGTGCTGATTACTAAAGCACGATCCCACAGATACAGAATTAGACAAGACAGTCACGAGGCCAGTTTCCTGCCATTGACATTTGCACGAACTCTGGTAAGGTCACTGATCTCCTCCTTGACTTCCCTACCTGTGAATAAGTATAGCAGTGTCTATTTCAGTATAGCAGTGTCTATTCAAGTCCATAAAACACTTTGGGGAATGAAGTCAGGCTGGCTAAATGGGTGATTATTTATGTGCTTGCAGACTTTCTTATTGGTTGCATACCAACACATTTCAATGAGTCAACACTGGACTTTTTTTTTTTTTAATTCAGGATACTGGATTTAGCTTAAATGCTGAAATTTGAATAAATCAGGAATTTTCAGCAAAGAACAATGAAGAGTAAGTTACGTCCCATTCCTTCCTGAAACTCTAAATTTCCCCAGATTAAAATATGTTTTGTAAACCCAAGCTGATGCTTGCACAAGGAAAAAAACCACTGACATTAGTAGCTTTGTTGTGTTTCAGACCTTGATCCTGAGAATGTGCACAACTCCAACGCTTTGGGCTTGCACATTTTGTGTTCTGAGTGATGTGACATTAAAACTATCAGAACTGGAGCATTTACAGCCTTTCCTTTCACCCAGCAGCCTTTATATGACAGGTAACTCTGGGAATAAGGACTGCTCCTGTATGGAGTTAGAGAAACCATTCATATCCACAGGGCGAATAGTGCCAATGAGAAGCATCAGACAACACGGACATTTAAGAACAACTTATAAAATCGCGTAAACAAACAATTTTCCAAATCAGTAAACAGAGATCAGAAAGTAACCTAAGGGACTGAAAGATACAAACTCAAGGCAGGAGCCATGAAGTGTTTCAAGTCAGTTGTGAGATGAAGGGAAAGGTACAGATGGCTGAGTAAACTCATGGACATGAGTTTATTTTTGAGGACAGAAGGAGGATCACATGCTTATTTTCGACAGGTATTTTGATGGATAAGACTCAATCAAGGGTATAGATTTTTAAGGAGAGGTGACAAGGAATGGGAACAAGGGAATCCTAAATCCCCAAATACCATAGACTGAAGCAGAGAGAATAAAATAAACAAATCCTCTTTGTGTACAGGAGGAGAAGGAAAAGATGAAAGGCAAGGGGGACATGGGGAGAGATAGAAAAGCCTGTGAGTAACTGAAGTAGTAATGAGGGACAAGGACACTGGGGTTGTAGCAACAGTAAAAGGGGGAATTTAGAGATGACAGAGCTGGAGTGCAGTGGGGGCTGGAGCTCAGGCAGGAGCTCTCTGCCTGGGCAAATACTTAGAGGCATCTTGGTCTAACTGAAGGATTACATTAATAATTGTGTGAACATTCTTCCTTGGACAAATAGGGGTTTTCCAGTGTAACTTATAGTTACTTTATAAAGCAGTTTAAATAAATTAATGAAAGCATGTTGTTATGGCAGTCTTACTAAGAAAGTGTCCTTGTTAGAGTACATGCAAGTAGGAATTAATGCTGTCCCTGCAAAAGGTCAGTACTGGCATCAAGAGATTATGAAGAAAATCTCTGCGACAACAGATTTTATGGTGAGAATGGAAGGTACAAGGTAAGAAAAACCGTCATCAGTTAGCGACTACAAATCAGACATTTACACCTATGGAAGTCAAACAAGCCATGCATCTCCCATCCTCAAATCCCTTTCAAATCCATTAACAATTATAAACTGGATTTCTTTAGTGAACTCTTAGAGCATAAAGTCATCTTGAGAAGGGCCAGGAAATAATCAGGAACTAAATGACAAATATCAGACTGTGATATCACTTGATTCACAGGGCAGAATGAAATCTCTGGTTTGCCAACATCCTTTAGTTCCCATTGACTACTGTGCAGGCAGGACTCTGCTCACAAAAAAATCATAGTTATACAGAATGAGAAATTCACTTTTCATGTTTACAACTAAGCAATTATATCATGGAGAATATGAGGAGATCAGCTATTTTTCTTATATATGAAACAAACCCCTAGCTCTCAGTAGGTAACTTCTCCCGACTGGGCCAGAAAGGAAGAAAATGATATTCCATTTTCCTTCCTCACAGACCATAACATTGTTCATAGAACACAATATTGCTGTTCTGTATTCCAAATCTCATATGGCTTTTTTCCAGTTTAACTTATTCTCGGCTGCTCTAATTAGCTATCAGGAATCTAATTAGTCAAGTAATTTCTTGACAGTTTTTGTGGTTTTGTTTTAAAGAGATGTGATAGAAATCATATGAGGACCTGAGAATGGGTTTGTACATACCCAAGTGGAGGTATGTAAAAACAATATTGGAGCTTTGTTTAGAGACTTCTTTACACCCATGCTGAGGAAAAAGCAGTCGAGGACTTTCCCTTGTGCTGGGTGAATAATGTTTGAGCCTAGTGTGATCCTTACCTCACGGAGGCTAGAGCAACACCTGGCAAAATAAACAGGATTTCAGGCTTTTGCCAGTATCCTCAGACAATGAAAAGTTCAGTTTCAAGGGTATTCCCATCAATCCACGTATTCTGGATTTCATGCAGAATTTCTGAAACAACACCTTAGTTTTTTAAGGAACGTCACTTCTGAATGTCCATCTGCCTGCACAGACTCCCTTTCAGCATCAGAGTTCTAAGCTTTAGCCTTTACCCAGGGCAAAATCTCACCCACTTGCAGGGAAACCTGCAAGACTTGGCGCAGCGGTATTGCTGAAATAGGCTGAAGAACCACCAGGGAGGCTGTCTCCCAAACACACTGCTAGCAGAGCTCTTTAAATCTTTATTCTCACATGCCCCCAGCCGAGCTGAGCTAACAAGCTGAGCTTCCTCAAAGGTGTCCTTATGTCAAGCCAGAGAAGAACCGAGAGGAAGGAGGCTGGTTGTAGCTGGAATGAAATCTGCTTGGTGGTGCAGATCACTTCTTCCATGGATCTCCACTGCTGTGCAAACATCATGTCCGTGCTGGGGGAAGCTTTGTGGTCATTTTAGAGTGAGATCAAAATTCATCTGCCTTGCTTGTCCCCCTGGATAATGTTAATGGACTTGGAGCAGCTATGCAGGGCAAGAGGTGACCTATTTTAAAAGAGCTGGCCTCTGATATCACCCGTGGGCTCTGCCGTGGTCTCATCCAGCAAAGGCTTACCTCATCCAGCTAAGTACCCTGCTTGCTTTCCCCTCGGAAAGAGCAAATAAAAGCCTTTTCTGTAGGGTTTCAGTCAGGCATTGGAGAAACAGAACAGGTCAGAGAGGCCAGCTTTTACAAAAAAAGAAACTCAGTAAGAGACTGGTATAATTGTTGAAGAAAGCTTCTGGTAGAGAGTTTGGAATTTTCCTTGGGAAAACACAGCTGAGTAGATAAAAAGCACAGGGGGCTGATAAGTTTGGACTCAGGCAATTTTAGAAACTAAAACCAGAAAATAATCCTTCATTCTCCTGACATTTAGTGGCAGAAAAAGATGAAAATTTCTGAAAATTATGTTTCAGGCATTTCACATTTCAATTTCTCCATCAGTAAAATAAAATAATTTTGTTTTTAATCTACCAGTTTACCTTGCTGGTTTTTGACCACCACCATCTGTATTAGCCACTGGTATTTGTAAAATAAGCTTATTGAACTCTGATTAGGAGCTGACAGACATAATACTTGTTTTTTCTGCTATCACAACTACTTTTCCTTTCTTCTAGAAGACATAGCAAGATCAAAAAGTATTTAATGTTGTCCTTTTGCCAGGGTCCTAACTACACATTGCCACATCAGCTAGCATCTCATCACTTTTCACTAAACCACTGAGGTAAGAAAAGGAAAAAAATTCAAAAAAGACAATCATAAAAAATGCTTACATAGTTAATTGTTTGATTTTTCACTTGCTGGTTTTTATTTGCCAGTGTTTTTCAATGAGAACTTGACTATGGGTTTAGATGTCACTACATTTAATTACAAAGAAATATCCTGGTAAGCCCTCCTGGAGTGAGTATGTTTCTGAAAATATTCCCATTGCAGGAGCACCTCATTAGACTCCCGAATGCAGCTGCTGTGGCAGGAGTAGCTGGGAGCTCGGCTCCCCTCCTCAGTCAAGTGCTGTCAAGAGGGAGTGTGTGCTGCGGTGCTGCTGCATCTCACTCACTAATCAGCATCTAAATTACGGCCTGGCCCTTGAGGGAGCACTAATAACAAGATTTGTATAGCAAGCATTAATGAAAACATAGGGCAGAGAGGAATTTGCTATATACACAGGCATTTGCATGCCTGTCTATCCTGTCAGGCGTCTGCAGCTCAGGTGTGTAGTTTGGGAAAGGTCCCACGCTGTGCTGGCAGCGCTGTCACCAAGGGACCTCTCGTCTCTCTGTCTCAGAGATCATAGTACAGCTTTTCCCAGCTAGCTTCTGGCTGCAACCAGCCCTTCTTACTTCGCTAAAATACTACAGGCCGAATGAATCTGCTGTTTGGACTCTTACTTTTTTTTCCAGGTAAATCAGTTATTTAAACAACCCTGTATTTCCCACCTTCAATATTCGAGTAGCCATTACTAGTGCTGAGAGGAGGGGCTGCAATCTCCTTTGTTAGACCAAATCCTTTACTAATGGTGCTCCAAGTCAGCCACTAAATGAAAAGAACAATCATCCTTTTCCTCCTGATGCACACAACAGAATCTGATCCAAATATCTACATCTCTGATCATACAGACAGTATCTAAGGACCCACTTTAAGCTGCACAGCAATAAGAATATGAAATAAAAGCACCTTTCACAAACTAGACCAATCAAAATTTCTTTAAAACATGCGTTCTGGTAAACATAATCTATTTTGGAAGAAACTGGAGACATTACAAACCTCAAATGTGAATCTGAATGTATTTGTTTACATCACATGATTCTCAGAAGGGAATTATAGTGCCTGATTCACCACCTTGTTATTCCAGCTTCATGCCAGACTCATGGAAATCAGTCTCATTTCACTGGCATTAAACTAGAATACAAGAGTGATGAATCAGGTCTGCAGCCTTACCACAGAGCAGTCATGAATTATTACAACAAGCACAAAAATCGTCCTTCTCCTAAGCATTTTGTCCCAAATTTTTCATTTTCCCTCCCTGAAATACATGATAAATATTAATATAAGACAAATTCTAAATAAGTCTCATAAATCAAATATAGCTTCTCAAAATATATTTTGAAAGAGAATTAAAATTTAATTATTTTCTCCCTTCTTAAAAAAGGACAGTTTTCTGCCTGATGTCTTGAAGTTGCATCTGCCTGACTTTGTGGTCTTCCAGCTACTGCCAGCTCTGTAAGGCTTTATTCTGATACTGTCCTGGCTTTGAATGACCGGACATAAAACAGGTGTTGTGGAAAAGCCTGTCATGAAAAAAAGTACTTCCATGCAGAATTTTCATTTTCTGGTGACACAAGAGGCCCTGTCCTGCTCCATGAGAGAGTCAGGTGAGCAAGGCACAGGGAACAGAGCTCCTGACGTGAAGTCCTGGATCTATGCTATGGGGACAATTACGGAGCTGGCAGATCTTCCCAGAGAAGTAATCAACCCAGGGAGAAACACGCTTGAAATAAACATTTTGTTTGGACAACTAATGTAAAGATTGGCTTTAATTCACAATATAAACAATGCTAGCCTTGGAGATGTTTTCTTCTAGTTGCTTTCTAAGCAGCACTAACTCCTCTGGTGAAGGAAATAGAGACAGCTTCCAAAGAATGACTGACTAAATAAGATTAACCAGGAGGAGGTAAGTACTTTATTTTTTCTTTTGATCTCTCAGATAAGACATTTTCTGGACCAAACAAAAATCTCTTACTAAATCACCGGGCATGACTGTGAGCTAAAATTTGCGTGTAATTTGCAGCTGACCAGTGTGGACTCCTGGCACCAGAGATGGCAGGAACCTCTGGAAGGGCCACAGGGTGTCACTGTGGGCAGAAGCTCTGGATCAGGGTTTGCCTCCACATTGCTTCGAAGCTCCCTAAAATTTACTCATTCCAAAAAGAGACCACTTATTTAACAGCAAAGTACTTCTTTCTGTTTCCAGCATGACAGAGCTAAGCTCAATCAGAAATCTGAGGTGTCTGCTATGGCCTGACCCTTGGCAAACAGGAGCTCATCAGCATCTGGTTCCGCTGGGTGTTGAGGGGAGCTGAGTGCTGTTGCAGGCAAAATGAGTCCCAGAGGACTTCAACACATACTTGGTGCAAATCCTGCACCAGCAAAACAAACTGGGCGGAACAGAATGTTGGAGGGAAGTGAAAGACAATCATTTTACCCCTGGCTTTATGAGGCCATAAGCAACAGCAAGTTTTGCCATTGACTTAAAAGTCAGTATTTTGTCCTATATATACAGCATGAACTGGTTAAGAAATGAAAACAGAGAAAAAAGGCAAAATACTTTCTCATTTAATAAACTAGTTTTAGAGTTAGTGCAACTGGGAAAGAACTTCGGCTATACATAAACTGTGTTTTAGTCAAAACTCTTGCTCGTTATCTAAACTAAGTAATAACAGTCATATCAACATTCACTACATCATTGAAAGTCCAGGTTAATACATTCAGATAAGTAAAAATAAATGAGAGAAACTGAGGAAAACCACTGGGATTAGTGATGTGAATTTTAAAATCCTTGGTCTATTAGGAAAGTTGTTGGTAAACTCCAGTCTCAAAATGAGCAAAGTAAGACTTAAAAGATACATGATGATCTACATATGACCCTTTAATTACTTAGAATGATTAAAATCTCCCATTTAGATTGAAATACACATTAGAAAAAAATCCCTTATTCTTGAAGCAAATAAATGTAAACCAGGATGATACTGATTTTCTGGCATGAACCAGAAGGGAAATGGACAGCCATCATTTCTGGGTGCCCCAGGCAGTACTGGAGGGCCAAACTAAACCAAGGAACCTTGTTTTTCCAAACAAGGAAACCTTAGAAAATTAGACTTTCACAGAGATACAGAACAAGACAAAGGACAAAGACTGCAAAGTAAACCTAAATCACAGTATGTTGTCTCAAAGATGTCCAGATGTGTAGAAGGAGAACTCATCTCACTGTGAGGTTACACTGACATGGGGTCTATTCTGACACAACAGACGTCAGTGAAGATTGTATCTTTGCTGGATGGACCAAGGGCAGTTTCCACACTCATAGCACACTCTCACCTGTCCTGAAACCTGGCAGTGAAAGATAATACTCATGTGAGGGAAATAAGAGAGCAGTGGAGATAAAAAAGGTTTTTGAGATGTTAGAGGAAGGCCAGAGCTGTCGAGAAGCTGCTAGCAAATACTCAGAGAAATAGGTTCAAAGGACAGAAACACGAGTCTGAAATGAGCGTGCCCAAGTAAAAGACTGCCAGACTACTAAATTTTTGTTCATAATTGCTACTGTTTAGCCAAATATTGCCAACGCTCATACTCAAAAAACTTCCCAAGCAGCTTGCGATTATTTTGTACATTGACTAAGTCATAACAATGTTATTAGTTTGTGAAAAGACTTGACATGATCATTAAGTACTTTCAAACACAGAAGGAAGACAGGTACCTTGAGAAGACAGCTACGCAGGCTTGTGAGTCCGTCAGTAACACTGGACAGTATCAGTAAAGTGCTACTTTACGTCTGCTTGCTTGCTTTAGGTTCAGTCTGTGTTCAAACGACTGAAGAGGCTGAAGATCTAAATACAATACTGAGGCAAAGATCATGAAGTAAAATCCATGATTACCAGAAATATAATGCTAGCAAATCCTTGGATAAATTTTGAAACCATTTTCTAATAACTTCATGTGCAGGAATCAGTTGTGAAGGAAAATGGCTCAGAACTGACCTACCGATCACAATCTTTGTATCAATGTTACAGCTGCAAATGCCATCACTGTGAATGGTTCCTTTCTCAGCTGGGAGCTGCAGGAATATTCTAAGCTCTAAAATAAAAACCAGCAGCAGCAGCCAAAACCAAAAAAAAACCCAGCCAAACATTTCTTAGCATGCTATATCTCATAAAACCATTAAAAAAGTATCCTATCTGAATGTGTTTGTACATTCTGGAAAGTGACATTTGCCATGGGAGAAGGAAACATACAAAACAATAAAATTTTTCCTTAGCCAGTGATTATTATTGCTGCCTTAGCAATTTCCTTCCTTTTGGAGTAATACCTCAAGGATTTCAGTAAGAATGCTTTGTAAAGCTAGTCCTGGCCAACTGCTTGTGGCTTGCTTGTGGTTAGAATGCACATGCAGGGAGCTCCTCACATACATGTATCATCTTACATGGGAATCAAGTCAGCTACTAATAATAGTTCTTCCTGGGGGTTAGGACCCTTTTTATAAAAGAGAAGATGCAAATATCAGTTCTGTAAAGCCATTTTTGGGTTTTCCAAGCTTTCAAAGAGTCAGCAAAACAAGGTTCCATAATCTCATTCTTGCCTTCAGCACAACTAGGTGGGCTGGAACAGCCCTGGGCAATCATTGTTAGCTCAGAATAAGTCAGCTGTAATTTCCAAAGGCGTTTTTCAGAATTTTGACTAACCTTACTACATACCAGAGACAGAGGGGACTCTGGCTTTTGCTTTATACATCTCCATCTGTGCTGTCACAATCAGAAACACCTTGCTGTGATTCCTGTGGAATGAGCTGTTCCACACCCTCCTATGGGACGTGCTGTGCACATTAAAGCCGAAGTCACACACCAGCACCAGCGTTTCAGGAGGCTTGAAAGCACACTTCGAAACAGTAACAGCCTGCTTGCTGTCTGCTGTATTTCAGAAACAGACAGTAAAATCCTAATGTTGGTCAGGATCAAAAAATCATCCAGGTCACAATTCTTTAAAGGGAAAGAATTTTTTTTCTTCCGTATCTCCCCATTCCCACCCTTCACTCCGTTTTAGTTCATCAGTACAATTCCACTTCAAAGAGAAAGGATACAAAATAGCACTTGCTAATGTTGCAACAAACATGTTGCTTTCAAATAAACTGGGATTTTAGGTTAAATGGCTCTGTGATTCTGCAGCTGTCCTGCAGATCCTAATACAACAGGGAAAAGGCAGAACAAGTGCTTCAGCTGATCCCAGAGAAGCTGCTCTTTGCAGGTGGCCAAGGAAAGAGCAGGACAAGTTCATCCAAATCTTTGCTTTCTACCACTACCTGAGAACAGCTATGGCAGGGAACTTCAGAAAGACTTGAAAGGAATACTATTACTACACGCCACTGAGTGGTGGAGGCTCAGTGCAGAAATGGTTAGGTTATGGGATGTCCAGGTACCAGGACAAACCGTGTTGTAGGGTGCAATAGAGATCACTGCTGTATTGAACTTTCAGTCTGCCTTGCTCATGTTCATTTTCTGTGTGACTTTCTCTGCTTTCTCTGTCTAATCAGAACAAAGGACATGGCCTCAGGTAAAAACCACAACCTTTACAATGCACCTTCATCTACTTAACACTGCTGACTCTGTTAGTGCAGTTTGGTTCCACAAGATGAGTAATACCAAGACATCAATTCTCTGTGAGGCATCTGCATGCTGGGTATCCCAGGGAAAACAGGAACAAAGAAGGAGCATGTGCTTCATTCTGCTACTCTGATAGTCTCTTGATCCTCCAGTAAAGCCATTTGAGAAAAAAATCAGAAGTGATTTTATATACAGACAGAGGAGGAAGGTGAAAACAGCAATAGACATAAAGCTTGATTCTACCCTAGAACTGCTTTGCTTACTGTGAAAAGAAACTCAACTGGTCCGTCTGATCTTGTTTCCACCAGCTGATGACACAGGCAGCTCAGACTTATAGGAAAGCAAAGCTAAGCTCTAGAACTCCCTGCACTCTCCCTGAGTTTCTGCAGCCTTCTGTAGTTGGCAAAATCTTTTGGGATTGATAAATTCAATTTGTTTAGTCTCTGCTAGCTTTAGGTCCAGATTCATTAAATTTCTACTTTTGACGTATTTTGAACTGAGGCTTTAACTTCAGTTACGCCATATAAAGAGTTAAATTTTGTCTCTAAAACCTCAATAAATGGGCTACCTTGATTGATGCTTTAAGTGCAACCCCTTCCCAATATTCTGAACATAATGAGGTTAGTGCTAAAAGCTGGATTCTCTCTCATCTATCTGCATTATCTATTTATTCCGCACACGTCACCATGGTAAATGAGTGCTGCATTAAGTACTAAATAGCAGAGGTCAGAAAAACCCTGTGTTGTATTCTTTTCCCCTCAGCAAGGCTGAAACATCTGTTAATGGTTTTAGTTTATTACCTGATGTGAACTAAAAAAATATATTGATAATATCTGTATTAACACATTATTGAAGTATGATTTAAACATAATTTCTAAACAAACTATCTTGACATTCTTATTAAAAAATTTTGTCTTATAATGTTTAAATGGACTTAATTTCAAATATTCTCTGAAATTTTTTGCCATTTAACACACCCCCCTCAAAACACAAACAGAATCTTTCCCACAAGCTAAACTAGACATATTTTGATCGAAATTCTTTTTTTAAAATGCCATCAGCACCCCAAATTGTATGCTCATGTAGCTATATTAAATATAGCTTAAGTATTTTGACTATAAGAAGTAATTACACCTAGGCACTTGGTTTTGAACTAGAAAACTCACCATCTATTCAGAATTCTCAGCAAAACAAACTCTATGAGGTGCATAAGTATTCGGCACAGTGAAAATCTGTTAAGAGCTCCTCTAGCAAAATATTAATGAATATTTTCATTATGAATGCGATAAAGTTAGAATCTGTCCAGCTAACTTCCTCACCAGCTCAGGCAGCCGTGCACGCTGCTATTCCCTACCCACGGCACGGCTCTGTCGTGCTATATACATGGAGGCGATAACAAATGTAAACGTTCCAAAAGCTTATCAGGCCTGATGCTGAATGACCAAGCAGCTGGAGAGCTGTAACGTGAAGCCAAGTATATTAAAAATGATTTGCAAATAATCTCCTGGGGTGGAAGAAGGCTGTTTCTATGGTGCTTTTGTACAAGGAACAAGGAAAACAGACGAAGAGTACAAGGTTCAGCCTCTAAAAATACCACATTCACTTTCAGATAGTTCCACGGACATTGACCCTTCCAACACAAAACCAATGGGAGGCAGGGAGCAGGAGGAACAAGTAAAGTCATGGAGGAGTTTATATTAGGAGTTTAGCTGCACTGGTAAATAAAAAAGTATTTCAATTCATCTCTTGGGTATTCAAGGCTGGAACAAGAGTAATGGATTAATGCAATTCCACCCATACTGGGAGCAAGTAAAGCTTCTGGGGTTTTGGCTTTATGTCCTCTCAGCCGCACCACTTCTCTGATCTAGGCAGAAATCTGAGTCCTGTTTGTGAATATCCAACCTCTATCTCCATCCTCCAGAGCTTTCTCAGGCAGTGTTTGCACCCTGGACTGCTCCATCTCATGGAGGGACGGTAGGCTCTGGTGAATGGGAGGGACTCATTCTTGTTTTTACTAAATTTACTCACTTCAGCCAACTAGGAGAAACAAGTTCATACAGGTTATGTGTCATGGAAAATGTATCTGTATAGTCAGTCAATAAACACTGAAAATGAAGGAAGCATGAATAAAAATAAACATGAAAAAGTCAGTAAAATAAGCGAATTTTGACCAGAACATGCATAACAGCTTTTTGTTTTGACTGTCTCCGAGTAGCTGTCAGACCCTTCACTGTTTACCGACTAGAGACACAGTCCAGACTCTATTTGGGCTCTATATGAAATGGTACCTGTTTCCTACTGTTTCATACTATGTGGTTTACACAATTACTAAAATATTCACAGGGAATGTTTCTATTTGTGAATTACTGTGCTCATGACCTCAGAAATAGTGAAAATATAGCTGGCTGCTTTGGTGATAACCCTCAGTTTAGGTACGGCACTGCTCACTGCATCCCAACCAACTCAAGCCTTGTCCTCCAGCCTGTCGTCCTTACTGCACTGCAGGGAGCACAACTCTTTTGACAAGTGATGGCAGTGATGTATAAAATCCTCATCTTCTCATGAAAATGGAGCATCTTCATTAAATGGAACATTTTCACGGATGATGCAAAAAACCACTTTTTTTCTTTTTAATTCCTAGTTTCTTTCTGGAGGCTGTGAGCCGCTCCTTCTGGGCTGCATAAAGAGCAGCTCAAGCACAGGATCTTGACTTATTTTTTCTTTTTTTTTTTAAATCCTTGAGCTTTCCTTTTAGTTTTCATGGAGTCCGTATTTACGCTGCATATGCGTGAGGAACTTCTGCTGGGCCTTGTCCCAGGGACTTCTGTGAGCCTGAACTGCAGAATAAATTCAGAATAACCCAAATAAAAGAGCATGTGAGCATAGTGTATATAGGTAAGAAAAAGGGATGCTTTGAAGTTTGCCACTGAACATTTGCAGTCACACATCAGCCGCAAACAGCAGGATATTTTCAAGCACAGACATTTTCATCTCTGTTCTGGAATCCCTATCACCTGTCAGGTCTTATGCAATGTTTACTTTATATATTTCATTGTTTCACTGTGTCAGACAGTCCTTTCCAGCACAGGCTGAAAGAACACGAAGGCCCTCACTGCCCTGACAAGAAGTGCCTGATCTCTGAACATCCCGGTGCCACCGGTGAGGTACACTGTGCTACACCCGTCCTCTGGGGTGAGGGGACACGAATGTTTTTCATCGCATATTGAAATACCTCCACTCCTGGACATATAAAAAGAGACAGAATATTTAAATGGCATATGCATTTAGCATATAGAAAGACCAACTAGTTTGACAAAAAAAATGCAGTTAATGACAGTTTTTATTAACGTACTGCTTTTCTGAATGCTCTGTTACCACATTAGAAGCCTAAATTTGCAATTGAAAACAGCTGCTATTTGGCTTACTCACTCTAGTTCTTGGACGAAACTAAGCAGTATGTCCTACCAGAATCTCAGTCTTTTGAAAAACATATCAGTTTCCATGAACTCTGAGACCAAGAGTTTTCTGCTGACATTTTTCCCTGAGAAAGTATAGCAGAACTGCTTGACAATGGCCAGCAACACCTGCCTCCTACTAAGTACGTCTTTTTTTGATCTCAGTTTATTTTGTCTTGGAAGAAAAAGAACTATGTGATCATTAGATCTAAAACCAAACATATTCATTCACCTAGAAGCAAGATCCAACTAATATTAGTCACCAGCGTTAACACTGGGCAAAGCGACTCACATTAATCCCATCAAGAATGTGGTGCTGGTACAGTTTGCATCAGCAGAAAAGCACATCTGTCTGTGGTAATGAGATTTATTTCGAAAGGGAAGTCTGGGAGAGTCTAAAACCAATTTAGCATAAAAACCTCAACTACTTTGGGTTGTCATGGAATTGACAAAGGTGTAAGGACAGATTTTCCTCCCACCACCCACCTGGCTGTGTTGTTCGCTGCTGCACTAAATACCAAGACTGCCCATGAGGCATCTCAGCAGGGCTCTGGGGAAGTGACAGTAAGCTGAGAGGCATGGGTAACCAAAAACCAGCTAGGAAGGAGAAAGCAAAACTGCTAATGCCCAAACACAAGCTGCAAGCACCTTCCTTGTCTGGAGACAGGTACAGATTGCTTTTCTTCAAGTTATGATTTCCAGCATTCAGTAAGCTCAGAAGTACTGTGTTATACTGGGAAGGTATGTTTTATATTGCTTTTGCAGTGATAATATACCCTTCCTGCTTTGAAATGAGATTTGCGAAGCACAAAAAGGCAGCTCAATTTCCAAACACTGAGTAACATTTACATTACAAGCAAGGAAGTCAAAACAGGCAACAAAGCAGAAAGGGGAGCTGGAAACAGCAAATACATAGAAAATTTAGAAGCACAGAAGTTTATCCTAATGTTTACCCATATTCTAATTCTTCAAGAAGACTGAACACTTTGACATAAGTTGAAGAGCCTTTGCCAGCCAGACTGTTTGATGTTGTGTTGGCTCTGTGACAAAGCCAGTCTGTACAGGAACGCTGGCATTGTTTTCTGATCAAAGCAAGCCCTAATGGTATTAAACCTGAGCTGTGGTCTGACATGCTTTCTTCTCCCAGCTATCAGTTCTCTGCTTTGCTACCAGCTTTTTCTTGAGCTGTTGCATTAAGATATTCTGCTAGTTTAAAGCATGCTCAGACTTTTATTTCAGATAATAAGAATTGATATTCCTATATTTTCTGCTATGCTGGGTAAGGAGACAGGAGCTTGTACATACACAGAAAAGGTTGTGATGGTGATACTCAGTTTCTGTTGACTTCAACGATATTGCAAGGGTAAAAGGAAGCAGGAGAGCTTTAAGAATTTTTGGATTAAACTCTTGTGTAGCGTAATAGTTAAAAATGTCTTTAAAACTAAGCATGTGCTTACATTTCTTTTATAAAAGGCAGACATAGAACAACTGTGGCTATAGCAGGATGCGAGTGGGTTACCGAGTCAGCCATCCACCACCCTCACAGGATCAGATGCTGCCCATTTTTTGTAGTTTTGTCACTTTATACTTGTCTTTGCCTTCACAGATAGTAAAAGGGTCTTATAATTTCAAATAAAAGTTAAACTGATTAGATGTTATGAAATCAAACATCAGATGCTCAGAAAATAGAGCTCCGTTGACAGAAAGCAAGGTAAAATACATTTAAGCAACTTCATAACTCAAGTCTCAGTTTTCTAGTGCTAGTTTCTCTGCTCAGATGTGACATAACCCATCTAAGAGCACTTTACAGATAGAGTTAAGGGTTTATTCATTGCTATGTTGCTTCAGAACTCATATTGTCCACTGCAATCACTGTGGCTGCTGCAATTCAAATTTCTCTTTCGTTGACTGTGATTGCAACTATATATGATGCCAGCCAGAGTGAGCATGAGGAAATGTGACAGTCAGTGGTGCTACAGGCTGGATATGAGCTCCTGTAGTCACATTTATCACCTGCCTTTAAATCCTTCAGTGTGGTCTAACACCGTCTCCTTGGAAGCAAGGAAGTCAAGCAGACTCTTCTTATAGTTTTTGAGTAGCTGTCATTGGTTTAAAATGACTTAGCCTTAGCAGATATTCCATCTTCACTTTATAGCACAATTGACCTGACCTAAATAGGTGAAGACATATCCCTGTCAAAGCTGTAGCAGGCATCAGGGATGGATGAGAAGACTTAGTAAAAAACAACTCTTAAATCTTTTTACAAAACAACTCAAGCTGAATTTATTATGAAATTCTGAAATGTCCAAGCACATTTTATTGCCTTCTGGTTTCCAGACAGGTCTGCATCCAGAACACCAGAATACCACAAAAATGCTGCTTTTTTCTCCCTGCTGCAATCAGAAGCAGCTGTAACAGAAGGCTATAGAAAAGTCTGATCCGTACAGTATGCCTGTCTCTGTTTTTCAAAAAAAGAGAAGTTTAGATAATTTGAGTAAACTTTGCAGGGGCATCCAAACATTTAGAATTGCATTAGGACACACATTTCAAACTCTTGCAAGCATATCCTTCACTAGCTCCTTGCTCCTAATAAAGGAAGTGGAATACTCCAGTGGGTAAAATTCAAGGGACAGGACTCTCATTTACCCCAGCTCTAATAAAAAATGGTGGCCTTGACAGTATCACTGGAATTCTCTGCTGCTCAGTTTCCCCATTGATCTAGGGAATCACATTTCTAAAGCAATTTGTTGGAGTGTCAAGTTAGTACCCTTACTATTATATTTTTCTTTTTTTTTTTCCTTTTTTATTGACTGCATCCATTTGCAGTGGTGAATTTACTATTTTTGGAGACAAATTATATTCAGCATCCCACTGAATTCCATTCAAAATCCAGTAACCGATCAGGGTTTTGGGGTTTAATCAGCAAGGAGTCAAGAGGCCCTAAGACTAGCTGACTCTGAAAGCTAAAGGCATACAGCAGTCTCAGAAGCTGTGCAGCACCTTGCCAGATGAAGACCACGAGGGCTTTTTTTAGTATTTGCACTTCCATTGTAAACCTATTGTCTTCCTTTCCAACCTGGCTTTACGGTCCTTGTATTCAGCAGGTTTACACAGCTACCTGCACACACCCTGTTCAAAACACTTGTCCGTATTAAGCAAGTGACACCCTAGGGAAACCTGCATGGACCTCAAGCATGAACTTCATGGTGACGGGCAGGAAAATGAAGCTGCTTTTAAAGTTTTCATTTTCATCCAACTTTTACGTAAAATTTAAAAACAGCACAAGGTATTAATTTAGTTAAATGATAATTTCATTAATATTAGTTCCCAGTATCTAGCAAGAACAAATAATATCTAAATAAACAAATCTAAGTAAGTGAAGACAAATACTAACTCACGGGCTTATATGGAAGTTGGCTGAAACTTGCAGCAACCCTGACTCATAATAAAAATGATTTATTTAAAGACTTATTATGAACATTGCAGGAAAGGTGATAACAGACATGCACCACTTTGTTTACAGTAAAATTTCCTGTAAATTAAAGAGTTCTTATTCTTTGTTTGGTTTTGATTTGGTATTGTACCAAGTATCTGTTTATAAAAGGAAATATGATGGTACAAAGCGTACAAAGTGAATTGCAAAAGAGATTAACAGTCAAGGTGAATTTGCTTTAAATTAAGTCCTAGCAACACAGACAGTGTAGATCCCATAAAGGTAAAGAAAGTCAGTCCAAAGCAGATCTTCCATGCACCGTTTTTGAGACCTGAACTACCTGAAATTCAGGACAGAAAGCTACTCTCCAAAAAGATTTTTAAAAAAGATTCAGGTGACTAAGAGATGTGGCAGGAAAAAATGTTGCAGAGCACAACAAAGGACAAGTTTGATGTAGAGTAGGCACTGTGTTCCAAGGGATTAAGTGTTGAGGATTTTCCCCTTTTTGTGGAGTTTTTTGTTTATAACACTCCCTAAACAGCTTATTAAAGAATCTTTCTGAAGTCATATTTATATGACAAAATATGTCGCAACCTCAAATCATCCCATCCCACAGAACATCTTCTGTGGGGACTCTTGGATGAAGATAATGTATTCACAGTTGAAAAGGAATAATGAAAGCACACATTATATGTTTTATCAGAAAACTAGAAGAGAATCTGTTTTGTAGAAGCAACTCCTTGGGTTGAATTAGCCCTGGAACCAGCCTGGTATCTCTAGAGATCGGACTTCATGGGTCTCCAAAGCCTCCACCCAGGGAAAGAACATGTTTGTGGATGGAAGCACCGGATCTAGGTTGTATTAATTCTCCTCATACATATAACCAAGATTTACATAGACAATAAAATTTTGAAATTAATGACATCATCTGAAGGCCAGGAATTACCTGTGTTCATGGGGTTTACTCCGAACACTCCTAAGATCCATTATTTGATATTTAGTGCTACAAAATTAATGCTGGATTTTTTAAAATCATGTAGTTAATCAAACCAGTTTGCAGCCAATCCTGTGTATACAAGTTCAGTGGTTTAGAAGGTATGTTGGCACTTACCTGGGGGCATGTGTTCATTCATGATGACGAGTGATGCTGGCGTAGGCCTTCTTTTCCTGATCTGTAACAGACACAAACCAAGGAGAGTCGTTAGGGCCCATCAATTGCCACACACACAAAGCAAAGCAAAAAATCTGTCTGGTGTCCTCCTCAGTACAGACCAGCCAAAGTTAAAAAGGAAACTATTTAAAGAACAGCAGCACTTCACTGTCTTACTGACAGCTTGTCTGGTCTGACAGCAATCAGGGTCATGCTGCTGCTTGTTTTGGGAGAACAAAGGCACAGGGAGAGCTGTCCAAAATACCTTTAGGATTTGTAATCATCTTGACTTAAGTTTTTGGATTTGTGTTGCTGAAAAATATAAGTCATATCCTAAAATATTGACATTTAGTTTTGCATCAGGAAGATGATTACAGCAGTTTGTGAGCTTGTATGTGCAAATACCTAGTACTGCCATAGCTCTCACAAGTAATAATTAATATTTTGCAAGTGCATTTCAGAGTTGATACCGCGAGCATGCCTTCCAATGAACTTATATTTCTAAACTGTGGTCAGATGTGTTACTACTGTTCTTTAAGCAAAAATAGTCCAGTATTTAAGACTTTAAAAAGAGTATTTCCAATACAGCAGATTTTACATACCGATATATAGTCCTGAACTGGATACAGTTGTTCAGAGTTTATCTGGGTAACTACTTTTCTTCCATTACCAGTGGCTGAACTGCATGGTATTGGACTACCCTCCTATAAAGCACACATTTGCATTGAAAGCTTTGTGTTGCTTCACTAAAGCCTCCAGGCTTGATATTCTATTGAATTTAAGAGAGGGACCAGGAGCATTTAAGCTAGAAACCATTCTGACACAAAACCTCAATGTCAGTGCGTTTGTTCTTTTTAATTTGCTGAGCCAACATCTGTATTTAGCTGGGTTCAGATTTTGCTTTCAGAGGTGTAAATGGAAAATTACATCATCAGGGTTAATGGGTTTATTCCAGATTAGTGTAACTGTAGCTGACTGTAGAATTTACTATTTTAATTTCATCACACACCCACAGTGAAACTGTATAGCACTTGGAATCAGACTCACAACACAAAAAAAAAAAGGGCTGCCCATAAATACCGGGCAGAAAATAGGCTACAGCATTTCAAAAGCCATGGGAATTCCAGGAAATCCTAATCCTATGGTTCTCACAGATTTCAGAAAAATACCAGAACACATTCTGCTTGAATTCATTGCAGAACTGTTCTGTAAAGTACGGACACCTTGCAGCTCAGAAGTGCCTGTGGACAAAATGAGGACCCACAGCAATTCTTTTCTGCACCCTTCTAATATTTCGCATTCAATGGTCACTCCCAACTCATCTTTTTCCGCAAAGGTGTCTGCCTTTTAAGAGACATGACATCAGAATATTCAGGAAACCAGATGCCTGTCCTAAAGGTGCCAATAACTTCATAGCTAATGGTATGGAACTGTCAAGGTTATAATATTCCCCCGGTATCATCTAAAATGAGACGTACCCAAATAGAAGCAAATGTTGAGGACTTGCACTGAGAGAAATATACTGGGTCACCTAATTAAGATTTATCCTGTTTTCTCCTAAGACTCCCTGTGACCTTTTTTTATGCACATCTACACATATCTGTACACAGTAACAGACATCTTTTCCTCTTTAGACGTCTGTACTGATATATATATATATCAGTACAGTATATATACATAAATATTTATATAATTATGTGTATCTTTTGGGAGTGAGTTAAGACCTAAAATAGCACACACGTTATTCCAACAAGGACATAAGTAAGGCATGTTTCCATATGTATATATTTTTCAGACACATGAACCACTGTAAAAATTACATAAAGACTGTACAAAACCATGAGAAATACAGGAAGTAACTGACGTGATGACTATTGTGCAAAACATTAATTGTATTTTCTCATGTTAAAACAAATGGTAAATAAGACATCTTCTTCCCAGTATTTCCATTAGGTACCTACTATCAAATTTGTGGTTTGCTTTATGTATATATAATATACTTGTGTTGATCTGTTGAGAATGTATTCATTGAGTGTATTCATGTGAAGTGTAAGCATTAGGGTACAAGTGCAGTTACAGAAAAGGCACAACAAATATACACTAATAAACCTACCCAAGGTGAAGAAGCCTTGTTCTGGATAGAGGACATCTCATTCTCCCTCTTTAGATATATCCAACATCACTACAACCTCCAGAGTGTATAATCTACAGTTTCACTAATATAAGCTAGAAAAGCCTTTAGGCCGCAAGTATCACTTGTTCTTACCCATATCTTGCCCCATTCCTACCCCCTTCCCTCAAAACAGTGAAGGAAACTCGTCATCCTTACCTGCTCAGCTGCCTCGGGATCTATTTGGCTCTGAAACAGGGGCACAGCAAACTGTATTTTTTTGGGGCTGTTGGGCTCCATCGTGGTGCTGAGGTGAGTCAGATGAGAGAAGAGCCTGGAGCCTGAGACTGGGTCTGTGCCTCTGCCCCGGCGCCGTCCCCACAGCCAGGCTGAGAGCTCCGCAGTAACAGCTGTAACTCCCGACTTAGCACGGGAATCTGCGCGAGCCGAGCAACTCCCTTATTCCACATCCACAGAGATGCCACTGGCTTGGCTATTTTCTTTTTTTTTCCCCCTCTCCCCTCTCTTCAGCAGCCCTTTAGATCCTCTCAGCAGAAAGCTGAAAGGAACAATAAGCTAATTGTGTACCAGCTCACTTCTACATATGCCAAGCATTCACTCAGAAGCTAATTGAAAATGCAATACTAGCATTGCATGGCCTGGAGCCTTGGGATTTGAAAAAGAGGATCTCTCCACCGTATATTACTAACTGGCTGCTGAGAAGTGCAATGCAAGCTCCCTCTGAGTATTGCTGATGGGCTCTTAATTATTGATGAACACAAATCAGGAAGTTTTCAGATTTTGGGGGTGGAGGTAGCAGGAGGGGTGGATGCAATAATTCGATCTGTGTTACAGTGTGCCAGAACCACTCTCCTCTTTTCACATATCAACTGCCTTTGCTCTTTCAAATATTTTTTAAAACTTATAGTTTTAGACTCTCCTAAATCTTACAGGAAGATTTTTGGTGATGATGCTGCACAGTTGCCCACAATTTCATGAAGCTTCTCTGGTGGGTTTGCACCTTAGGCCTGGTTTGTAGATTTAGACTGTGATTTCTTTTGGTGGGCTCCATTTCACGTGACTCCAGATACTGAGAAACCCATGACTGAGCCAGCTCTCTGGGCTCCCTCACGCTAAGCACATCAATGGGCATCTCACTCTATCCGAGTTAAGTGGGATATAGTGTTTACTCAAGATTACACTTTCTCTCCATTAACTCTAGAAAAAGGAAAGATGATTCAGACTAGTTAAATCACTTTTGGATGACTAAAATTCAGAGGTTAAATCCTACTTAAGGCTACAAAATTTGTGCCTCATTCCAAGATGAGGAAAATAATTTGGTTAATCATATCAATAGTACTCTTATATTTTTGATTTTATATAATTGATTTTCAGTTGTCATTTCATGTTAATTCAAAAGAAGTGTGTGAAACAATACCCAGCAACCACTGACTTAACCTACCTCTGCAAAACTCGGAGGACTTTGAAAACGTTCTTTGTTCAGGCCACCGAGAGCACTAAGGATTTTCACAGCTCACCACAAGCTTACTGAGTCACTGAGTACTTTCCCACCTGTGCCAGTGGAGGAGGCAGGGAAGGAGTGAGGATTGTGGATGAGAACAATGCACTGGCCGTACACACAGAACAAACCAGCAAGTCAGAGATGAAAAACTTGTTTGGCTTTGATTTTTACAAACTAAAACTGTGACAATTATTGGAACACCAGGCTGTTTCTGAACAGAGGCAAGCACACAAGCTGGCTGGTTTATGAAGGACCCGCTGAAGCTCAGGAGGTGAGGATACACTAAAAGTTAAGGATCCAGTTGGCTCAATGATCAAAAATAACTCTTGGTGAGGGCCAAAATTCTCCTCCTCATCCAAATCAAAACTGCTGTGAACCATATGGTTTCCAGCTGACTGCTAGTAGCTGGCAACTTTCCTGTTCAATTTCTTGTGATAGTTTAGGGGGCGTTAACTTAGACCTTTGAATCACAGAAAAGTCTGCTTGGTGAGGGCCTTCTGGAGATACCTGGTACCAGCTGCTCGAAGCAGGGCCTGAGGTCAGGTTATTCTGGGCCCTCTCAGTCTGAGTCCTGAGTATTTTCGGTGCTTCAATGAATGCTTAGTTTCATATACCACAACAAATGAAAGAGATCCACAGAACACTGATATTCAGTGTTTCATATGACCATTTTTAAGCCTTCACTATTCCTACAAAGACAAAACATAATTTGCTTTATAGACTTCCACAATTAGAGCTGGAGTGCAATTGCAGCAGTTGTGCTGGCACAACTAAGTCTACAACACTAAAGTGAGAGAGGCAGACACTGCTTTTGCTAGGACAGTTAGTGAGTTGTTTTCAGGACAGTCTAATTATCCAATTTCACAAGTCCTTCATGCACAGATGTGCCATTATCTTCAATGACAGCTTCAGACATACCAGGGGCATATACACACCCACAGGGTTACAACCCGGGAGAGGACATACATGGGGATCTGAAGTTGTGGCTTTCCTCTTGTATGTTCATACTTGAAAGAAAATAATGTTTGTTTTTGCAGTTCCAGATAATGTGAGAAAAATGTTTTCCAGATGCGTTGCTATTATATATATTAATAAATGGTATATTTTAAATATCAAGTTTCTCTAGATAAAACCTGTTTGCTATAAAATATCTATTCTAGCTGTCTTTGAAACTTCATGTATTAAATTGTACAATTGCAATTCTAGTATATGTTACTGATTACAGGAGCTACAATTATCATTGCAAAGGCTCAAAATTTCTTATGTTAATGATAAAGCAATTTGAAAAAACATATTCAGATAGTAAAAATTTATTAAAATATTAAATGCTCAAAGGATTATAGCAGTGTGTTTCACCTCTATATTGCTGGATATTGCTGTCTAAAGGAATTGTGTCTCAAATGCATTTTTATCAATGGTATATAAGAAAAAATCTCAACAACCTTACAAAAAACAAACAAAGAAACCACTTTTTGGCAGCTTCTGAAGGGAGACGGACAACAGGACAGAACAGGACACAAGGACAGATCCTTAATGGGGCTGCTGTGGCTGGGAGAGAGGCCCCCAGTGATGTGATGTGGAAGTATTTGCCTCCTGCAGCTTTTCTCGCTGTGCCTATTTGGAGCTGGCTGCCCAGCAATCTTCACATGCACTAATACAATAACAGTATTTTTAAAATAGTATAAGAGGCACATTGAGAGAGCACTCAGATATAGCATTTCAGGATTCCTACCTTGGCTCCCTCTTACACCAATTTGCAGCATTAGAAGTCTCCAGGCAAAGTGTGCTGGCATTATCTATAGACTGCATCATAGTCTGGGGAAGAGCTGAAACACATTTCAGTAGAGACACATCCTTACAGCTCATCTTCTGTTTTTAGTGCACTCCCCACAATTTCAGTTTCAGATGCCTCCATGATTCAGCTAAAACTATAATGGAATCAAAAATAATAAAAACTGTCCAAGATCCTTCCTTCCTATGTCATTCACTATGTTCTGGTATGAAGCACTGCCTTTTAAAATATCCTGTTGTAGGGCTGAGCTGTGGAAGCAGTCATGGCATAGTTCCTGCTTGAGCTTTTTCCCATGGTGTCTTAGGAAAGGTTTATATTTTGTTTCCAGCCAAAGACAAGGCTGCTGGGATGGCAATTCAAGGGTCTCTGTTCTGCACTCTCTTTACACAATTTTTATTGTGACTGTGATCTGCCTCAGCTCCTCTGGTGTGGTCAGAGACTACTGCAGCATCACTCTTGAGAGGAGAGGAGAGCTGGAGTTCATTGTAAAACAAACCTGCTTAAGGCTTTGGCTCCTAAATTCACCAGTGCAGATGCAGAGAAGCACTAAGTTACAGTACCCTGATCCAACAGGCTGCCTTTGCAGAGCAAGGGCTTAGCTTGGAAGTGGCAATTCTTCCAGCATGTCTCTTAGACACAACTTTAAACCCCATCGTAGCCACTGATTCATGTGTGATTTAACAAAGATATGTTGATCTGTGCTTTCCTTGGGCTCTCCAGCTGACACCTTTCCTCACAGCAACATGTCCTCAGCCTGTCGCTGAGCAGCCCCAGCAGCATCAGAGGGAGAAACCCTGCAGAGAACACTGGCTTTCTGCTACAGCCAAAAGGACCTCAGTGTACCCATTCCATGCCTTTTTCTAACAAACTGACAAAGAGCTTCTTCCCTGCCTTTGCCCAGACAGAGGCATCGGCTTCACAGCTCTCGGTGTTGGCCATGAGCAGAAAGAGAGAGAGAAAGCATGAACACTGGACACGGTCTTTGCTGTGCACACCTTACCTGTTCATGGACAGGTTTTCCTCTTGGGGCTCTGCACTGTGCCGTGCTCATAGGTGCTGAAATCAGATAGAAACCTTCCAAGAATAAAAAAATTACATATTCAAAATGACACTGAAATTTTCCTTTCAAAACAGCATTGCAAACAGGGTGACTCCCACTGAGCTGCTGGAAACACAGTCTGCCATTTATATATAGAAAATCCAAAGAATTTAAAATCTGCAAGGGTGGGAGAATGCAGAGCAGAACTCATCTGCCTCACAAGTACCAAGTGCTGCCACAGGCAAGTTAAGGAGAAGAACAGAAAGTCTTTCCGAGCAGTGACAGAGTCAGTAGGACGTTCAGTGAGAGCTGGTAACAGCCTAACCCAAATTTCCATCGCCACTTCTCATCCATGGAATATCGAGTTTGGACTTGTTTATGCACTAAATACATATGTGGATACCTAAAGCCTACATAAGTAAAAAGGTACAACTATTTCTATTTAGACAAGCTCTTTAATTAAAATAATCATTCCTCAGCAGTACCGTTTTAATCAGAATGAGTTTAAAGTTACTTTATCTGAGCACACAAGAACTTACACTGTCTATTCCAGTCTTCCTCTGAAACTCACAGCTCTCCACACTTTGAAGTAATGTACAAACATTTACTGCTAGATCCTATCCACTACCATCAATAGAATACACACATCCAAAACATAGGATATGAGCTGGATTAATGGGACATGACCTGACTAGACAGTCAAAAGATTCTTGCCTAATATGGACTATAGTTCAAAAGCGCAGAAACCAAAAATCTGGTACTGGTTTTAGGAGGGTATTTCAGCACGAAGAAATGCTACAATTTGCTTCCTTACCAAGAATAGGGTAAATGTGATACATCTTTCAATAAACAGAACTGTGTAGTGTACATAAGTTTTAGAATAAAATTATATTATGTTGTTTCCATATTAAATCTTTAATGCAAAAGCTGACTGACTATACCACCGAAGTAAACAATTGAAATATAAAATTGAGTTGTTACTGTAAATTTTTTTTAACGAAAAGTTAAAATATAGAACATGTAGAAGATAAACCAAGGAATGAACTTTCACATTGACAAATGATGGAAAGTGGCTTGGCAAGCTCTTCCACCAGCTCCCTCAGTACCCTCAAATGAATCCCATCTGGCCCCAGAGACTTTAAATGAGTATTTAAATGGCACACCAGGTCACTAAATATTACCTCCTGGATTGCATGGGGCCTATTCTGCTCCCCATCCCTCTCTACCAGCTCAGGGGCTGATTGCCCAGAGGATAACTGGTCTGTCTGTTAAAGACTGAGGGAAAGAAGGCATTAAGTATCCCAGCCTTTTCTTCATCCTTGGTGACAATATTACCCGTCATGTCCAGTAAATGATGGAGCTTTTCCTCATTCTGCTTCTTATTGTTTATATACTTACAAAAACACTTTTTAGTATCTTTCACAGCAGTGGCCAGATTGAGTTCTAGCTGAGCTTTTGCCTTATAATTTTTTTTCTACGTGACCTAATGACATCCTTGTGCTCTTCCTGAGTTGACTGCTCCTTCCAGTCTCTCTTTTGTCCTGAGTTCCAATGAAAGCTCCCTGTTCAGACAGGCCAGTCTTCTTCCCCACCAGCTCTCCTTTCAGCACATGGGGATGGCCTGCTCCTGCACCTTTAAGATTTCCTTCTTAAAGTATGTCCAGCCTTGCTGGACTCCTTAGTTATTAAGGACTGTTTCCCAAGGGCCTCTCCGAACCAGTGTCCTGAACAGGCCAAAGTCTGCTCTCTAGAAGTTCAAAGTAGAGGTTTTGTTGATCCCTCTCCTTACTTCACCAAGGATCAGAAACTATCATTTCATGGTTCTGTGGCTGAAGGCTATCTTGAGCACAGTATCTCCCACCAGCCCTTCTTTGTTTGCAAACGGATCTAGCGGGGCACCACCCCTGGTAGCCTTACTTACCAGCTGTGTCAGCAAGTTCTCTTCCACACACTCCAGTAACCTTCTAGACTGCCTCCTCTCCTCTGCATGGAGTTTACAGCAGACATCTGGCAAGTTAAAGCCTCCCACAATAACATGGGCCAACAATCGTGAAACATCAGCCGAGCGCTTATCGAATAGTTCAGCTGCTGCCTCATCCTGGCTGGGTGGTCTGTAACAGCCTCCCACCAGGATTTTTGCCTTGCTGGCCTTTTCCCCCCCGATTCTCACCCACAGGCACTCAGTATCATCACTATCCTTGGCTCTGCACAGAATAAACACTCCCTAATGTACCTATCCACCCTGCTGCCCCTGCTTCCTTGCCTGTCCTTCCTGGAAGAGATTATAACCATCACCACAGCACTCCAGTCACAGCACAAGTCTGTGAGGGAGACTACGTCACGGCTCTCCAGCACAATGGCTTCCAGCTCCTCCTGTTTGTTACTGACACTGCGTGCATTGGTGTAGAAGCGCTTCAGCTGGGCTATCGATTCCACCCCCAGCACTGGCACGCTGCCCCTAGGCCCATCTCTAGTGAGCCTGGTCTTATCTCCCTCCCCCTTCCAAGATAGTTTAAAGCCCTCTCAAATCAGCACTACCAACCCATGGGCTGAATCCTTTTCCCTCTTTTAGCCAGGTGAACCCCATCTGTCTCCAGCAAGCCTGGTGCCATATCAACCAACCCACGATCGAAAAAGCCAAAATTCCACCAACAGTACAAGTTTTAAGCCACATTGATCAGGTGGGTTCTCCTGTTACTCCTACAGCCAATTGGCAATGAAAAAGGTCACTATCACAGCAAACTTTAGAAAAACATCCAAAATATCTCTGGCAATACTGTCTGGCTTTATTCACTGCAAATTTGATTGACCAATATTTATCAGCCACTAATAAAGCTGTCTTAATCTGCATATAATTCATATCAAATTCCAGGCTGGCAGAAAAAAAGACAACACTAATTTGCAGGCAATCAAATCAGCAGTTTGAATCATTAAACAAAAGAAAAACTGTCCATGCTCAGAAAACCATTAGGATAAGTCACCCAGGTTAGGTATGTCCAAGAATAATGATGGCTGTTCCTCAGGCACAAATAGGATTGTCAATAGAAGTTGATACCACCTCAGCTTAACCTACATGACAGATGCACTAAAATAATTTTTTTAAGCAGTTATAGACATTCCTATATCTACATATATGTCACTCAGAAAATATTAGCTGGAAATGTCTTTAAGAATGGCAAAGATCTGTTATCCAGATTATGGAAAAACAGGTGCTTTTATATCCATTAGTTTTAGCACAGTTTTTAGAAATGTCATTTTGAAATGTCTTTATTTTAAATTATGGCCAGACCTTAGATATCTGCCTTCCATCAGATGGATGAAAATTTGGCAGTATTTTTCATTTCTCGGGATATATTAAACACTAGGATTTGCACTGCTGAGATCAAATGTTCTTACAAGCTACAAGATGAAGTACCTCAGATACTCTGGGATGTTACACCAACAAGTGACTTTTCTTGGCGGAGCCACAGGAAGTCAGGCTGCTGTCTCCATGGAAGATGCTGCTGGCAGCTCCTGCTCGACTGCCACCAGCTCCTCAAGTGCCTTCCTCCATCACTCCCTGAGAGATGCAGTTTTCACCTTTCTTGAAAAGCCACTTGGAGCAGCTCAAAGGCACAGGACCTACATTAGTGGTCAAGCATGTTAATCGATCTGTCTGGGGGACAAGGGGAGCAGGTTGAGTAGGTTTTGGGTTTGTGCATTTGCAAAGGAAGGTTGCAGGCACGTGGGTCTGGCTGGCTGATCTCCTGTGGTGTTCTGGAATGGAGCTGCGTGCTCATGCAAACTGCAAAGCAAGGCAGAAATGTACTGCAACTTCCCACTTGTACGGATTGCCACGTGTCAGTGCTGCCAGAGCTTGTATTTCAGCTTTTCAGCCTGCAGAGGAAGGTTTTCAAGAGTCTCTACTTACAGAGACAAACTCTGAGGAGAGGTCAAGACCAACCAACTTCTTGGACCAGCAACAGAAGCCAACAGCCTTAAGAGAGTGGTTTGAAGTGCCAACATTGCTCTCACATTTCAGGGTGCTCTGAACATCTGAAAGCTTTTTGGAAACCCGAGTCCTGAGGCTTCCTGCTGTTCCCCATTCTGTGTACTGTTTGATCAAATCTATCTTATTTATTTTGCTTAAGAGTAAACCATGCACAATACAAAACACTGACACAGATTATAGGCAAAATAAATATTTTATTGGTTTAATATACACTTTTTAAAAGAAATCAGCCCTTGTGTGTCTTCCTAACACAATTTAAAATTTTATAAACTTTTTCATATAATATTGTGATATTTGAAACTCTTTTTGATTAAAGACCTTGACATAGTGTAAAGAGTTTTAGTAGATGGAAATGGCAAAGGAGTAAGGAGAGTTCAAACACAGCCAAAAGGGATATTATATATCCACTAAATGTCTATTTGACCACATAAAAATTCCAATGACTTCCAATTTGCTCCATTGGAACAACTGGATATTCACCAGGCTGACTGAAAATACACTCAGTGAGGGATGGAGAAGGAAAAGAGATTTTTTCCATTTTCCCCATAATATAAGCAAGGTCATTCATGCACTCCAAGTTGCAAATCCTAATTGCTTTCAGAAGATAGTATTTTTATTGCATTTTGGTTAATACGAAGCAGAAGAGAACTTCCCTTGGTATGACTGCAAGTAGCCAACACCAAAAAAAACCACCCCAGTGCTTAAATAAGGCACTTTCCTATAGAGGGATGAGCAAACAGTAAGGAAGCAAATAAAATTAGTTAAAAGTTGTCTTCTACACAAAGATAAGGCTTTCAGTGTCAGAACTTTAAGTAGTTTTAAGAGTAACCTCATGTCATTCTACCACTCTGCTAATAGTAACCGCCCCAAGAATTAACAGCAATTTTTACAACAGGATTGTTTCCTTCTTTTGAAGTGGCACTAAGTAACAGCAGTGGAAACCATTATTGGTTATTTCAAGCTCTTAAAGTGGATCAGTTATTGCACAATAAATACCTCATAGAGGTCAGTGTTTTGGGAGGGGTTGTTGTGGGGGTTTTTTTCTATTTTTTTTTAAAAAAGCTAGGTTGAATGTATATGTGTTATTTATAAATTGGTTACGTCTGGAAATCTTCAAGTTTCATGATGCATCATTAGACAAAGAAATTAGCTACATAAAAATTTACAACAGGGACATACAAATAAATACAAAACCTTTCAGAGTGACACTATTTTGCTGATGCTTTAAGGAAAGTAATGTTAAAGTGACTAAGTCCTTACAGATGAACTCAAGGAAAAGTCCACATCAGAGAACCAAGCGCCGAACACAGTAGCTCATCTCAGCAGCTTTAACACCTCCTGGAGCAAAACCAACTTGACACTTTCACCAGTGGGTGCTGCCAAAGCAGAATCCCACAGCACCTCCGACTACATCCAACCTTACAGAAAAAAAAGGAAGATGAAGACCTAAATTAGATTTTTCAAGTCTGTTTGTTATGTTTAAGTATGCATTTTGATACTATTCATATCTAAGGCAGGCAAACTACAGAAATCTTCTTGCATGATGTATTCACATAAAAAGTCATCACAGAGCACACTGAAACTAAAAATCAAGGACCACTCTATGAAAGCTGACGGTAGAATGGGCCAAACTACAAACCAGTTGATTTTCCAAATCTATCCAGGATTATCAGTATTCTCTCTATTTAATGAACTTCAATTTTGATCACTTATATTTCATAGGGAAAGTGCAAACACAGCAAGGTTTAAGTTAGCAACAATATTTTATACAATTAAAATAAAAATAAAATCTGGTTCTTGCAGATCCCCAAAGATTACCTGTAGTACCAGTTTCATGGCTGTGTATCTTGTTTTGCAGTTGCAGATCTGCTTTGGGGTGATACAACTGCTAATAATCCACTTACTATTTCTCTTCTTATTTCACCAACAATGGATTCCTTGATCTGAAAGGGATCAGCCAAAGTTTTAAGGTCAGTAAGTTATACAGCCAATGGATAAAACTAAATGATATTGCAGATATGTCTGACACTACAACATATGAAAACATGCACCACCAAAGAGACAACTTTCAAAACTGTGAATGGAAAAACATTAGAAGAATAGAAAAATAACTGTAAGTACTTTTGAAGTTCTTGCAAATTGTATAAATGGAAACCAAACTAGTTCTATTTTTCCAGATGGTAAATATATTTATGTTTTACACTTAGGATATCTGGTTTTATGCTAAGAAAAAAATGTGTTTCAACTATGCAAAGTTCTGAAAAAAAACATTTCAAGATAAATTCATCAAAAGCATCCCAAATTCACTACTTTTTGACAAGTTGTTATAGAAAAGGAAGGCAGGACTGATCTCCTTCACAAATGGATTACACAGTAGAACAGGTCCAAGTCCATGAACATGAGCTGTTGTTTTCATATAATTCAAAAGGAGATGAATCCTAATTGCATATTTTCAGCAGGAAAGAGAGAACTTCAACCGTTGCTCACATCATCAATGGGCCTCTGGGGTGTGATCTATGGCAGCAAAGGCCATTTTTCACAGGATTGTGACCAAGTATTTACCCATTAAGTTTTCTATAAAACACATCCAGGAGTTTCTAGTAGCAGGCATGTGAGCGTGACTGGGGCTACAAGGGAAGAAGAGCAGAGCACTGATGGCTACAGTAAAGAAAACAAAGGAGAAAAGGAGGCAAAACACAGTTCTACAAGAGCATATTATGCTGGAAAGGAGCAGCGCCTGCCAAAGTAAAACAGTATGGGCTTCTTGCAAGTACAAGAAACCTTTGGCACCATCTTATTTTTTTGGATGGTCTTCAGGAGGGACAAGTCAGATGCAGTTCCAAGGACAGAGGAGGACAATGACTGTGAGAGGGTGCAGGGGGGGAAGAGCCAGAGGCCGGCCCAGGGTCACACACAGAAGCACTCAGCAGCCCAGTTAAGCAACACATTTTTCTTTTTCATGTAAGTCTCCCCTTTTCCTGGTGCGTCAAAAGGATTAAGCAACAACGTCAGAAGGGTGGCAGTAGCATTAGCAACAGGTTATTTATCCCTTGTTCTCTTTGGCAGGCAATTCAATCCCTAAGCCATTAGGGGCAAAGTTCCTCGTTTCATTACTACTTTGCATCAAGCAGAAATTCAGAGACTATAATATTATTGGGAAACAAATTTCCAGTTGGGTTGTTTGCTGATTAACAGACAAAAGAGAAGCCATTGTGTAAAAGGGCCTGTTTCACCAACAGCTGAAAGTCCAGAGGATGTCTGTGCTGATGCACACACTGATGTACAAAGCTTTAGAACCACTGTCAGATTAGTAAGGGCTTTGGGATTCAGAAATGTAGGCACAGGGAAACCTGCACACAGCACCCCAACTGTCCAGCAGTCCTAGTAGAGTCCCCAGTGCTCTCTCCGCCCTTCTTCTTCAGTATCACATGGGACGGGTCTGCAAGTACACTAAAGAACAGTCATTCTGTACCCTTCTCTCAACAGATAGACAAAAATAAACCTCACTTTCCAAAAAGAGCCGATAAAAGCTTCCCAAATTAGCAAGTAAATGGTCTAGTATGACAGACAGTCTTGTAACAAAGTAGAAACTGGAAGCAAAGCAGCTCCTGTTCTATTCTCAGCTCTTCCAACAACTTCTGGCTTGACCTTGATTATTTGAGCCCTCTGCTTCTCATCTTCCTGTCTGGACTACAACAAGGCCACCCTCCACTGCCTCTTTTCACAGCCTCTGCTTCCTCCCCCCTCCAGACTCAGCAAGGTCACTCCTGTGTGGCGAGCGCAGCGCTGTTTCCTGCAGTGACTCAGTACCACGCGTGTGTGGTGACCAATAGCCAATATTTGCCTTGTTCATTACAAATTATTTAGGGCAAGGTGCACCTTCTATTTGCTCTGCAGAGGGCACAGCCCGCTGCCAAGGCTTCCTCTGTACAAAAGACAGAAGAGCAGCCAATGAATGCTCCATCAACTATTTTTAGCAAGTGAATGAAAAATTGATCATTTGAAAAACACTCATTTATGGTACATTTACTACATTGATACAACACCAATACTCAATACTGCACTGAAAACACAGTATCATATTCATAGATAGTTTTACAACAGTAAACCCATGATCTTTCTCCCTAGAAAAGAATCACGATTACTGCAATATTATGTTGATGCTAAATAAAGAATTGATTGAGTGAAGTGTGCCACTGTGGCAAATCCGGAGACTGGTGTTCTTCACCTGCTAATGAAAAATGGGAACGAGGCTTTCACAGTGCTTATACTTCTGATCTTGAAATACATTTTCTATAATTAAAAGAATTGTTTCCTACTCTTATTTTCTTCCTGTGCCACTTCATGGCAGCAGCTGGTGAGTTTTTATGCTCAAGATAGTAAGATGGAGAACCCAACACCTGCACACATGAACAACCTACAGACAATCTGATGGATGTTGAGCTAACATGGGTTTGAATGCAAAACGGAAAAGGGAAGATTCTCTGCCAGACCATCTCTGTCCCATAAAGACTCATTACAGCCTCTTAAAGCAGATGTTGACAGGAAAATCATACATTTCTTTAAAGTTTAACTTCATTAAATGTTATTTATAATGAAGAACTGTTAGCAAAATCAAAACTTCCATTGCTCTTAAGCAGAAAGGTCTTTAAACTATCACATCTTTTAAAGTGGAGAAGAGCAGAGTGAGAGGGCCTGGTGGAACTCCTAGCGACACTGTGACTTCCACAAGTCAAGCAGTAAGTACTTCATATGATAATCCTGTGGAGGTCAGGCTGTATTTCATCAAGAGAGCTACTGTTTGGTATTTTAACACGTCATGTTGTTGAATGTTTTCCCGTGGGAGTTGGTTCATTAATGCTAAAAGTTAACACCATGGGTTTTTTTCATGGAGCAAATAGTTACAGGTCAAAGTTCACACGCATTACAGCCCACCCAGGCATATCACACCCACTGCCTGGCTTTTCTCTCCCCAACACAAAGTCACGCAGCTACAGAGAATGGGAGGAATGAGCAAGGGTTTAGTATTTTTAAGTGCATACATCAAGAATGCATCCTACCAGATTTCTTTCTTTTGACAATGAAACTGGAATTCCTTTGCTAACAACAGGGCTATTTAAGCAAGGCATATTTCAATTTATGCTCTGTTTTAGCTCTTATGAAATAATAAAGATTTTCCTGATATGTGTTTAATAGCATGTTCTGGCTCTGCAAAATCTACCAGGTGCTTTGAGACAATGCATCTCCACTCTGACCTGCAAAACTCCTCATGCTGAGAATCTTGAGTTGATCCAGAACCCACTGCAAATGAAGTTAAACTGAGGGACGATCTCTCTGTGTGCTCAAATATTCACCAAGTGAGTCAAGCTCAGTTGTTTGCTGACTACTCATCTTTGAATAGTAGCCTCTCATCAGTGTGGATTCTTTCAGCATTACAATGTCCTCAGTGCCACACAACCCAAATAACGATCTCTGTGCAAAGAATACATATCTTTATTTGCTATCAATTAATGAAGCTAAAGAGGAACTTTCACAGAGGCTAACCTCAGAAAAAATATTGACTGAAATAATTCTGTCCTTTGACTCCAGATTTTTTTTGTCTCTGGTGCTTTTGCAGTACATTTGAATTACAGTTCTTTCTATCTCGGTTTCTCCTTCAGCAACCCTCCACTGTGACACCACTGCCCTAACATATGGATTTTTACAGACAGCCTGGATACAAATGCCACATCCTGGCTTCACTGCAGAATCAGCAGCACAGTGATAAATATCTCACGTGCAAGTCTTCTGATGAGTGGTCTGCATCTCATTCATTTCAAAGACAAAGCTAAGGTAAAGCTGGTTCCAATTACCCACAGCCTCAACACAGGCAGACCTGGAAGGTACCTCGGCATTAGAGCCTGGCCTGTTGTACATTTCTAAGCATGACATCTTCCCTAGTCTTTAGTGGTCTATGGCAGAGCCATACAAAAGCTTCAAGGGACAAGCTAAAGGCTACAGGTCCAATGACCGTCAGCTAAATTCTAAGTGGTCCCTCTCCGGTGAAGAAGAGGGAATAAAATCCACAAGTTCTCAATTCCCACTTCTGTATTCAGAGCAGAGTTTGCTCCACTTTTTCACAGGCACTTCTTTTCAGAACAAGTAGTTTTTTTGGCTTCCTTTCCCCATTTATATAATTTGCCAGAGAGCTTTGCTGTCATGCCACTAACAAAACACGTAGTTTTAGTCCTGTTTTTTAACCTGGCTCACAGGAAAAATAACCAAGCACTCCCACTTTCATTGACTGCCAATAAAACTAGTCCAGTAGGATTGCTTCAAGATCACTCTTATACTCTGAAATAACTTCCCACCTGCCTTCAGCTTGTTTCACTGACATTCCCATAGTCCTTAGTGGTTGGGATAGAGGGACTGGGAAAGTATGCTTAACATTTACTACAGCCTTGTTTCAGAACCATTATTTCACCACTCAAATTAACTCCAGTTTGGCATTTTAGCAAGCAAATATGACAGAAATTTTCACTTGGGAATCTGAAACACTGCTGCTTAACCAAGTAGTAGAGACAGCAAGTTCTTTCCCAGCCATACTTACTTATTAATTTACATGCTAACCACTATCACTGAAAAAACATCTACTGCTTTGCACACAAATACAGCTGTGGCTCCAACACCTATTGACATGTTCTGAGCCTTCAGAAACAGCACAGGAATAGTATGGAGCCTTGGCTGGAGAGGGAAGAGAAAACCTCGGTGGACAGGAGTTACAGCCAGCCTTGTCTTTAGTTTGCAGTAAACTCAGTTCAAACATCCCAGATCTCAGCCCCTGCTTCCTCACCTCCCGTATGACTTGTTGCAGCTCCTCCTGCTCCACCGCTTTGTGGATCTCATCAACCGAAGGCATGAGAGAGACTTTTTCAAGTTTGTGCTCCTCTGGCTTGGAGTCTGCAAACTCCTCAGAGCTTTCCACCTGCTGTCCAGTGCCTGCTCTCACTGGGGGCGTTGGTGTTAAGGCAACAGAGGCTCGGTACAACTTCTTGCTTTGACTTTTAGCTTTTCTACCTGTGTGACCAGAGCACACTGAAGAGGAATCCGAGTTTCCGTGGGAGAATATGGACTCTGTACCCTCTGCTGGGAGAGTTTCCAGTCCAAGCTCTCCCAGTCCTAAACCCAGTTCAGACTTCAGAAATGACTGCTCTCGAATAAGCTCAGAGACCTAAGGATTCAGAAAAGAAACAGTCCCGAATAAGCATACAAAAAAGTCACATACAGACACAACTGTATTTTCTTGCTATTTATTTAATCACTTACTCATTCCCTCCATGTAACAAATACAGCTGTAAAATAAATATATACTTTGCCTTTATGACTGCAACAAAGAGGATCATAAAAAGCAATGTGCCTTTTAGAAAGCCAACATAAATAAAACTTGTGGCACTTCCCCAAGCCACTGACTTTTGCAATATGGATACATCTTGCCAGAGCCATTGACAGAGACACATGTAAGGGCTTGATTTTTGTTTGTTTGTTCTTTCCTTTTTGTAGTTTTTGAACTACTTATTTTCAGCAGCAGAAAATGCACAGAAATATAAGAAATAATTTTCCCTAGAAAATTCACGAGGTAGTATCACCATTTGTATTAACTAAATTAAAAAAACCTCACTTCTACATTTTCTTCTTCAAAGCTAACAAGACTCTACAGCCATTTACACCTATAGTTAAATTTGCTTAAGGAAAATTGCAGCTGTTTTCAATAAAGCTATTTAAAGGAGTAAAGTATTTCTAAAATTATGTGTCAAATTAATCTCCTGAAACCTTTTTTTTAAAGTAAAGCCTTTCTGGTTCTTTTCATAAGTAAAACATAGAGTACACAACAATTACTTACTGGTTCAATGACGTTTAATGGAGAAGGACATGACAGATTATCAGCACTTCTGCTTCCATACATACCCTGAAAAATTAAGCCAAGTTAATGCACTTAGGACTTTTTTAGAGCTCTCAGAAGCTAGTATATAAACATGCTGCATCTCAGACAACTTTCTGTAAAACCAGAAAGTTGGAAACAGGAAGCGGAGCTGGTTGGAGAAAGTTTATTTCAGTCATTTTTAAAGCTGGCCCTCTTCTATAAAAGGATTTACAAATAAAAAGATATTTATGCAGTTCAAAGAACGCAAATTTGGCTTGAGATCACAGTAATACCATATTTTCCTGTTCTTGGGTTTCAACTTTTTTTCCCATGACAAAATACTGAAGAGGAAGATGTGGCCTGTGCCTGTGCTGCTTCTACAAAAGCGGATTGGCTAAGAAAGAGAAATGAAACCCAGGAAGAACATATGATACTTTTCATCTGTTCTTCTTTTGTTTGGCTGATGACAGAACTGCAGCAGAAAAGAGGAACAGTCTTCCGCTGAGGGAAAAGTAAGAGAAAGTATATTGCCATACACACAGACAAATGCCTTTTATCCCCCTTCTTGTGCTTTTGGGGAGAATTTGTGGGAGCAGAGCTTCTCCCACTGTTTGTCAGGGAGCCATGTGTTCATCTGAAGGAGCTACAAAAGGCAATGAAGGAAAAAAACTGATGACAATGGGATTTCCCCATTTTGGGTTTGTTGGTTTTTTTTTTCCATGGATTGGCAGAGCTAGAGAGAAAGCACACTCCATTTCTTGGGAGAGAAACATTGTGAATTTCTCATCTCTCTGCCCTCATTTCCCAAGAAAATCAGTGTAGAAAAGCTCCAGAAAGCCCATCACCACCCTCCAAGGATTTTAGATGTGAGCACTAGCTACCAGAACTGTGAGATCTCAGGGTCATGAAGAGGAAAAAGAAGAAAGCACTGACAGAAGAGGTCTGCCTTTCTGAGCCCGAGAACCCCAGAAGGTATGTATTAATATGCATTGACACCAAGAAAGTCACATACCTTTTCCCCAAGACGAAATACTGACTGAAAATGAGAAAATATGACCCCTGATAATACACATGACATCATTAGATTCCCAAGATGCCATCCCGCTCTAAGAGTTTTAACGGTTATGAGTTATTATTTGTCCCTGCTCATTGCAGGAGGGTTGGACTAGATGATCTTTAAAAGTCCCTTCCAACCCAAACTATTCTATGATTCTGTGATGAACATTACATTGAGAAAACACATACTGTTGTTGCAAAACTAATACTTACTATGTGTGCCTGAGGTCTGTACGGTGAAGACATGTGCAGACTTCTGAGCTGGTCCTCCAAGGCAAGCAGACGTTCTTCCAACTGCATCTCCAACTCCTGTAGCTCCATGCGCACAGACTTCCTCAGGCTCTGCAGCTGATCAGCTTCGTATCTACAGCAAGGCCATCACAAGAAGAACAAAAGAACTCACTGCACTCAGCTGCAAAGAGGTGACTGAGCAGGACAGTGCCACAAGTAAAGGACATCATACAAGGGAATTCAAAGCAGAACACAGAAAATTCACAGAAAAATTAGCTGAATGCCTATATGAAACATAAGTCTTTTTCCATTTATAGAAAATATATATCACTGCATAGAAAAAACAAAACAACATAGTGTATCACAGAATATTCTCCAAAAATTTTAGCTTTAAATGCAGAAGAAATCAATATTTCTACATACATCTAATCAAATGCAATTTCAAACTGATAAGAATAAGCACCACAGAGTAATGCAGTAATCACATGTTACTTCTCCTGTGTGGTTATAGATTCCCCAGCACTCACAGCTACATTTCAGCCAGGAAGCCACTGCCTGAGGCAGCCAACTGATTTCAAACATGTTTACTTTTAAAGTGATAGGCCAAGACCTGATTCAACTGAACTAAATATATAAGCAGTTTTAAAAATTCTTCCAGATCTGCTGCTACTGCAACTCCTGGCAAGCACAAACACACGGAGCCAGAATACAAATGCCATCTGTAGCCTGCTGAGTAGCCACTGAAAGTTGGAAAAGCATCTGAATGCTACAGTGTTCATTCTTTATTCATATCTACAAAGATGGGAGTGATCTAAAATCAAAATCTTTAAGATTTTCTCCCCTGCAGTATCCTCTGTTCAAGTATCCTATGATAAAAGTCCTTATAATCTGCAGCTGTAGATTCATTTTGGAGAAAAGGTGCAGAAAAAAATCAATTCGTGAGAAATAGGGATTGGAAGAAACAAAGAGTAAAAAACTCTAGAATGAAGAAGTATAAAGAAAAGAGTAAAGAAGATTTTGGCAAAAACTCAGCTCCGACCCTGTTCAAATTGAAACTAATAGATTTCTTGCTGATTTCAAGGGCAGCAATGCATTTTCTCATATGCCAGAGTATTTTCTCTTTTGTTTTTCCAAGGATTTTACCTTTCCTCCTCTGTCATGTGCTGATAAACTGTGGTCTGTTGACGCAACATAGTCAATTCCAAATCCATCATTTGGGTTCTGAATAAATTTAGATTTCTCCTCACCACTTGTAGCTCCTGGAAAGTATTCTGGGGAAATAAAATACAATAATGAACTATACGGGAAAATGAATTAAAGTAAGTTTGGATCCTGTAACCACATTTGCCCAGATGTGCCCTTTGAGTTAACAGCACCTCAGCAACTTCAGCATATGATGGAAGCCACATGTTGCGCCATCACTATGACTCAAGAAAACACCATTTTCAGCTGTATCATACAAGCAAACACATGAAAGGGTTTCTATGTATTTAGATTAATTCCTTTTTAACATTATTTGCAGGAAGCTCTCTCTTGAGAACAAAGACAAGGAACTACCCAAAGTTAGCATAATCTGTGACACATTTAGGATGTTTCTTTCTATTTTATTTTGACTCAGTACCACTGCACAAACAGGGTCACTTACTTCGTACAGAGGTAGAATGGATGATCTCTGAGTAGTGTAACCAGTGGCAGCTGAAAGATCCTGACCCCTCATCACTGGGTACTAGGGAGAAGAAACAAACAATTTGAAATGGGAAGGGCATCCTCTCAAATGCAGACACTCCAAAAGCAGCCGCTGTTAAAACACAACCTTTCTGGCACTGAGATTTCTGCAATCCATGGAAATACTGTGTTACAAAAAGGCAACCTTACAAAATGGCAGCACCACTTCTTAACTGACACATGTGCGCCAAAGCTCAGCAATGCAAGTGTGCTGCCGGTGAAAAGCCACATTAATCCTGTCTGACACAGTGAGTAGAAATAAAAACTAAATTTTTCTGCACAAAGCATTTTATGCCTGAAAACTTAGTAGTCTTAATTGTCTCAGCTAATGATAAAAAGAATAACTCCAAAACCAGAACTGAGCAAATTAAACCATGTCCCATTTTGAAATCATGATTACAGTCAAATTTGTCATGGGATTTTCTTCAGTTCTTAGCTTGGGGAATTTTTGTTCATTTTGGTTTTTAACCTCACTACATTGCCTATATCCAAAGACCCCAGATTGCTAATGATCTCTTGTGAAAACAAGATTGTTGAAGAATTTCTATTTGCATGTTGCAACAAAACATGGAGCAAACAGATAAAATCCAGGGGTTTTTTACATGTACAGACACAGCACAACAAAGAACAGTGGAAACAGCAAGAACGTTTACCTTCTCAAACACGAAAAAGACAACTTGTCCAATATAATTTTGAAAGAATTCAAAGGACTATTGAGATGCCATGGAAAATTTGAAGCATGTTCATTCATATAGAGAAGTTTTGCTCAAACATGATCATATCAAGGGGATGGGTTTACTTTTCCTCTGCCAGCTTTCTCTGTTCCCTCTTTTATCAGCCACTTATCTACTCCTCCTTAAATCCTTCTTAAAATCAGAATCATTTATTTAAACATCTCAACTTTTTCTTTAGCCATTGAGTATGCTATGTGCCAAACTCGATCTCTACTGCAGGAAAAAACAGGGAATACATTTTCATACCAACCTCTGCCATGAGGATGAAGCCCCCAAAATGAAACTAGTTTAGACAAAATATGCTGGAAGAAGAACAAGTGGGCTCCAATGCCCCCTTTTTTTTTGACTGAACCAGCTTGAGTTCTGGATGTAATATAGAAGTTTCTTTTTCAGCAGGTTTAGTCAGCATGGTATGTGTGGTAGAAGTACTGAGAACACTGTAACCTTACACAGATCAAGGCTGCAATTGGTACACATGAGAGAATTCTCCAAAGAAGGTTTAAGTTCTGCAAACACTTTCTCCCAGGCACACCATGAGCACCACCTCGAGCAATGGTGGACTTACAACACAGGCGACCACAGCTCTCTGCTGCGGAGCTGGTCACAGTACCAAATCTTGCTCTGAGGAGCCGGGCCAGCTGATATAACCAAAGGAAGACTGGACTCACCTCTAACTTTGGACAAGTGGCAAAGTTAATAAAATAACAGGGGCCCAAAAATCCCACTACAGCCTACCACCTGCACTACGGTGCAGCCAGGCGCATGTTTGTTCTTGGGTTAAAAGTACAGAAATTTTAGGTCTACAACTGAATAGTATTAATGTATTCATACATAAATGAGCAGAGTCTGTAACTGCTTTGCCCACACAGGCTCCTGAAGGAGCCTGCAGGATCCTAAGTTGGATCACCACCTAAGAAAACAGCAGAACTAGGATGGCAGAGAAGAGACAGCTGGCAATCAGGAGAGGAGAAGCAGAAGGTGAGGCAGAAATTGGTAAAATTTATGTGCTTGCATTCTCAAGCATTTATTCTCTGAGTAATGAGATGGACAAAATTTCACATGCTCTGACAAAATCAATTCTTAAGAAAAGACTGATGGTATCAAGAACATGTTGACTAGCTCCAGATTTGTAAGTGAAAAAGACTGGCATGAAACAGCACAGAAACACACAGAGATCAATCACTGACATCATTATTGAAGCTTTGTGACTTGTAAGGAAAAAAAATACATTTTTATCAGCTGGATGAGAAGTATGTCAAAGAGAAGAGAAACCAAAGGACTGACTAGACCATTCTGTGATTCTATGAATATGGATTTTTGAATCTAAAGCTAATGATTCTTATCTTAAAATAATAGCTGATAAAGAGTACAGTGTTCTTCCCTCCCATCCAAGAATATCCATAAGAGCTAAAAAATAAAAAATATTGAAAAAAAAAAAATCAGCCTGGGTCAACTGCAACAAGAAAACATTAAATGCAAAAATACTGGAGCACTGAAAAGATGATCATAGAATCATAGAATATTTTGACTTGGAAGAGACACACATGGGGCATCAAAGTCCAACTCCTGGGCCTGCACAGGACAACCCCAAGAGTCATACCATGTGCCCGAGAGCATTGTCCAAATGCTTCTTGAACTCTGTCAGGCTTGGTGCAGTGACCACTTCCCTGGGGAGCCTGTTCCAGTGGCCAACCACACTCTGGGTGAAAATTTTTTCCTAATATCTAACCTAAAACTCCCACCTTTAAACACTTTAGACTTGCCTCTTTAAATGGAAACTCCTAAAACTGTAGCAAATCAGACTTGCACAAAATGTCTTTTTTCCTGATCTGTTAAACTACGCAAAGGAATATTCAGGTTATCACCTTGGTTTGGTAAGGATAAAATACGGAGCCCCTTTGTCCAGGGGCAAAATTTGGCTTCCTCTTACCTGCGAGAGGTTCTGCAGAGAGTTTCTGATGTCATGCAGGACCCTGCGTAGCTGCATCTCCACAGTGGAGGGTGGGTTCGTGGCAAGAGGACGATGAGGAACTCCATGCCTTGGAAAGAAGGGACAGCTGAAGGGGGAAAGCATGGCACTGAAGGAAGAGCCGGAGATGCTTGGGACACTGTGGGTGCTGAGCGTCCTCATGTGCTCGCACAGCGGCCTGTCCTGCCACTCAGTGGGGAGGGAATGGAGGGAGCACGTGGACTGGGACATGGCTGCTGGCGTGTGCAGGGGGCAGCTCTGTACCCTGGTGGGACTGAGCTCCTCAGACAGCCTGCTGGACTCAGCCTGGGGCACCTCTTTCTTGGAGGATGAAGGTGCAATAAACAATGTGGATTTGCACACAGGATGACTGGAGGCTGCCTCATCCTCACTTCTGTCATTCTCAGACATGGCTTTCTCGTCCTCCTCCACTCGTGTGTACTTGTAGGTGAAGGAAGGAGGACTGCAGAGTGTCTCTTTTCCTGGAGTTAACTGAACATTCACAGAGGACACCACTTTCACTGGACTCAGCAACGCAGTTGGGAGAGATTGAGACCGCCTTAGAGGATAGCCCAATTCAGCAAACCAGAGTCTCTGCTTCCTCAGAAGGTCTTTCGACTTCAGCAGAGTGCACCTGGCCTTGGAGTCAGGTGAGCTGGCGATCCTCATCTCAGCTCTCTGCAACGCAACGTGAACTCTGTCCAGAGATGATGGGGAGGAGCCACCATCTTCCAGAGACTGCATCGACTTCAGGATATGGTGTGTGTGGTACTGAGGAAACTCAAACACACTGCCTTCCTCCAGCAGGTCTGATTCTTTTTGCTCACTGGAAATGTTTTCCTCTTTAGAGCTGACCTCTCCTCGGACTGCCTCTGATATATGAGATGACTTGCTTTCTTGTCCTGGATTCTGTTCGGTTTTATAGCCACTAATTTTTCTATCTTCACTCTTTCTTCTATCAGAAGATGCCCCTACCTTTTGTCTCTCTACTTGAGAGATAATGTCTTCTTCATCATCATCATAATCCTCATCATCATCTTCCTCCTCCTCCTCCTCAAACTTATCAAAACAGGGCAGTTCCTTGGCTATCGGTGTCTTCTGTTCCTCACTGTGAGATGTCACAGTTGTTTCACTGTCACAGCTGTCAGCACTGCTTCCCATGCCCTGCAAAGACTCCTGAACCTAGGAAAGATATGAGATAGCAAAGGAGTGAATGTACTGGAGACTCAACTACTGCCTTCTCAGGAGTCAGGCTAAGAGTCCAAGAACACATTCATTGGGTATTGGGGTGGGGAGCAGAAAGAATAATGCAGTTAGTGTGTAGAAAAACAGTGAAGGAGAACAAAGAAACCATGGTATCAGATATATACAGGCACCAAAAGGAGATTTTTATTTTTCGAAAGAGAAAACTCTTCACACATTCCTTTGATTTGACAATAAATTCTATATCCTAAGAAGAATAGAAATGGCAGAAGAGTAAGAGCAAATAGAGTAAAATGCTAGTATTTTAGGTAGTGATGACAAACGTATAGCTGGGTCGTGGTACAAAGCATCTCCCATTTATAAAGGTTCACAGCACTGAAATGAAGTGTTAGGAAATGTATACAGAGAAGTGAGGAGAACTGCAGACTAGTGAAACTGTGTTCCAGGACAACACTAAGAATGGGAAAGCCAGTCTGCACATAAACTCAGCTTATTTTTAGTTAAAGAATTGTTGAAGACTGAGAATCTCACATTAGAATGTTAATCTCAACTGAAGACCACATCCAGTACTATTAGCCCATCCTTCCTTTCTCCAGATACTTTTTCCCCTTTTCATTCTAAATCACAGTTTAAACCAGAACACATATACCAGGGAGTTGCTTATTTAATAGGTAACAAATGGCAGGAAAAGCATCGAAGAGAAAGGAAAAAAGAAGAGGTCTATGCATTGCAAAGCATTTTCCTGAAGCTGGCCTGACTGACTGGTGCATTTACAAGTGGACAAGACATTTTCCTAAAAGTATGTGGTATAAAGTACAGTCTTGGAAGTTAACTATGGTTGACGCATGAACTAGAAGTTTTCCCATCTTTAATTTCTGCAGCTCTTGCTGCCATTAGGATATTAATTATCAGTTCCTTCTAAAGAGATTACTTATGATGTTTGTCAGGCAATAGCTCCTTCTCCAACCATCTAGAAGATTTCAGCCATGAAGGTCATCTTCGTAAGTATGTACCTAACATTGCACTCACGGGCACAGCCACAAATTATTATGAAAGACTGTGCAGGTTCAGGTATTTTTCAAGTTAAAGGTATTAAAAGAACAAAATATTATAATGTCTAGGTGAAATCGTGTGGGCTACATGTATGTCTATCTGTGTCCTAATTCTCCATCACATTGTTCAACTATGAATAAGGCATAAGAACTTGGATGGAGAACTCTGGCTTCTTCGGTAACATGAACCCCGCCCTGCAGAATATCCCATCTCAATGTCAAAATCTCCCTCAGAAATCTTAATTTTGGAAATTAGAGACGAAAGGCAATATGGTTCAAATTTTGATTTCTCCCCTGAGTTTCAGAGGAAGGCTCTGGGTGATAGAGTCAATAATTTAACAGTAGATGGCACTAAATTACCATACTTTTAAGAAACAATATATACTCCTCTGTATCCGCTTCATCTTTTCACAGGTTCTCTTCACTAGCTGCCAAGTTCTCATTTCCCCTAGCTGCATCATTCACCCGTATTTTCTGAATTCAGCTCAGCACTTGGTCTGAATAAAGCAGTGAAGGTGGCAGAGGAGAGCCTAGCAACTCCATGGCACAAACCTTGTGCAGTCTCAATATATGTTTTCAAAACAGCATAAGAGAAAACAGAAAAATCTCTTCTCTTTACAGCCAACACAGATAAACTCCACCAATATTCCAGTGAAGGGGCACTTAGCTGCAACATGCTTTTAATGGGCTCTTAATCAGGTTGCAACCAAAGCAAAGATCAGGAGTGACCAACTCTCCTTCTAACATGCCTGTCAACTTCAGTGCATTTGCAGTTTAGTAGAGAGCTGAACAAGTATGTCAGATGCTTATGCTCTTTTCCGGGACTCAGAATCACTTTTCCCTTTATTCACTTTCTTGCTCTTGGAAAGCATTAAGCTGATGTTTACGGGAGACAAAGACTAACCCTGTCTCGGCTTTTATTTTATTTCAACTCAGTTGAAAAACTACTAAATAGGAAAGTCCAGAATACCAGTACCAAAATGAAAAAGCAACATTGATGGATGGAGAGGGTGAAAAATCTCTTCCTAGTAACTGCCCAACAGCTTTTAAAATGCTTGGTGTGCCACAAGGGAGAAACATATAGTAGCATAAGAAACAGTTCAGCAGATACAAGCTATAGAAATGAAATTGCTGGAGGTACCCAGAATCCCATCTATTCCTTTGGGCTGTGGTCTAGGTCCCAGAAGTAGCTGGCCTTGAGGACACAATCCCACTCAAGGCTTTTCTTTGTCTGATTGACAGGCCAATCAAATCATGGCTATTACTGTGTGAATGTTTTAGGAGAACGAGGAGAACAGCTCTCCAAAATATCAGATACAATGCTGTGCAAGCATGTGTATTGAGCAGACACTTAAAACAGCATGCTGGAACAAAAGCTTTCCCTGAGACATGAGGTCTCTGGTCAGCATCACAGCAATTTCTGGGACTGAGATCAAAGGAACTGGAACAAGAAAGAGCATGGAAGTTCAAGATCAACTAAAATTAGTCTATCTTCACAGTAAAGCTAGTGTGAAATTGTTTTCATTTTCTGTCAGTTGTTAATTAAAAAAAAAAAGAAAAAAAGAAAAATATGCAGGGGGTGGGAGAGAGAAGAAAAAAGAGAGTGGGAGGGTAAAAATGATAAAAAGAATGAAATTATCAGCAGAATAGCTATAATCTTTCAAGACCTTAATCTCTACCCACTTCTGAGAGTAATCGACTACCAGACAGTGAGAAAAGATACACCAGAAAGAGCACATAGGACATATTGAACTTAGAGCTTATTCCAGTCCCAAGTATACCCAGATTAACCTACCAGAAAGGCTTTCAAAGTTGAACAGAGTTCTGTAAGGGACTTGGCAGGCCCAGCTCTGAAAATTATAATTTTATAGGATCTAGACTGACAGTCACAGTAGCAGTCAAACATCAACATCCCTCCTATCCTCCCCTACTGTTTCACACTAATCAGGAGTATTTCAACCACAGGATGAGAGCCTTACCTGAAGCTGACTGAATGGAGAACAATCTGTAGAGTCCTCAGCGAAGCCACTGCTGTCAGAGTGCTGACTCGCTGTCCGTAACAGCTGATCTGTTTAGAACAACCAAAACTCAACCGTAACTACTTTACAAATCACAGCCTTTCAAGACCAATCATATTCAAGACATGCTTTCCTTTTAAGTCAAAAGAACATTAAGTAGGTAATACAATTACTTTTCAAGTTCCACTTCGAACAAAACAGAGAAACAACTTGTTTGTTTTAAGCAAAGTCTCTCTCACACAAAGCCCTACTTGTGAAACTTCAAGCAGCAAGAAGAGAAATTGAAGTACTATGGAAAGAAGAAGAAAGAAGAAAAGATGGAAGAGAAACCATCTTTTACATTTTTCCTTCCTGTGATGTGGAAAAAAACCTCTGCAGACATTGCCACCATTGAAGGTTTCCTTCCACAAAACTACCTCACTGGTTAATTCACATGCAGGCTAGTGGAAGAGCTGTTTTGTGTTGAAAAGTACAGATTTGACACCTCTTCTGATAATGGAGATACTGAAGATCACCGGTCTCCTACCAGCCTACACCACCCCATACACCCAAAGGAACAACATCACACGGGCAGAGAGGGCCATGTGGAGGACTCTGCCAACTGCCGGAGAGGGCCCACTGCTGGTTTAGGAGACAAGTGCAGAACATCCCTTACACATCAATGGGCAATCTGCCAAAGCACATTCCCAGTGCTCATTTCATACATGCAAGATAAGATCCTCCTGCTTGCTCCTTTCCACTCACATTAGCTAAGCATTAAAATAACCTAAAGAGGCTCTAAAACCCTAAGTGCTTCTCAGGAGTGATTTCCTCTGGTGCAAGCACTGCACTCGCTAAGCAGCTTTGCAGGGAGATCTCAGCAAGCTCTGCAGTACACTATTGCACGTATATTGCTCCTGACTGGATACAGGAAGCACCCATCAAGTGCACGGTTTACCTTATGGCACCAGAAACATTTTACTCAGCCTGAGGCCAGCATGGGCAACAACCTTATCTCACCTTTAGGTCTCAGCCTAAGTATAAAAGCTTGGAGATGGGAAGCAACTACAGTGGCCTGTAGCCCCCAGACTCCTGCCACCTCCTCCTCTTCACCCTTAGGTGAGTGATTGCTGCTGTCTTCTTCAAGGCTCAATGCAGAATTTTGCCCCAGTTAAATGTCATCATATAATTAATTGCAGTTCACAGCTCAATGCTTTGACATGCATTACGAAAACTCTTCTGAAACAGTTGGATATTCAGAACTATTTTTTTTAGTATTAATTTTGATAAACATTTTATTAACACAGAAATAAGTAAGAGCCTGCCCAGTCTGTGAACACCAGTAGAGACAAACTGCCCACTGAGCTTCTGTATCAGTGATGTCACACAGCTTTTAGGGAGTGCCTTTCAAATTGTGCTGCTGTGCTGTTATCACAGCAGCCACAATATCCTGCGATGACAAACAACTTTTCTACCTCAAGACAGACATCCCCACCCAACTCCCAGTAAAGACAATGGAAATTACTTCCCTGAGAACTGGATCTTATTAACTGCCCAATTCAATCAATACAGCTGAAAGAGCATGCCATGAACAGCTTGTCACTACAGCTGAGGCTGGGGGGAAGCTGCTACCTTCTTCAAGGTGAACAGTTACCTACTTCTGTTGCCAGACACTTTGGCCTCCTCTGTCTCTTTTCATATCTGGTGAATTTTAATTTAAGAGAAAAAAACACTATTGGTGAAAGCCTTAGCCTCTCTTAGGGAAGAGATCCCCACCAGTTCAGATAAAGCAATTCACCAGTGCACGTGCTGGCATCTGTTTTCACGCGCACGAAGTCCATTACTGCTCAATAGAATACTGACCAGCCCTTCTATTTCCTTCTCAGTCACTATTTCCTTTTCAGCTACAGAAAGGAAAATTACACCTATATGTTTTCTCTAATCAATTCTTGGTCTTCTCAGAGATATGGTACTAAAGTTAAAATCAGTCTTTTAGATAATTTTCTATAGCATCAGTTATTTATGCACATTCTTTGACAGCCTTACAGGACAGATACTGCCAGTCAAGGGATCAGCCCAGAGCAGTCATTCACATTGGCCTCATTTATTCATGGCAAGTGACTGGCACAGTATGAACAGATTCAAACTGCCTTGGTTCCACCTCAGGAGACATCCCCTTAATACAGCCATCCCTTGCTTTCTGTGCGACAGAGCTGCTAGGATTTTTTTAGCATTTTAAAGCAAATCAGAAAAGACATGTTTTCTGAGTAGTCATTTGCTACCACACCTTACCCTCGTCTTTTGCAAGTTCTTAAGAGTTCTCTATGACACCACTGTGATATAAATGCAGTAAAAAATTATAAAGAACTGGAATCTCTACTGAATCAGTAGTGAAATGACCAGGTTTGGTTCTGTAAAGACTGGAAATACCAACTAGTACGTTGGGATGTACTGATACATAATGGTATCCACCCTCCTTAACAACCACTGATCCAGCTATACAGCCTGCTCTATAGCATCTGGATATCTCTCAGATTCAAGCAAACAAAGGGAAAATACAAATACATTTTTTTAAAAGCTACAGAGTTACATTTGGCACTTGATTAAAATGCCTCCTGGTAAAGGAGAATCTTAACAGAAGGAGTTTGTGATGAGATATGGCTCCTGTCTCTTCACCTCGAGTGCAGAAAACTCAGCACCAAAGGTTGGGTTACAGGGGCCAGCCTGGGATCATCCCTCGCCCTGTGTAACCCCAGCAAGGCAATTGTACCTTCTACAAAAAGGTGCCACTGCACAACACCGACTCTGCCACCCAAAGCTACTGTCAACACTACAGAGAGGAAATCTGAACTACCGGGAGGAGGCCAGGGGCAGGATAATAAGGAAAGTGTGGGAGAAGGAACCAGCCACGACAAACAAAACCAGCAGGAACAATCAAACTCCCATCCCAGTTTAATAGAGCACAAATTAAAATGCCTCTTGGATTGTTGTTTTAAGCTATATAAAAAAAAACACCAAAGTATATTTAGGCATTGAGTATGTGTCAAAAAACGTATGTATCCATAAATAAACTAAATAAACTGAAAATGTTTTAAACAAAGAACACACGATGAAGAAACAAGTCTGTGGTTTATAAAATGTGAGAGCAGATTCATCAGAGCATTTCTCTCAGAGAAATGATTAGTTCATCTATTGTAACATAATAATCAGCTACCAGTGGACTGTCAGTCTCACCTCTCCTGCATCACTCAACTGCTCACACAGAAGAGGAGAAGAAATATGTGGAAACTCTCTACAAAACTTTAGCATTTGTTACCTGCACTACTGGAAAAGCTCTAATGCACTTTGTATTTTATGAGATAATTAATAAATTAACATTCTCAACTTAACTATAAAGTACTTCATTATGAGAATAAATACCCCAGCTGTTCCTTTTTCACATACTGATCACACCCTGCACCCCAGCACTAACAAAACCAGCCCAATAGGGAGCCCTGCTGCAAAAACTCTTTGAGTCTCTGGAGATTTCCTAGCATCTGGACAGATAAGTGCAGACTTCCACAAATACTAAATCTGTTCCAGATGTTTTCTTCTCACTCCCCCATCTCCAATCTCCTGTGGAGCTGCACCCACAGAGAGCTATAAATACAATAATATATTAAGGACAGGAAGTGCTGATGATGTGCTTTCCTCCCTTTCAAGAACTAAATTTTCAAAACCAGTAACTGCTTTTGACTATCAACGTAGGATGCCTTAAAAGAAACAGGTCTGTAGCTACTGAAAATTTCACAGAGCCATTGATGCCAACAACCAGACATTCACGAATTACAATGTCTTGAGAATATTTTTTCCTCTAGGCATTGTACCTGTATTTGTCTTGCTTTTGGGGCATTTTTTGGAATGGAAGGTGCTGCTGTATGATATTGTCACTAAGAATTTTGGTTTTGAACTAACAAACCTTTCTACCAGATAACTTTGCAATAAGCTTTTTTTATAGCAGACATTTAGCAGCGCTGTATATTTGCAAACTAGCTGAAGCTTTTCATTCTTGTGTTCCTAAAAAAACTGAAATAAGAAACATGCTTTAATTGTGAGTCTAAGCAACAGCAGACTGTGTTGTTAAACCATAATAGTCAACAGTCAACCAGACTATTTCAACAGGAAAGAGAATATCTTTTTTTTTTTATTTGAATACTTCACTTCTTATTAAAGGTCCTCTTAACATGCCTTACAAACTGTTGTAAATGTCAGAGAAAGCATCCACAGCCCTGTGTGTAGATGTAAAATGACACTGCAAGGTTTATAATAATCTGTACCAAAGAACACCAACTTTGCTAATTGACAAATACCACCACATGAAAAAAAAGTACAGAAGTATTCCTTCACGGGAAGCATTCATCTGGAACAATTTTTTTGTTTATGGGTGCTTATGCACAGTAGACACAAAGCCACTGAAAAAGGTGGGTTTGTATAAGGATCACTGACTGAAATCACATTGCAACAGAAGTCCTGTGGTTGAATTTCATGCTGATCCCACCTCATAAGTTTGCTAGTGAGAGTGGCATTTCACACTCACACACAATGGCCAGCATTTTTAATAAGTGACCATTAACTTTGGATGCCTTCACACTTGGTGAACATCCACTCTCTGAGAAAGCAGGCCTCTACGTTGCCTCATGTTGGACAACTTGCAAAAAAAAATTTGGCTACAGCTTTTTTACGTTTTGGGTAAGTTCTCCACCAAATGTTCTCCCTCTTGGCAACTTTACTGAAATCCACATAGAACAAAGTCCTAAGTTTTTCACATCTTCTAGGTGCAATAAAATGCTGGTCTCAGACTAACTTTTAGCATATGTGCAGGCATCAATACCCTTGTTAGATAAGTCATAGAAAACTCTAGGCAATGCCTGCCTGATAATAAAGTGTCACCACTAATCTATGCCAAGTGTATTCAGAAATAGGTGGGACATAGTGCCTGGGAAACATGACCCAGCACGGCCTGCTTCTGTCAGACTGAAGTCCCATTGCTAGAACTGTTGGTACCTTTCAGCAGGTACACACAGGACCATCTGACTTTTCTTTGTTGCATGGTGGAAGAAGAGGGTAAAATAACTACTGGGAGCAGAAAACAAAATTAGCAATTCAGAAGATGAAAAAAATTATTTTTCTCCTCCCTGACTGCAGCTCCTGGTTCCTTAAGTTGGTTTTCTCTGAAAAGCTCTTCCTGAAGCTGGAGAGGCCACAGAAACAGGACACCTGCCCTTTAAAGACTACATCTCTTTTCATGTAATCATGTAAAGTGGTAATGAACTTCAAAATCAGCTAAGGAAGAAGTACTGGGAACAGTTAGAGGTTCAGTTTCTGGCAATCTTTAGTGGCCTATGTTTGTAGCAGAGGAAGCTTAGTGAGCACCAGGCTGTGTTGTGCAAAAACGCTGATGAACAAGTAGCACGAGCTATCACCAATAACCAGGCACTACCCTCCAACACTTAGTCCGACGCACTCTCAACCATGTTAATGCAATTCAGCTGACAGTTCACAAGACTGTCAATTCATTTGTGAAAATGCAAATAAGATTAGCTCTGTTTCTTAAGACAGGTTTTTCTGCCTCTCTCTAGTATCTAGAGATGCTAGCGACGTTTCACCAAGAAATTGCTTCGCATCTAAGCACCTCACTAGTGGTGACAAGTGCAACAAGCTCTACTTTTCAATTAAATGTATCAGCTAGAGAACGGATTTCACGTGCCAATGCTGGGCAAAGTAACAATCACAAAACGAACTTAAAAGTCAGTTTTTCACCCCTCCCAAGCCAAAAAACACATAAATAAGAACCTGAGATGAAAGCACAAACTAAGTGAACCACAACAGCCAGTGCACAGTGTTTTCCATGTGAGGGACTATGATTTCCACGTGGGTGTAGACACTAGTTTTCTGTGCAGGCAGCCTGCAGACAGAGCAGTAGTGCAGAGAGAAAAGCTGCATGTATCATGCAATTTAGGTTTAAAACAACATAATTTCAGTTGAATGGGTATCTTAAATTACAGGATCTACTAAGGAAAAAAAAAATCCCACACAATCTGAATTAACATTTCAGGCTGTCTGAGCTATCATCAATTATACAAAAGTGAAAACAGCCATTGAGGTTAAAGGGCTGTTGTCTTGCCTGTAATTTGGTAGCCACTTTGTAGTAATGTTCTGTGATTTAGCTAAAAAAGAAACCCAGAACTTTTTTATTTCTAGACAGAAAACAAACTTTAGAAGCTTAAAATATCTGAATCAGCCTTTCAGAGATGGAAGGACACTCAGCAGTCTGCTGTCTCACAGAAGCTGCAGTCTACTCACCTTTCCTTGACTTGGTCACTGCTAGCTGGTGTGTAGCTGAAACGTGAGGTAGATCCCCTTCTGTACTCTGGATCTATCAGGAAGAGGAGATGAATATTTTGTCAGGCCAACTGGAATATGTTCCTGTGCTTAAGGATGCTTCAGGTATACACACTGCACATGCAGGAGGAGGTTTTGTTGGTTTTTCCTCCAATTCAACAGCCTATACTGATCGAAGGAGCAAATAGTAATCTTGAACCAACTTTTATGAAACATTCAGCAATGCTCCTGGAGGAGAACAGTGATCCTTGGGCAGCACCTTCCACCCACAGAACAGGACTCCCCTCTGGTTACATACAGCGTGCACAAAGACCTGGAAATCACATCCTGTCACAACACACAGCTCTCAGTTCCTCTTTGACAAAACACTAAAATTACTGTGTGGAAACACCTCTGACCACCTTTACACTGCTGTCTTTTTCCAGTCAGAACTCTTGGCCCTTCATTTGAATATAAAGAACAAATACAATACATTTAGAAAAATGTATCCGAAGGTCAGCACACAAGGACTGTCATCTGCTGCCCTACCAACTATTTCCTACAAGCCACCAGTCCTCCAGCAAAAGGACCTAGACCCAGCCAGAACCTACTCCAGACATCCCCACGCCACTACTCGTGGAAATACTTATGTCTTCCAGTACAGAAAAGGAAGATAACATATTCAGATCCATGCACATTTCAACTGGGAAACTTAAAACTATATAAAAATGAATCCTTTTACTCAATAACTTTGTGAAACACAGTATTATTAAGAAAGCAGTTCTCAGGCAAACATTCAAAGAATGAAAAGAATATGCCTAAAATCTCAACAGGGAGGCCTTTGTTTAGTTCAAAACCAAGAATATGTTCTGTCTTTTGTCTGATCCAGAAAAAATCCTGAGGGATCACATGCAAGTCTACGTGCATAACCCCTCAATCCAGTTATCCACAACCCTTCCTTCTAATGGGCTGCCAGCCCAGTTTCAAAATTATCTCCATTTTTTATCAACTTATCATTAATTTTATCAAATTATCAAAAATCAAGATACTGATGTTGATAAGCCAAAATTAGTATTTGGCTAAAGAAGAGGTTATATCTGCATTGATATCATGTGTATAGCAGCCACAAGGGTGCATTTTCTCAGTTACAAGGGTTTTGAGGAGTACTTGGCCTGAACTTTTCACCGTTAATACGTGAGCAGCATTACTTTTGCACAATAAACCTAGTGGCTTCTGTTCCTTTAGGAGATGAAGGCTGTACCAAAGGGGTAAATCCTTATTTCATCCAAATGATGGGGAGCATAGAAGGGGCTCACCATTTAAGATTAGGAAAAATTTATTTATTTATTTTTAAACAAGGAACAGCAAGTAATCTTACAGACACTTTAATAAAACTGGCCTTCCAGGAAATGTGTCTTGATTCTCTCAAACCTCCCCATTTCTGATGGCTAAATGTGCAGCCTTCCAACATTTCTAAGCCTCTTCCCATTTTAAATACCATCCACCTCCTGTCCTTGGCTGGGAGACGGCATTCCAACTTTGACCACAGCACGGTGCAGCTCCTCAAGCACACAGAAGCTCCTTCCCCATCCCTTCAGCCTATATTCATGCTGGTAAATGACCTTCAGGACTGTCACTGGCCACCTCAGGAGTGGGTGTTTGAGGGAAATCCTGCCCTGACTCACTCCCACACTAGCTATCTTCACAGCCACAGACTTCCGAAGGGCACGCAAACCTCCAAGGCATTCGTAAGCTTGGAAAGAACTTCCTTGATATATCTGTCATCTTTCTTATGCATAAGAATGCAGTCCAAGCCAAGCTAGGAAAACAGGGGGAGGAGTTATTGTCACTGTTTCTAATACGGTTTATTGTTCATTACACCCTGCTTAGAGACGCACAAAAATAAAATCACACTGCCAGGAATTGTTCTAAAATTTCTTCAGCAACACTGAATCCCTCCCTCCCAGGGATCTGTAGGCAGTTGATAAGTATATACTATATTGCATCAACAAAAAATTCACCAGAATCCCATCTCACATCATATGTTGTCTTGCCAAAACAGCTGTGTTTATGCCTGGCATCACTGCACCAAGTGTGTCAACCAAAACTTCGCGAACACATCCCATTTGTGCAGAATTCAGCAAGTCATTACAGTCCAACTTACTCTGAAGGAAAAATCCACTCCTGTTTTTAATATACACACATATCTGCACATATATAAAATACATTAATTGTTTCAGTTTTGCCCTAGGGTACCAAAAATGGATTGCTCCTCTGAAATATGCAGCAAAATGCATTGCTGCTCAGTCCCCTCCAATTGTGCCAATGCAAACATTTTTGTAGCTACACAACAAGCTGTATCAAGAAAATTATCTGGCTGAAAAGTAAGCCAGGAAAAAGAAATAAATCAAAATACACTGGGTTTCTTTTTCTCCTCTCAACTGGACCAGTCCTTTGTTCTGGTTCAGTAGATGGCCACACAACATGTGGGTGAGGACACATTGGAATAAACAAGTAGCAGGAACCACAAGAGGCTTGATTACCTTTTTTTTGCTTAATGAGTGCCTTCAGCTACGACATTAGTTGATCTAGAAAATCATGTCATGACAATATGACACTAGACACAGTATCTACTTAATCATCATTTCATCATTTGCTGTAAAACTCTAGGACTTTTCTATTCACTTGCTTTATTCATTTCACCAATGAAATCACAATATCCTTCATTTTATATATCTATTTCACATAGAAAAAGAACTTAACTGCTGAACTTTTCAAGAGTCACACTGAAATGTGTCCACAAAAGTATCTACTCATTTAAGAATTTTGAGACAGTTCTTACAATTCAAGCTGCAAGTCTAAATTGCATTCTTGAATTTGTACGCTGCATGTTTACTAGCCTAATGAACAAATCACTCACAGGAACATGGGAATTAAAATTCCTTTGGGACAATTATCAATATAAAAATGTATATCTGCATTTATGAAGATATTAAAATACAGCTAGCACAGAATTTGTAACTAAGCCATTGCCAAAAGTCATGTCACAGTGACTTTCAATGTGCTAATTTCCAGAGAACAAATAAATCAGCTTACAGTAGATTATTATCAAAACCAAAAGCTACACAAGATGAGCACCTCACGCTGCATGAAAGCCCCTCTTCTGTGTCATGCAGCAAAACTCTTTATTCACAAATTTATCTTTAATCAACATCAGTTAATAAACTGAATCTACTTTTAAGCAACAAAAGTAATGATTTCTAGTTAACAATTTAAGTCAAATAAAAATTAAAACCCCAAGGTTTTGGTGCATACAAAGCCTAACCTAGATCTACTTACACAGGGAAAACTTCCTAAGAGTTACACCAGTGATTGCAATTACCCGAATTTGATTAAAAAAAAAAGAATGAGAACTTTCCCATTGACTCTTAGGAACAACAGCAGCAGCAGTACCAAGTAACTTCATTAAGAGGATCAATTAGAGCAGCCTGCAACTGCTGAGAAAGCGCAACACTCAGGGAATTTAAAGTATTCCTGGAGAAAACACTGTCAACTACACAGGAGGGAACATTCCTCTGCTGGCAGACAGTGAGTTATGTAAACTGTATGCACAAAGAAAGTCATGTATCTTCACTCACCTCTTCCATCTCAAAGGAGTCCTTCTGCTGCAGCATTAGGTTTGTTATGGACGGGTTTGCGAGGGGAGCGCAGGGGTCTCTACCTGGCGATGCTGTGGACAGTCTCTGTGTCAGGACACTGCTGTCGGATGTACTGGAACTGCTGCTGAGGCCTGGCGAGTCCAAAAGACCGGGTTCTTCGCATGGTCTGTCCTGGGCACTTGCCAACCTGCCACCCTGCCCATCTGCTGGAGGCACAGTAGCCTCTTGTGCATCATCAGTCACAGCAGGGAGGTGCGCAGGTCTCTCTGTGTTAGCAGCCTTTGTCTGACTGCTGCCTATCTCCTCCTTTACAGTAGCCAAAAAAGAGGGACAGTCTTTCTTTTTAGAATATTTGGGCAATTTAGATTCATTTTTCACATCATTTTCCTCACTCCCTACTTCAGCTGGACTTTTCCCTTTTTCGACAGGCGAAGGACTTGAGGAGCTGCTGCCATCAGCTTGCTGTGTGCCACACAGATTGAGTTTTGACAAGGTTTTCATTAACCGACTGGCTGTATTGCTGCGATTCAGAGGGGGAGGGCTGGATGCCTCTTTGCTGGAAGACACTGAATTCATACTACCAATTTTCTGCAAAGGAGTCCCAGAGACTTGAGAATACAAAGAAGAAAAAGCATTGGCCACAGTAGTGAGCACTTCAATCTGACGAAAACGACCTGCACAGGAACGAAACACAAGGCATATCTGAAGAGGGAATTTTGATCATAACCTCTGCTCAGCCCCACAAACCTCCTCCTACTTTTATCAAGTGCCCCTAAGGCTGAATGAACACTGCCTTGGCCTGTAACATGAAAGTGATACCGTACTATGGAAAAAAACCGAAAACTTTTGCAAGAATCTTTACTAAATGCACAAGAACAGCATGCCCAAGTTCTCCCAAAGTAAATAAGTGGCATATGTGCAATAAATGTGGCAAATAAATGCAAGTTTATTTACAAAATGCTAGAAAGAAAGGGCTACTCGCATTGCTCTCTCCATCTACAACTACAAAAGGACAGCTATGCCCTCATTTCAGCAACACTCATTACAGATCCAACAAAGCTCCTGTCCAAGTCAATAGAAATACTGCCCCAGATTTCAACCATGACAAAAATAGGTCGCTGCCACCCAGAAAAAAAATCCCACCCAGAGACTGAAGAACACCAGAAACAGAGGGATATTGCTATTTGTTTCAGTGCTCTAAAGCTGCAACAGAAGACAAGATTAGAGCAAGAGATGAGAATGATACAAACCAGAAGGCAGCATACCTTACAGGATGCCTTTTATTTCCCTCCCGCCGCTACAAACCCCTTCCACTTACCCCAAGGAGTACCACCCTGGTGGTCACCTCTTGCCTATTTAAGACCAAGCTAGGGTTTTATTATGAATTCTGAATGGAATTTGGCCTTTAGGCTGTAACTGAGTTTTGCCAGAATATTAAATACGCACCTCTTTTGGGGTTGTTTACATAGTTAATAAACCCATAAATAAACTGTGCTTCAAAAACATACTTACTTGTTAAAGCAAAACTTGGATTTTCCACTTCCATGCGCTGTATTTGGGCATTCAAGAACACTTTGATATCTATCCCTCTGGCAAATGATGATGAATTAAAAAATCTTGCTGGAATTTTTGAAGCAATATCTGGTTCATCTCTTCCAAACCCAAGGTTATAGAGCACTTCTTCAGGATCTTCCTCATAAAGCTCCAGTAATTCAGAAACGCTAGACAAATGAAAGATGTTTACCATCTACCTGTCTCCTTTTAAGATCCAGTCCCTTCTGTCCAGCTGCTAACTCAGCCCAGTAACCAGTTTGGTTTATTGAACTTTTGACTCCTATAGCTCAGCCTAGTTTCGGAAGTAATTGTGGAGATCTCTGCATCTAAGGTTTTGGTTCTGATGATGAGAGCCATTGGCCCAAATACATCACAGATCCAATCCTGACATTTCTAAAATCAGTCCTATTCTGCAGAGCTCAAATTTTAAAATGCCATTAAAATTTCATGCATTTTTAATGTTTAGGTCCATTTGTTAGCATTTATTGAAAACCACAACTAAAAAAATAAGAAGTTTTTCAAGCAACCAAATGAAAATTCCCTCTTCAGCTACTAAATGCAACAATGCACATAAAACAAGCCAAGTCCATTTAACTGAGAAACAGACCTTCAAAGCAGTACTCTTTTACCTTGAAACAGTTGTGCTGCTTTTTCCAGAGCCGGTAGAGTTCATACTTCTCCCCTTCTGGTGGAACTGCAGCCTCCTGTCCTTTGCCGGTACACCATTGCTGTCAACAAAAACAGAGAGGACCCCTGTGATAAACCTCTTCTGTTCAGGGACTTGATTCTCTGTGTCGCTGGAGAGCTAATCCTCCAGCACTGCTGAATTTCTCTTTTCCCCTTCAGTGTTATCTGGTTTATATTAGCCATGTCATTTATTGAAATACAGAAACAAAAGCAAACCCTGGGCCACCTCAGTAAAAATGTACATAGACAGTATGAATTTAAAGGCAAATGCGAGCTGAGAAAACAAACCCTGATCTGCCCTTGCTGCCCCACCCTCCCTGTTCCCACCCTCCTCCAGTAAGGAAGCCCAGCCTCGGGTGAGCTGTCGGTGAGCTGTCCTTGCCCTGCCTTTTCCTGCCTGCCCTGGGCCGCTGCCTCCTCCAGCAGGACCACCCCTCCATGCAAGGCCACCCTCCCCATGCCTCGGGTACCCGGCTCGCCCCAGCTGCCACCCGCCTGCAGCAGTGCAGGACTGTGACCTGCCCGGACCTGGCTGGGAAAGCTGAAGAGGCTCCAAGCAAGGGGAAATGAAGCAAGACAAGCTCCAGCCCACACTGCTGGCCAGTCTCTTTCCCAATCCCAAACTATTTCTTCCCTGCATCTGGAGAAGCTGCCTGAGCATTAGGTGGTATCCTGGGTTCAAACATACTTTTACTGCTAATCTCCCTGGGGAACAAACTGTTCCCCCTGAGAACAGCCACTAAGAAACCAAAGGCAGCAGAGGATTCACCTAAGAGTGTATATTTATTTATGGAGCCTAGCTCAGGAGCAGAGAGGATGCTGCCCACAGGGGCGGTGCAGTATTCACTGAAGTCTCAGTGGGGTTTTAGTTTTAGCACATTTTATTTAGAAGCTCTAACCATCTCTCCTCTCTCAAAGTCTTTTTTCCCCACTCCCAAAAGACATCTGCTGTGACAGGCAAAACTAATTTTCCCTTGAAATTTCTGGAACAGTAAGCAATCAGTGAGGCAAAGAAGGTTAATCATGCTAAGTTACTAAGATTTGTCATTTCTCTGTTTTCCTCCTGCTACTCCAAAATATATGTCAGGTCTGCTGAAAGAATAAATTTTTTTTCTGAATTTTTTATTCTGCACCTCCTAATGACTGTTTCTGTGTTATCTGGATCTCTTCCTTCCCTTTCATGTAAACAGACATGAGTAGAAGAGCTTTAGCTCTATGGTAGCCCCCATGACTTCTACTGCCCATTCTCCGTGCTGCCCTTCAGTATAAATATTCCTCTGAAGTAAACAAACACAAAAAAAGATGTTTACCATGTTTCTGCTTGGGTATCACTCCGTAGATGATTAGCTGTAGAGAAAGAAGAAGAAGTTACATCCAGACCTCTTCATAATTACACTTCTTACAATCAGTATGAAGAAGCAGACAGGGAGTACGTTTACTAACAGTCCTGCATAAATCAGATTTTACTTTTTCCATATAAATGTGATTGTCAAGGGTTTCTAGTATACGGCTGATATAAAGATGATCTGGTTTAATTAAGTTCCGTTTAAAATTAAATCTCACACGGACACACGTTTACATACTGTCATTAATCTTATTACTCAGAATTTAAATTGTGATAAGCTGGTAATTGTTATATAAACCATTTATTGCTTTGCAACTGAAGACATGATTACCAACTGGAGGGCTGTTCCCGGGTGGGAAGGGGAGGAGAACACGCAGGAATGCAAGGATTGCTCCAGTAGAGAAAGTAAAGAATATAAGAAAGGCAGCTGGCCCCACAGACAGGTGCCGAGACTGTTCATCTTTTCATCAGCAAAGTGGGGCAGGGCCCTGGCTGCCTGAGCTGTGCAATACATGGACAAGAGCTCAGTGAAGCCCTTGGTGCTGATGGGGCCAGCAGACGTGCTCAGAGTCGAGAAGGCTCAGGAGGGAGGCTGTCTGCCAGGTACTAAGCACCTGGTCACCAGGCTGACAGGGCACTCAGCACTTTCTGCAGCTGGATCACATGGGAACATCCCAGGCAGCATTATTCTTTCAGAACTGAACCTCAGAATTAAATTATGGTTTCCTCAAAGAGGCAACTCAGCATTAACAACTCGCCCCAGGAGACAGGCAAGGAGCACGTGTCTGTTACAGCAGCCCTCAGAATCAGCTATGAAAAGAGTGATGTCACACACTGCCAGGAAAACCCTGCATCTCGACCCGCTGTGCCAGCAGGGTAAAGTCAGCAACCGAGAGTAAAACATGGAAACCTCACAACCTCTCTCTTGGTTTCAGAGGCATCACAAAGAAATGTATGCAAAGGAATGTATGCAAAACACAGATCCCACATCTCTTCTTTTTAATATTCTTGCCTATAATATGAAGGTAAGCCTATCTGTAAGGATTATCCAGCGACTAAGTTGAACAGCTGAACCATAGGTTTTACAAGCTCAGCATGGGCTGGGGTTACAGTTCCCTGCCCAATGCCCTCTGTACCATTCACACAGGGCTCTGGCTTGTATCTGGACTCAGGCAGTCAGGGCTGCACAAGGGCAGGCCATTCATCCCAGCCTCAAAGGGGCGGTCTGTCTGGCAGGGCACGCAGCACTGCTCCAAGCAGCTCTGTTGTCCCCTTGTTCTTGGATGGGAAGCAAAGCCCAGCAGAAACACCCGCATCCTTACCCAGAAAAATCAACCAGCAATTCTAGTACTGGGGCCTTTTCATCTGAACAAGCTAAATCATGCTTAAGACCCATAAAAAACAGAAGTCCTTGGAAATTGTAAGGAGAAAAATTGAAAAGAAAAAAGTGACATGATGTACTAAAATCCACTGAATCTTGTATTCTTGGTCATATGCTCAGACCCTTGGATTATCATTACAAAGAAACTTTTCCTATGAAATCTTTGTAGTGCAGGCAATCTAACAAGTGGAAAAGACTGTCAATAAGAAAATTTAATCCTATGTAATCTATTGCAGTAGGAGACTCATTTACTGCTTTTCCATCATTATCAGATTGAGATCATTACCAGATGAACTTTTTTTCCTTAGAAGTCTTAAATCTTTAAAAATTAAAGATATTTCCTTCCTCCAGGCCTTGTCCCACTACTTTGACACTACTGGCAAGACTAATGTGGAAGGAAAGGGCTTTCTACTACACCAGTTCTGGCACTTAGCAAAAGCTGTAATTCAAAAACATTAAAAGCTAAACTGGGAGAGTAGTTTTGCCTTTTTTTTTTTAACACTGAAAGCAGATAACGTCTTATTATTACCTGTCCAGCAGATAACCCCAGGACCTGATTTGTGAGATTTTTTTTTGCTATTTTACTACAAGATGCTGCTGTTAGAACAGAATCCACAGTGCTTTTGCTAGTTTGTTTATGGACACCTCTAATCTATGATCAACAGAAAGGCTAGAAGTCGCTTATACAAAGAAGTCCACGGGCAACAGCCACATCTCCTTCCCCTTAAAAAAGGGAAGAGAAAGAAAAGGCAAGCAGCTAGCAACAGAAAAGTCTGTGTTGTGGCTGATCCAAAATACTTACTCAGCTGTGGTGCTTTTCACTTTTAAAAGCACTTAGCCCTTAATGGGTTTGCCTCTTGGCTGACAGAATTTCATTCCTCCTTTCAAAAGCTCCCACATGCCACTCCCAAGGGACTCAGTGGAAGTGGGGCATGCATGGCTGCCAAGAGTAACCCATGGACAAGAAGAGCAAGTAGGAGAAATCATTTTCTCACGGCGTTGGTAAGTGCTCCAGGCTGTCCTGTCATTGTGGGTATGAAAATAAGAGGGCAGAAGCAAATTCAGGGCTGCCTCTGACCTTTGGGTCAGAGACCCAGAGTGTTTAACTCTAGCAATAATCTAAATAACTTCAAAAAGCAAATCTTCTTGCATTTTTTTTGTGTGCTTCGTCCTGATTTTCTAGCCAATGCTGTTCTTCAAAAGAAAAATCAGATGACTGAACATAATTTTTTTTGCTAGAAAAAGAGTCATAATCTGCCACACCCACCTTCGGCTCCCAGGGATAAGTCATCTTCAAAACTTCCTCCATTTCTCACCAGCATGCCTGAAAACATACAGTTAGCAGTTCAACTACAATGCCCCAATGTCTTCCTTCCAGAAGCTTATCTAAAGATATTAGCAAGACACTTCATTTGATACAAGAAATAACCAGACTTTATTTACAATCCCTGCATTACTCATGCAGTTAAAATGCATTAAGAAGCAAGCAGTTACATTTCAGAACACAGAAAAATTATTTTGAAAGAGAACAGCTACAACACTGCTTTAGTTTTATGCTCAGAAATACCCCCGAGTCAATGTGCGAGCAAATTAACTGCAAGTGGGAACCTGGAGGTACCGCTCAGCACGTCTGCGCCTTCTGCTGCTGCGTTATCTACCCTCCAGACATCTCACCAGGGGAATCCAGAGTCTGAGTCCAGCTGGGGCATTCCCCTCTCACCTCCCTGTACCAGATTAGGAGCTGAAGTGAAGACTCCAGGCACGGCAAGTAATTCTTCTTCACCCTGTCACTACCTGCACATTCCCACTGTACTTTGAACTTTAGTATTCGGACCTGCTCGGATAGTAAAATTTTCAGGTGTGGCAACCACAGTTGTTAGAGGCAGAGACTGCCTAATGCTCATGAGCTGGGAGACAAAATCACCTCTCTGTTTTGCACATTTGAGGTTTTTTTAAACCTTATTAAGATCTCCAGAAAGACTTACTCAAGTTCTTTCCCCCCTTCTCCGGTTTCTCGGGCACAATTGCTCCGCTGTGAGAATAACTGCAACACTGACCCAGCTGCGGTTTATACTGCTACTAAAGAGACGAGGTCTCACATGAATGTCCTTGAAAACACAGTTTCCAGCAAAAGAGATTTCAGTAGGTAAAGTCCCTCCTTACCCTTCAACAGAGGATTGCTTTGCTCATCCAGGGAGGCTCCCAGAGGCGTTCTGAAACCACAGAAGAGATTAACACTACTTAAAAAACTTGCTGCTTCATGTCCTTCTTTACAGCATGTAACAAGCTTGTGATAGCAGCAGTTGTCCCTCCCTCCCTCCTTCCTTCCCTCCACCCCCAGAAAGCACAAACATCTGACGACTGGCAGTAACGTCCTAAACAATCCCCAGCCCTCTAAACAAATACACCTTGCAGAGAAAAACAATAAAACATATTAACTGCAAAGCTCAAATACCTTCAGGGGCAGCAGCCCCTGCTGAGGAAAATAATGGCTTTCTCAGCAAAACACTCAGAAAAAAATATCGTGAGATTTTGAATGGATTAATTCAATCTCATTTATGCAGCAAAAACTGTTGCCATTTTTCTACACCTTTAAAACTTCTTGGAGAGAGGGGTGAAAAGTTGTATTTGGCCATCAGGAAGAATCAAGATAAAAATCTTGACAGCTATGATAGCTGTCACTTGCCAGTTCTGATACTTTATAGACTCTTCACACTAGTTCTCTTTTGGATGATCCCTCCTATTGCTGTTGCCTGAAGGTGCAGGGGAAAGGAGCAGCAGAAGCCTCACAAATGACAGGTTCAATCCCACTCTGGGGTCACACTGTATTTGTTAACACTAGCTAGATATTTCAACATCTTGTCTCTCAGACATGTTTAACCAAAGGCTTGTCACTTATAAGTAGCACAGCATTAACTTTCAAAGCTCAAAACAAATTCAGAAATATAATACTCATAAAGAAGGGGAAAGCAGATGATTTATGTACCTACATTATGTATGTTTCATTTGGATTTTTAATTAGACAAACACATAAACCTGCCCAAAGACCTGAAAGTAAACAGCGCTCTGATACAGTGTTTATTTTGGTGCCATGGCCAAATTAAGCAAGGGAAGTTTGCATCTGCTTTCTAACAGACCTTACACTTCACAACCTTATTTTTCTTTCCCCTCTGAAAAGAGCTCACTCTCTCCAGATGCAGCCTGCTGATACGGAGCAAACTCACTTCAACATGCCTTTTGCAAAGCAAAGCAAAGCCCCACCACGGTGGGACTCCAAGACACACAGCCGAAGCATCCAGGTGCATAAGCGTGTTTCAGGTGACAGGACAGACTCTGCCGAGGCTCAGATCTGTATTTCCGTGTGTCTGTCCAGTCAGAGTCTGAAAAATCTTAGGATATATTGTCTAAACCTGTCACGCTACAAGAAGCCGTACGTTCTGAGGTAATAACTATGCTGGTTGTTTACTCCCTGGCTCTGATGGGTGCGCTCCCAACCTTCTCCCTCTCCTTCCCTGGTGGCTACTCCCATGCCTCTATGTTTTTGATGGAGAAACTTGCTGGCATTGACTTGGACAGCCAAGGTCAGTGCTGCATGCAGTGACTGGCAGAAAGCAGTAAAAGCATCCACCAAAGCTGGCATTTTCCTTTAGAAATTAAGTCTGTCACCACTACAGCACATTAGCAGCTACCACAAAAGCATCCTTGTCAACCACCACTTGCTGCCCTGCCTGCACTGCTGCTCACAGCTGCCATACACCCCCTGCCTTTGAAAAACTTGCTCTTAAGAACTAGACAAAAAATGAGTTTAAACAAGGGACAAGTACCACACAAAAATCCTGTTGGACAACAGCATGGATAGCTCTGCCTTTCTGCACCAGGCTGTTTTTCACCAGCAAAACCTACAGTTCTGTCTCAGAGTAGCCCTGTGCACTTGGGAACGTTTGGGCTGAGGGACCCTTCCACTTGCTGTGCCCTCAGGATGGGGTCTCCCTGCCATACACAGCCTGAAGGCTTCCTCTCATCCCAGAGCTTTGTTTGTTCAGCTACCAGTTGTGCTCGGGTGGTCTTTCGGAACGGGACAAGGGTTTTGCACTGTGCTGTGGAAGCGTTTAAGCCTCAGCTTTTAAAACCTTAACTGGGCAGAAGCCATGTTTATTTTAAACTTGAGGCAAAAAATCTCTTCTTTCTGAGGCATTTCAAGAACTCACTTCCTGCATATCTACAGGAGATGGCTCCTAGATACCTCCCACATCCCCTGTATTACTGGCAGAGTTTAAATATATTCAATCAAAATAATACACGTCATCATAAGAGTTGACAAAAATTTCTTTTTATCTATCAGTGTAATACAAACATTTGTGTTTCAACTTTTATGAGCTTTCTTATTACTTCAAAATGCCTTTTCAAAGTACTGGGGAGAGAGCAAAAGAGGCCTTTCTCAAAGGCATGCGATTCCCAAAACATGAATGAACCAGAGACTTTGAGTAACATCTGACATTTTTTATGCCCCCATAATTCTTATCACAGTATGATAAATACTGTTTTTTTTCTTTTGGGGTTTGCTGTTGGTTGTTTCTTTACAAAAAACTCAAAACAACAAAACGTGTGTCTATCAAGGTACATAACATGGGATATTAGGAACCCTCCTCTCCTCCAAAGCAGATGTGACACAGAGATGCCAAGTAATAAGAGCCCCAAACCACTAACATAAATATCAAAGGACAGCTAGTAATTCTTTTTATCCACATTAGAACACTATTGATGCTTTTAGAAACAAACAAAGGGATCCATCTTATATGATCTATTTATGCAGGGGGTTGATATTAAGGTTTTTTGTGCTGCTGCCAACTCAAACCAAAAAATGAGATTTTAAAAGTGCCAGTTTTCTTCTGATTCCACAAACACGCACAGGAACTCAGACAAAATGTGAAGGACTGCTTTTAGAAAACATGTACCAGAGAAAATATTGTATTTCAGTAACTGAATTTTCATTTGTAGTAATGGCTACATGGTAACTTGTTATGGAGCTAACTTGTAAGAATAAGGTTGTGCCATGAACCTGAAATAGAAGCTCGGTTTGTGTATGCCCACACTTTGTAGCAATCAAAGCTCAACAGGAAAACGAGTGTTATTAAACAAGTAAGAAGTTTCAGGGAGGACAACTTACAAACTGTAAATTTCACAACTGTTATTTTTAAACAAAGCACTGTAGTATCTGCAGGGCTATTCTGTCCTCTGATAATGCTGTCCTCTTTTCCTATGTACATTGCTATCAAAAGACAATCAGTTCAAGGTTTCTATACAAACAATCGTAACACTGCGAAGTGAATTATCACTTTACTACATATGCTAACAACTGCTTGCACGTATATTAGGCACAAAATAAATAAACTGTTCTGCAGTTTAAAACACAAGGAACTGTGCAGCCCTTCACAGGCAGCTGGGATTGCACCTCCCAGACATGAACCGTACATGCTGGCACCCTGCATGCCATAGAGCAGAGGCTAACTCCTGTCTGAATAGCATTGTTTAGGAAATTTTTTTTAATCTTTCTGAGAACACAAGATTCCTCTGAAAAGATTTACAATAGTAAATAGCTGTACTTTAAAAGGCTTTTGTAGAAGGAGCACAACAGGTTTCCCAAACATGCATTACCTAAATTTGTGTTTCTGATCAGCAAAACAGTAAACTTGTGCTTCATTTGTTATTTGTAAAACAAGATTCCCATATTTTGGGAATCAACTGCCAGAGGTGCAAACACATTCCACAGAAAGTGTCGTGCCAGTTTTAACAACAAATAGTTACCAAAGCATGGGTATGAAACTGCAAGCTTTGTGTTATTACTCAAGACTTTTGGCCATCTATTAGATGTTCATGTTGTCAGTTTGCAGTGTTGTGCTATTCCTTAAATTCTGTATGGAAATAGTAAGGACCGCAGGGCCAGGGAAAGTTCTAGACAGAAATCCTACAGATTTAGACATAGTGGCACTACAGCATTAGGAAGAATATCTCCCCCAAGGGTCTCTTCCCCCTCCAGTCGTCACATTTTTTGCCCACCTGGCTCAAAAAATACTCCTAAGAAAGCACGGAATTCATAATACTGATTTTTAAGAATATAGTTTGGTAGACCAACAGGACACCAGATTTGAGGTAAAGTCAGAAAAATCTTCTCCCATTCTGGCATTTTGGAAGGATGGTTTGTCAGGTCTGAACATTATATTTTGGGGATTAGTACGATTTCAAGCCTGTAGCTGCCAACACCCTGTCCAAGGCACAGCCTGTAAAGATCTGAAGAAAACTGTATAGAGGATCCTGCAGCTATAAAACAACCCACACTTCACAGAGTAAGCTCAGTCAGCTGCTCACTGGATCAAGAGATCACAAAGGCACAGCTAATCTCAGTGGTAAATTCTCGCCTTAACGTAGCTGCTCTTAAAAGCAGAAAGAAACCAGAAATACCAAATAGCAGAGGTCTTGAAACGTCACTGTTAGCTACTGGAAAGCTAATTGTTAGCTTCTCCCCACCAACTCTGCCTCCAAGGGTTGTTAGGACTGAATGGAGAAAAAGACAGGACAAAAACAGCTGCTACTGATGTAGCATTTGTACTTTTATGTGACTGAGGATGAAGAAAAAGTAATGCCATCAGTCTGTTCCAAACACCGAAGATTAGTTTGCAACAGTAATAGAAACACAGAATATATATACCATGCCTCAAGTTAAGGATAGAGGACATTAAGAAACTCAGATAAATCAGATCAGTCTAAACTGTGCCATCACTCCTGAAGGCCCGTAAGCACAGAGGCCCTGCCGCGGAAGGACCGTTTCTTTAAATCTGCACCAAAAACCAGGCAAGGAGACAGTGGAAGCTTTAAACTGGAGTCCTTCGGTGACAACCGCTGCAGCTTCCAAAGTAAAGCTGCCTTCCTTACCCTCAGCTGAGTTCCTCCCCCGGCGGCTGAAAGCCTTGAGGCTCATTAATGAGACGCCAAGGAGAGAAGCGGTGCCGAACGCCAGCTCCCCTGCGTCTGTGCGGACTCGCGGCGCAGCTCCCGGCGCAGGCGGCCGGAGGCGCAGCCCGGCCGGAGNACTGCTCGGCCCCGCCGCCGCAGCGACCCGCCGCGGGAGCACTCACCTGCAGTCCTTCAGCCATATCGCGATCTTCTCGTTGGGAACGCTGTGACAGCCTGAGGGGCAGAGCAGGAGAGAGAAGCCGACAGTCAGTAACAGCGAGGCCGCCCCGCCGGCCCGCGGGGGTCCCGGTGGCCCGCGGGCTTCCGCCCCCCGGCACTGACCTGCTCCTGCGGCCAGCGGCCGCTCTCCGCCG
>VZTD01005804.1:1356274-1423906 GCA_013397725.1 Rhagologus leucostigma | reverse complement strand
GGCAGAGCGGGGCCTCCCGCCGGGGCCAGGCCGCCGTCGCGGGGCAGGGATGCGGGGCAGGGATGCGGGGGTCGGTCCCGCTGGCGCTGGGGCAGCGCGGCCCCTTGGGCCTGGCCAGGCTCGGAAGGGCCGCCCGTGGCCTGGGCCCGTAAAGGATGTTTCCGAACTAAAAAAGATGCGGAGCAGCAAAGGGAGACTTTGCAGGGTTTTATCCTGGGGGAACGAGAGTAGGGAGGGGAGAGAAGGCATCAGGAAAAGAACAGGATGGTTGGGCACACACAGTCTTCTGCCTCGCTTCCAGGGGTGTGAAATTAGATCAGCCTCTGCTCGGGCACAGGCAGGGGGCTGCAGGGACACCAGCAGCTCCAAACCCGGCCTCTTAAAATCTTAGGTGCGTTTGGAGCCTTTATCATCTTCTTCAGGATGTACTTAAGCCACCAGAATCAACTGAAAACCCAGCAAAAGACGAACGAGTCCCCGTATCTGGGGAAGGAGGTGCCACAAAAGGCTGCTTTCACTGTCGGGGACCGAGTGCCATTTCTCAACCGCTGTCTCCTGCTTGAAGGTGCCAGCCAAGGTACCTGCAGCAAGAGCCCATGCCAGGTGCCGTGCTCGCCTTGGCTGCATCTGGCCTGACAGCAGCCGTGGCTGAGTCCGTCACTGAGGGCATAATGGGCCAGCTGGTGCCCACCCTGGGGAGCAGGGCATTCCCCTCCTTCGTAGGGTCAGACTGTCACATCCCAGCCACTGCTGCATGAACCGTGCACACCCAGCAAGCTCACCTGCAGCTGTGCACCTGGGAGAAATGAGCTTTTGAAAAAGGTCTTTTACAAAATTTTCATTAAAAGATGCTGAATTAGTAAGCACAAGCAGCAGAATTGACCTGTGTCCTCTGGAGCTGTAAAACTGGTGTTGACAGACAGGCACATGACGTACTTCATGTTTAAAGGCAAATCTGCCTTTGGAAGAACCAGGTTAGTGGTACCCAATAAATATTCTTTCATTATCCAGCTTTATAGTTAAAACCTTTCAAGGAATTTCTGTGAAAGTTTCCCCTATAAAATAAAAAATTGACTTGATAAGACAAAAACATTTCTTTTTTTTTCCCTAAACCCCTCCAGCCCACTCACTACTTTATGTATCTACAGCCTTACTAAGATAAATTTCCCGTCACAAGTCATTTTCCTAAACACACTCTAATTTTCTGAATGCTTTGTACTGAAATAAAACCAGAAGAACAGTAGCACAAAGAACAAAGAGTATTTGTATTTAATTCGTCCCTGAAAGTACACATCATTTCTGTACATGTTTGGAGATGATATTTTTAAATTTCTTAAAAATGGAGCAAACTACATTTGAATCTTTCTTGTTGATCCTCAAAATAATCAAATAATTTTCTAAGCAGGGCATGTTTCACATGCTAGAGATTTTGCATAAGCTAATATGGACCGTGTCCTGAGCCATGGGTGTCCCAAGGGGTGAGTCAGAGGATCAGCACAGGTCCTGTGCCCTCCACAACGGCGTGCTGGGGCTTGGACTGCGGCTGAGGTTCCTCACAGGTGTATTTATAGTACTGGAAACTTAAAATCTGATTTTTCTGGCTTTGTTGGCAAGTGCCTAGCACAGCATTACTTTGACATAATGGCCAATATTTCCATTTTATGTGTATGCATAAACAGATACATCTATTAAAAAATGGCCCTTTGAGGTTGAGCTGCCTGGATGAGAGCTGTAAGAGAGGCAGGGAAGGCTTAGAGAAGTTTAACCCCTGCCATTGTTTGCTGCCTCAGAGGGAGCACAATTTCTTCTTAAAAGTTACAGTTTCACTGGCACAGCTAAGGGTGAACAGTTGCAAGCTAAAAGCAGCTTCTGTCTGGCCGTGCCAATACATCCTTAAGGAGTTCTTAATCCACCAATTACTGACATTATTGTCTATAATTGCTCGTCTGTTGTGACAACACTTACTCAGAGAATGTCAGAAATGTAAACAGCAGCCAGTAGCTTTTTGCAATGAAGTCCTGCCAGTACAGCACTGGGCTCTCTCTTGCACCTTCGTACCATACCAGCAAGATCCCTTTTGACTCTATATTAAGGACTGCACACTCAAATCCTATATTAAGCAGAATATTTTTCAAGGAAAATATCTGTCTTGTTATTTCTTTTAATACTTGTAACCAAAAAGTCAGTTTATTCTGTAATAAAAGTTTCTCTTGCTTCAGAATGTAATTTGTTAGTTGTACTTCAAAACAATAATTGATTGGGAAAAAAATCATGTCATCTTGTCACTTAAATTAGACCAACTTTTCCCCCCCAAATTATTTTGAAACCATTCAAATAAAACATTGTGTAGGCATTAATTAGATCAGGGATAAATTGTGCTTTCCATTATGTTATAAATTACTAAAGGAAGATTTATAACCACAGCACCATTAGCACTACTGCTAAGTACTACCAAGTGAAAAACACACAGACGCACGTGCACATTTTAAGAATAATAATAATTCTCACATTTGTCATCTGGGTGCTGGCCCTGAGCATATGAATATGTGTATAAGTACACACACAGAGAAATCAATTTAGCCCAACAAATACCACTAAGTCACTGTCTTTTTTTCTTAAAAGAACAAAAACCTTTGAGGAGGACTTAATTCAATTTTTGCCTGCAGAGGATTCTTTCAGATGCAGTATTGTGTGAAAAAATACATTCCTACATTACTCAAAGATATAAATGAGGTGCTTCCACCAGTTCCCATGGGGACTTGTTCCCATGTCTGAGTGCACTGCAAGGAGCATTTTCCTGCTACAGCTGGGCTTCCCCATGCTTTTGAGCAAACCGTGTCCCTGCTAGTTCTGTACATCAGGAGAGCCTCCAGTGTTCAGGAAGGATTACACAATTTATCTATATCCCTCCATAAAGTATGGGGAGATAGGGATAAGCCTCTGGAAACCAAAGAAATATTACAGGTTGCATAGCTAGGCTCTTGATAGCATGGGCAAAGCCTATGCCTTTGTCCTGTGCTGCCTTCCCAGAAACTACAGGCATCCAGTACTGGAGGAAGACTGGAGGAAGTGGGATCAAAACATACTGGTGAGATGTGGACTGGTCAGACTTGGAATCTGTTTCCTCTGTTTTCCAGCTCAGCAGAGGGCTAAGCCCACCCTCTCGGGATGACCATCTACAGGATGACCAGCCATCAAAGCCCCACTGGCAGATCTTGCCATGGAGGAGACACTGTGACAAGTGGGTAACACATATAGAAGCTACTAGACAGAGTAATTAGGAATAGGTTTATAGGCCAAAATAGAAAGAAAATGAAATTTAAAAAAGAATTTTAAAAACTCCCCAACAAACCAAACCAACAAAACAAACAAACAAAAACCCCAACCAAACAAAAAACCACACCAAAAACTCAACCCCCCCCTAAAAAAACCACCAAAAAAACCCCAAATCTAGCAAAACTCTCTCTGTGCCTTGTGTCTTCCTTTGACAGGAGTAATGGGAGTTATTTCACAGGTGTGCATTCAGAGAAGCAATGCAATATGACAAAAACCTTCTGGTGGTCTTTCACATGGCAGCAGAACTAGTTCTTGACAAGAGGAGAAACTCCATGCTGCTGCCTAATGTGGTTTGATCCTGGGACTTGCAGCTCCAAGTCAGCAATGTTTCATGACCACAATTGGATTTCCATATTATTGGCAGACAGAAGAGAGGAGGAGCTAACAAATAGTTCACCTTTGCAAGCATTGTAACAAAAAAATATTCCTACATAGTAACAAAACTATGATAAATACTGTGCAATTATTTGCTTTGGCAGGGTCTGTGTTTGAGAGCTGGAGAATGTGTGAAGAAACACACAACCCACTGTCATGCACATCTCTAAAGTTTCCACAGCTCCATTTTAGTAAACGCACTTCCTTAAATTAAGCAATTTCTTTCTAGGCCAAGATTATTAAAAAAAGAAAAAAAGTCTGCTGAGGCCTCTGTTATGCTATAAATGAGAAAGACAGCCTTGCCAGACATGGGTAGTATCTATTCCATGTCAAGAGAAAGGGCTCACCAGTGCCTTTTGCAATATTCTGTTCAGATGGCCCTCTACAGGGGTGGGCATTTTTGTCTCCTGGCTTTTCTATTACACATCCTGCATCTGCAAAGGAAAGCAAAAGGCTGGAAGTCAGTCTTTGCACAGCTGCTCCACGGTGTTGATAGCTGGGAAGGTGCTGCCACCCTTTTTCAAGTTGCCTTGGCAACTTCCAAGCTTCTCCATGTGTATCTCATCTCCGTGGTCCTTCCAGGCAGGAGACCAACCAGCACCTCTGTCTTCTACAGAGCATTTGTAGTCTTCTCTCTACCAGTGGAAAGGCCTCTTTTTTTTCACTCTTTTTTTGTTTGCCTCATAAGCCATCGTCTATTATTTTAGGCCTTTTGAAAGCCTTGTCTCTCTCACAGTGCTGACACCAAGCACGCCCATAATATCTGCCATTTCAGACCTTTGGGGATTTTCTTAACATACTTAAAAATGGAAACCCCACTTGTTTCGTATCATTCTGTCCTGCCAGAGCCAAATTGAGTAACCAGAGTACTATGTTGCTAAGGCAGAACAGACTGTCTCCTTGTATCCTATGAAATATATATAACATGAGATGACAAATGATCAAAATTGTACCGTGAAACAGTAATAATATGCATTCCATATTTTTCCTAAATTTTTATTTTTAAAATTACATATTTAAAGGGAAATGCTGCAAGTGAAAGATAATTACATCTAGAGTATCATTTGGCTATCTTTCTCTGTGAAGAAAAGAAATCGTATACTTGACTTGGAACCATTACTGTTGCCAGACAGATGTTCTCCCTCAAATATGTAGAGTAGAAAGAATGGAAAGTAACCTGGCAGTTTTACTCTAATAAATTAAAGTGTTAGGAAGGCGTCTACAGCTTCTACAGCTTTTCCAGTCATTTTGTTTAAACATGAGTGATGTGCATGATGTTTCTATAAGGTAAGAAACAAATGCATTAAAGTTAATGCAAACTACATCTCTTCAGGCTCTTTTCAAACCAAATGTTGTCTGGTTTATTAAGCCGCTTGTACTTCTTGGACCTCTTGCAGGAGTAGGAAGGAGGAAAAAAGCCACTTCCGCCAGGGCGTTTACAAGAGCTATAGCATAGCAAGAGGAAGTTTCTGAAGGAAGAGCCGGATATCTGTACTGAAGTGGATTACAGCTGCACCACCAAGTCAGATGGAGAGAAATGAGGCCAAGTACACATAAATGTGTGAAAACAAGCAGCATGGGGAAGAGGGAAAAGCAGCTTTAAATCTTTCAAGAAGTAAATGCACTTCATGTCACTGAGTTATGTCAGTGGGTAGCTGTAATTTTTGATGCTCATATCTTTACCAAGAGAGCAGGCAAAGGAAATAAATCCACCGATTCAGGAAATTAGGGCTGTGGTTCATTTTAAAGCCAATTCTGTGCATTTTCTCATTTTTGCTGTCTTTCTTTAAATTTAGAGACTGTGTTCATTCCCTTTCTGAGCACTGCCCATACAAAACTATGGCACTGGGGCCATGTCCATTTATACATCTGTCTCCTATACTGTAGGATTCTGTTCTCTACTTTTACAGCTGAAGTACATTAAGATGGTGATTTCATTTTCAGTAACAAATACTGTTACTGCTCATTTATTTTAAATCTTGTGTGTTCCAAAAGGCTGATAAAGGAACTACACATGAAAAATAAAGGGGAGAGATATTTACCTGCACTTAAAAGATCTTTATTTATCTTATCTTTCGCATTCAAAAGTACTCAGCTGATATTTTGTCCTGTTTCTGCTGTCATTGGGATCCCTGATAAAACTGTATTTAGGATAATTAAGCTTTCTAACATGCATTGAGGCAGGGAGTAGGCATTACACAGTCCACACTCACAGCAAAGTGCAGGAATACAAAACAAGGGAACTCAGCATATCCAGATCTGACCAACTAACTGTACATTTCCTTCCAAATCCACTTAGAAAACTGCAGTGAATCAGTGAAATAAAATTTCATCAGCTCCAGAATGAATACAGTCATATTTTCTGTGGATTTAGATTGGATATTTTTGCTTCCATTAAGTCTTTCATCATTGGAGCATTCATAATGTGTCTCTTCTGTATATTGCCTATTGTCACATAATGAGCAACTTCATGGTGCAACCTTTGCATCTCAGTTCTCCAACTGTCTATTTCATGAAGCATAATGAATACTTAGCATCACTGAGTCCTCTTCCCTCTCTAGATCTGGGCTGAAATTGGCCAGTGAGATCAGAAATTACGACAGGAGGAGGAGAAGAAAATAATCCATTTAATATTTGATTTCATAGCAAATAAGATTAACAAACAAACGCAGAAGGTTGACACAAAGGCTGTCCATAAGCAAGCCCAGAGGACATGTCCCTTGCTTGTCATCTGAACCTGAACAGCTCAGGGTACGTGACTAGTTACTTTTAAAAATGTGCTGTCAGATATTTACCCAATGTGCTAAATCATTTCTGGGCTTGACTCAGCTCTAAAATTAATGCATTTCCTTTCGCTGGGCAGTACAAGGAGTTCCAGAGTGATAATAGTATTGACTTTAAGGTGTTGACCAAGTTATCCTACAGCTGCGACAAGCAGTAGAACAAAAAGCATCAGGAGAGAATTCTAAAAAAAATAGAAAAGAATTTTAAAAATTAAATTAAAAAATTTAAAAATTAAAAGAAAAAATGAAGAAATTAAAAAATTAATTTTTTTAAAAGAAACCAGTGAGAGTTCCCAAGCAAAACCAAAGCTAAGGTGGGCTAGACAGTCTTGACAAATTCACATTATTTGCTGTAAATCTCGTTCACTCAGTGCTGAGATATCAGTTCAAACTATTGAGCTCAGAAGGGCATTGGTATCCATTTGATCCATGGCAGCAGTAGCATGGGAGGGACGGAGGGAGGGAGGTTGGTGGAAGGGAGGGAAGGGATCCAGATGTTACAGCTCATTTGAGATAACCTTTTGCCAACAACAGACTGTCAATTAAAAACTATTGCAGAAGACAACTGAAGAAATTTGTTTCTGCATTTAAAAGGCCAGTGTATAATCCCATTAAAATGAAGCTGGAATAAAAGGAAGAAAATAGTGGTTTTCTCTTGTAGTATGCATAACAGAACTACTCTGAACTTGGGGGTAGTCAGAGAACTGTGTAAAGGCCAGATTTCCTGTGTGAACCTGCCTAAAGACAAACAACCATGTTTGACTTCACTAGCTCTTCCACACCAATCAATAAATTCTAAAGAAAGATTTATTTACACAATTCAATAACTCCTTGATGAGTCACTGTGCTATTTCAACTCTTTTCCACAGACATTTAATGGTCAGATGGTATCATGCTAAAGAGGATTTTCCAGTCTAACAACTCTATTTTGCTGTATGTATTTTTAAATGTTTTTAAATGGATAGTCCAGCGTTTGAAGTACAGGATATTTCTCTAGCTGACTGGTCAGAAGCTGGTCTGATCCAGTAACAACCAACAGCCATTCCTCGCCTGCAATTCTTTGGTGACTTATATGAATTCATTTGATGTGCTCAACAGAAGTAGCTGCCACTGGGCAGGAGGCCAGGTAGCAAAAGTGTCACATTTTGCACTAATCAGGTACCCCACTGCTGTCTGCAGTTATGGCTGGCCAACCCTTTGTGCACAGAAGTCCCATTAACTTTAAACTTAGCTCTTTAAGGGGCGTAGCAGCGGCTGGTAGTGGCAAACCTGACACCAAAATTAAAGAGGAGCAGAATTCGTCCTGCCTAGAGAAATTATTCTGTTACAAGGAAGTTCAAGCCTTCTGGTGTTACATTATCAGAGGGCTTTAACCTGTTCAGCTCCCTTTAGATGCAAAATTAACACTGCCTTTGAGAGCATTAATTAATTTAAACTCACATAGTTCCAATCCTGAATTGTGCCATCGATTATCTACATCCATTTGATAGATTAAAATATTAACTGGAACTCCAAGTGCAGAGTCCAAAAATATAAATTCATCTCTTTAAAATTAGCTGTCAGCCAGAGGAAAACTTTCCTTCCTTGCTGTGCACTGGGAAGAGTCAATGACTGCGTGTTCCCTAGGAAGCTGGTTAAACCCACAGAGCTCTTGCTGTGGTTTCCCATTTCCCTGGAGTTAGGCAGCACTCCCACACTTTGGTACCTGTGCCTCTCTCCAAGTACACAGTCATTTACTACGGGAATGATACCAATTATCACAGGTAGAAAATTCAGGATGGTAGATACGGAAGGGTGAGAAAAAAACCTGTCCTGCTAAAGATAAAGACTCCACCTTTTGTGTAAATAAGTTAGGTGTTAGTTTGAATAGGGGAGATGCTACAGAACACACTAGCTAAAGGATAAGAACATGACATATTTTTCCCAAGGCTTGTATCCCTGCTGCTATATATAGCAGGACACACTGGACTGTGATGGTGCATGTGGTGCATGTCCCTCTTTTCAACAATGTTCTAACCTCACTATGGGAAGGAATGGATCAGTGCATCTTGAATTGGGGCTTCCTGACAGGAACAAGAATTTGGTTTTAAAACACTGCTGATATTTCAGTTAGGCTTCACTAGCACCGGAAAACATGAATTACATTAAAAAAACTCATTATTAATGTTTAAGATTATTTTGACCCCTCCATGAACGGAGGCAGCTGTTTTGTGCTTCAAAACATGCCATTTGTGGTCCTCCCCTCCTCTGTACCACATTCTGTAGGGACGAGAGGTGGTGTTAATCTCTAATCATTAATCTCTAGCATGTATTGAGTGTCACTGCTGTCGTGCTGACGCCTATCGATCCTGTCCTGCCACGTGCAGACCTTTCAGAGCTTGTGACTCATGCAGAACTGGAAGAGGGCTGTGTATCTTCCTACAGAAAATGTGCTCTGCACTCCTCGAAACACCCTGGGACCCAGCAAAGTGCCCTGTGTGCAACAAGTGCGTGTCTGGGTGTCCCCTAAAGGGAGCATAGGAGACACTACAGTAGGTCTTCCTCCCAGAAGCCAGAGGAGGTGGCTCTGAAGCCTGCCATGGCACTCTGCAGCTTCAAGGAAAGGTTGAGGTTTTCAAGGGATAGGAACTGCTCCTGAAGTGGTCAGATGAAGGTAAGAAAGGCTGATGGGGGATGAGAGAGAACCCCTTCCTCTACCTTCCATCCTCTGAAGGAAGTTCCCCAGTGCCTTCTAGGTGGTTTGGCAATGCTGTGGTGCTATGTAACATGGCGATAACTTTTTCTTTGTGGCAACAGTTTCTTGAGAAACATTTGAATGGCATCACCAAAATATACCTAAAGTGATCAAAGGTGCAGAAAAATGCCAGAATGGCCTGACATTTGAAGCCGTATCAGTACCTTTTTAGGAAATAATATGCAAAGATCTGGACATTTTTCCCCTTGGTTGTTAGAACAAGCATGTTAGCAGTGCACTGCCACCGCTGAACCCACGCGTTAAAGCTGAGATCTCCAAAACAGTATCTTGGGATCTCAAGGATACAGAGTTTTACGAAGTGGATTTGATCACAGTGGCAAGGCTTACCATGTAGGAAAACTCATCATTTTAATCACCATTACTGAATATATTGAAATCTACACTTTACACAAAACGACGGCATCTCTAATGACAATGCTCCAGCACCTCAGTTTTACTGCTAGCTTTATCACCCATTCCTTCTCATGCATTTTTTTTTAGTGGCTGTGTGCCCTTGTGCACACAGGAGAAGATCACATTCACACAGAAAGACTTATCTGTGAAATGCTGAAGTTGTTAATCGGACAAAGCCAGCAGAGCACCACAGGAAACATGTCTCCTTGCTGTAAGACAGTCTTGCTTTTGTGCAGGCGAATTAAAAAAAGACTGTCCCAGCATTTTCTGGAGTTCTTTGTTTTAAAGATTACATGTGAAGGAATAAGTATCCTGGCACTGGTAAGTACACCATAGCCTAGGAGCTCTTTATTTGCTAGTTATTGTTTGTCTTATAAATGCTAAAGTGAAATGACGCAAGTGCCCTTTTTGTTGTCATATTGTTTGTTTTAGCTTTCATTGGATACAATCCAATGGTACCTTTACGTAGGCTCCTGTATAATTAAGATAGTGTGCACATTCTCTGAAAGGAAATCATTAAGAGCCTCTCATGGAGAATGCAGTGATTTCCATGTCTGTGCCTTTTAAGTGGGTATAGCTCACACTCCATCAATTAACTTCTTGATAGTCCAGGCATACTTCAAAAATTAATCCCATGTTAAGCTTCCAAAGCAGCTTTCAGCTGAAAACGTTCAAGCTACTTTGCAGGCTATAATTCTCTTGCTGCAAACATGATTTTCTTATTATTCCAATTATAAGATGTTCCCTTCTTGGGGAAAAAACAAACAAACAAACAAACAAACCCCAACATTTTTTTCCCTCAGAAACATTTTAGAATTTTGGGGGTTTTGAGGTTTTTGTTTGTTTGTTTGTTTTTAAAGTAAAAAAAACCAAAAAGCAGCTCTATAAATCCTCAGAGTAATTGATAGGTGCCTTGGTTATGGATGTTAAATCAAGAAATCAAAAGAAACAAGTATGATTCCTGGGGAAGAAACCTGGGGTTTTAAAAACTGAACAAAGAGGATAAAGTACAATTTCACTGTATATTTGCTCAACTGCAACTGCAAACACAAGGCATAAACTTTCCCATTGCCTATAAATAACAACCTTCCATTGCCCCAAACTCTCTGCAGCCTGTGCGTGTGTTCCAAATAGGTGAGCTGTTCCCTGATATCAGGCTGTCACCGCTGAGAACCTGCCAGGCTGCTGTGCAGTGTACAACCTGCTCACCTGTGAGCTGTCCTTGGGTGCTTCTTCTTTCAGACAGCCCTGTCCCTGCTACACCTCACCATGGAAGATATTCCTCCTCTAGATCTAAGGGGGAAGTCAGGAAAACACTGTCAAACTAAGCCATGCTTGTGATACTAGAGAGAGAAAAGCTCTGCTGATGTTGTGCTCGCCTGCATTTATTGTGAGCTCAAGCTGAGGATTGATTTTTCTCATCTTTAAAACCTACCCAAAAATTAAGTAGACTTCAGAGGAGATTTGACATCTAAAACTGGTTTCTTAAATAAAAACAAGTAAAACCACAACGTACAGTTATTACAGGCATATTTGTAGATGATCAGTGTGCAACAGTAAAAAATGGTTATTGAGTAGGTATTTGGTAAATTCTGAAATCTGCAACTGAAGACGAAACAGTAAGTGCATTAAACCAGGAACTGCTTGACTCAACACGCTTCAGTTAAAATTGTATCAAAGTAGTTACAAAACCTGATTAAACAAGGCTTCATTCCCACATGCAACTCCACCTTGCTGCCTTGGCAGAGTCATAAACTGGTAACACCCTTTTTCTGGGTCTCGCAAGCTCATTAGCAGTTAATAAAGGCAGAGCAAAAGAGTTCACGTTTGTTTCCATCACACTGATGGTGTTTAGGGAATCAATGCCCTCTGACAAAGAGTGATGGTTCAAAAAAGGCACTTTGCATCAGCTCCTGTTTTCTGTCTGATTCCGAAGGCAGCAGAGTCAGTCTAGCACTGAGATCTGTGCCAGCTGCAGTGCTAGAGTTCAAACCACTCTTCTCATCCACCTCTGCCAGATGAAAGCTGATTTGCTTCAAAAAAAGGTCCCAGGGCGCTCAGCAGTAAAGATTGATAAAGCACTCCCACTTCAGAAGTCTGTCAGAAGAGGAAATAAATTGCTCTAAATACAGGTTACTATTTTTTGCAACATCCAAACTGCAGCCACTTACAAGTCTTTTCTGCATTAAAGTGTATCCTAATATACCAGTTCTGGAAAACCAATGCTGTGATAGCACTTACATTGTGAATACATCCATCAGCTGAGCTTACCGTTTGCTGGAAAATTAGATACTGAGCTTTCAACAGTAGAGCCATCCAGCCAAGCTCCTCTTCATCTCTAAATAGAGTATAGAAGGTCTCAAAAACTGTGATTAAGACAATTGAAATAAAGTAGTGAAAAACTCCATCCAAACAAGCTTCATCTCTACCATCAAGGACATCCAAAAAATTTAATTGCAAGTGTATTTCAACCTCTCGCCAACTTTTGGAAAACAGAAAACATTTCTTCCACCCCCATCCTTTGCAAAATTTCCATGCTGCTTCTATTTAATGAAGAAAGAAAAATGCACAACATTTTTTCAGACCAGTCACATTATTCCAGCCTCAGGAATTTGTCTTCATGTAAAGTCACGACAGTTGCAGTATAAAATACCCAAGTATTTTTTACCCTTTGCTAACACATAGGAGATGGACTAGAGAAGGGGGGTGAAAGACAGCAATTCTCTCTCCTAAACATCACAAAAATAAGGTACTATCAAATAATCCTTGCAAAAGTATATTAAACACCGCTAGATTCTTGACTCTCCTACTCTTCCTTGACTGCACCAGTTTGTTGTATAAATGGGATTTTAAGTAATTTAGCCTTTCCAAACAGTTTGCCTTGGAGAGAGCATTCTGTTCTATTCCAAGCGCTGCAGGGACTGTCCCAGCAGTTTCCAAGGGACATTATGCATGCTGACACTCCAGAAGGGCTTTGGGAAGGAGTTCTTGTCCTTGGGCACAGGCAAACCTCCCTCTTAGAACAAGCAGGGACAAAAAGATACCTCAGAGCTCTGGGCACCCTCCTCACAGGATGGTAAGGCAGCTTCAGAGAAGAAACACTGAACTTGTTCAGATTTGCCCATTACCCAGAGCTTACAAAATGCACCATGGAGTTGTGGTATGTTTAAGAAACGGATATATAGGTGCTATCTCCCAACAGCCCAAAGAAAAAATTTGTTACAAGCCCAAACTTCATAAACCCAGTGAACTGCTATGGGAGAGGCAGTGCTGCTCCTGACTAGATACAGCACCCTGTATCTTCCTGAGCAGGTACAGCACCCTGCTGGGGATAGTTTTAGCAGATGTCAAATGCACCTGGGAACTTGATTTCTGCTATTGCTTTTCTCAAGAAATATGAAAATTAAAGCAATTAAAAATTGAATGTAAGTCTTTTCTTCCAGATCTGCTAAATAAATAATATGATAATAAATAAATAAATAAATGTGATAGGCTAAATTCCTGCAGATAGGTTTTCTCCCCAGAGAGAACAGCATGTGTGCTTGCTTCTTCTGAATTTTGAGCTGTTTAATAAGCACTAACAAACCTGTCAGTTATATAGATTCACAATCTGTTTTCTCATACAGCATTAATCCAAAAGGAAGGAGGAAATAAAGAAAGTCCCTTTAACATTAGTGCAGCATTCACCCCCTCAGACACTGGATATGGGCAGAAATCTGGCAAATCTCCCCAGGCTGGTCCGAAGAGCAGATTTGCTGACACTTGGCACCAGAGCTGCTGCCAGTGCCCACATCTAGGTTTGCACACAGTGTCTTGGGCAGGCGTGTGGGCACTGGCAGCAGCTCTGGTCCTAGGTGTCAGCAAATCTGGTCTTCTGACCACAAACACTCAAGGCTTTGAAAGGAGAAGGCAACTGGTTTTAAATATCTGAAAAGTTGTGCCAGAAGAAAAGAGGATGATGCTCAAAATTCACCAATTTTTTTCCTTTTATCACGAGCCAAAACATTGCCATCAACCTGTATTATTTGAGAAAAACCATTAACTTTGTTCTCTCTGATTAGCTATTTCCATTAATAAAAAATTTTAATTGGTAAATCTTCAGCATTCAGTAATGAATTGCTGAAACTGTGAAGTCAGATCCATATATTAGCAAATGTGTTTAACTTAGCTTCTTATTATCTCGTGCTAGTAAAAAAAAGTGAAAATACAGAAAAAAACTTCTTAATCCAAAAGTATTGCCCATGTAAGCGTTATGGGGTAGTTCTAGTCACGCAGTTTACAATATTAAGTAGAAAATAACTGATTATCATTTTCCTAGTAACTTTGGAGAATTAATTTACATAATCTACTGACACAACCATTTTCTTCCCAGGTGGAAGATGCTTTGTGACTCATGGACTGGCAGCACAGCTGCTTTTTGTCTTGTTCTGTGACCTGCCTGGGACATAAAGTAGTTGTTAGAGCAACAGGCACAGCTGCACTGCATCTGAATGCTCCCACCGTGAACTCCAAAGCTGTCTGACAGTTATGCAGTAGAAAAAACACAGAACACTAAAATCTTTGGCACAGGGCAAGTCCATCAGCCCACATGCCAGAGAGCAGGTTGGACACCACTCCTGACAGTGTGTGAAAGCATCTGCAAACGGATATTCCTGAATCTCTAGCTTCTCCTGCAACAGCTCTTTGGAAATTTTTTAAGTAAACTCTTTTTAGTTCGGCATTTTTAGGCCAAAGGCAAGGAGTTGATATTGTGGGGTCTTTGTGAAGATTAGCTGGTAGTCACCTCCAAGAGTCACTAAATTGCAGTTCTGCCGTGAGCAAACCTCTACACCTCTACCTGCACCTATGAGGAGAAGCTGCCCTGCCAAGCGGGAGTTGCACTTATTCTCTTTCACATTTTAGGTTACACAGTCCAAACCTTTTCTTTTGGTTTGGTGATAGGACACCAGAGACCTATCTCCGTATAGGAAGAACACTGGAATATTCTGCATTTTATGCATGGCCTTCCTTTCCTAGCAGAAGTTTTTATGGGGGAAAAGACCCCAACAAACAAGCCTGAAGTAGATTAACTTTGAAAGTTCAGATTTCTGAGTATTTATAGCTAGTTCCTGTGTTTGTACTGGTGATGGTTCCATTATGGGCTCAATATAGGGGATGCACCATCCAGTGATCATGAGATCACAGCATCCTGACAAATGGACAAATCCAAAAATACCTCATGCTGAGTGCAGCAGCTGCTGGGCACAAGGACAGCATCTTTGTGGCTGCCCAAACCAAGATAAAATCATCAAAATGTGCAGCTAGGAGAAGGGGAGCAGAGGACATTTTCCACTACTATTCTGGAAACAGGGTCTTCAGGCTGCCAGTGCTATTAGTGCTCCATCAGTCACTGGTATCACCATGGGCTCATTTTGTTAAAAAATATCTTAGAGAACAAACGAACCCTCCTTCCTTTTGCTTGTTTACCCAGATGAAATATTACACAATAAAATATTAAGTATGCTGTGGTAGTAGGGACAGGACCACATACTCAGGAAAAGATGATACGGTATTAAAAGGAAAACTTCAGCCCTTTCTTGCATCCTAAAAGAAAGGGTGATACAAGTGGATTTTAATTATTAACTTGGATTAGCTATCACAATAGCTGTGAAACTGCCATATGGAATATATTCCAGTACAGTTTATACTCTTAATGGCCTCGAGCCTTCCAAGAAAAAAAATCTGTGTTACATAAACTGATATCAAAGTGGCCTTGCTTTTCCTTCCCCTAGAGCTACAAATACATCAGCTATGCAAGAGCCATTAATGTGCAGTTAATGGGTCCAGTAAAATTTTTAGCGAAGCATACTGTGGTTACTTGAAATAAGTATTTGGATGGAATAAAATTATAGTAGTGGGAGACTTGAAGAAGAAATTCCAGCTATGTTACCCTTCCACTTTTATTTGTTCTCGACAAAGTTCCTGCTGTGATTATGGCTGTGCTTTAGACCAGAGTGTGAAGGATGCATGGCATGAAGAACTGTGCTATTCAGTCCTTTAATTATTCAACTCAGCCATCCCTAAAAAAACCTCTAGTAATATCCATGAAAAGATGACATAGACACCTCCTTAGTATTTTGCACAGATAGAAGAAATAAGAATCAGAACCAATGAAAGTGACATGAACAACAGTGGCATTACCTTACTGTCTCTATGAGGCAGTATCAAGTTTCCATCACTGTTTTTCAGATTAATATTTTGTACTGGAGACACAATTTTTGGTGCTTGTAAACATATTTTTCCTTCCGCAAAGTTGTTAAAAATAATAGTACATATTTATATGGAAGCACCAGGATTAAAATAGCACAAGCTGATTTCCTGTTTCTCCAAAAAGCCGTGTGTACGGGCAAACCAAGGCAGGGCTTCCAGAAGTGCTTGTGAAAGGTTAAAGATCAGTGTCCTCTGATTTTGAGAGAAAGGTTTGAGAAGAGCAGAGAAAGGAGAGCACAAGTGAAATTATTCTTCAGGTTGTGGCCTGGCTGCAGGAGATCTGCTTTCAAACCTTCTTCCATATTACTTCAGCAAAACGAGCAAGCACCTACCACAGGCGCAGAGAGGACAGGTATACAGTCACACGTGCAGTTTTGGCTAGTGCATAGTGAATGAAGTGTATCCAAACTCCAGCTGCTGAGCTCTGGGCTAGTGAATGTGCAGAGCCATAGGGAACAGCGTGGCTCTGTGCCTTTCACTCAGTTATAGCATTAACAAATGCAAGAGCTCAATCTCTTTTTGCTCAGCCTGTTTCTTCAACCTCTTTTTGCTAACAAAAGGACAACATTCCTCACTATTTTTCTCTGCAAAGCAAGTAAAGGCATTTCAGAAAAAAAAGTAACTGAAGTGGATGTTGCAGAATATGCAAATGTCACGATAAGATTGACTCTAAGAAAGGCACGTTGTACACCAAATGAATCCTGTGTGAGGCCAATGTTAGCCTCTGAATGACGGCATACAGTGAATTCATTGACAGGCTCAGCAGCCCACACTTCTTTCTGAATAATCACAATCTGAGAAAAAGCTCAGCTACAACATAGCAGTAATCCTCAAAGGTTCACACACTTGCACATGTGCACAGGAAGACACAATGGCAAACAAATCTCCAACAGCATAGCCTGGCTTTTATTTTTTTCAGAGAGCTCTTACCTCTTCATAACCCAGACACTTCTCAGGGCTCTCCACCCCCTCCTCTTAAGAAAGCATCTGTATCAGTTCAACATAGAGTGGAAGCAGGGGGAATAAGAGAAAAAATACCATGTAATTTTGGTATTTGAATAAATATGAACATAGTTTCTGCTGTTTCATTTCTATCAGATTTGGCTTCTGTGTTGGTTGGGTGGTTTTAACAGCTGTTTATTTGCACACAGTTGTGCAAGTTTTTTACAGCTTGTTAAGTTAGACTTGAGACGACAGCATGTGGTTCCCTTCAGACATAACTAACTTAAAATAACAAAGCCCAAAAATTCCTTCTTAAGAAGCTCAAGGCCTTTTGTTTAAAGTTTTAAAAGAATTAGGATCCTGCAATTCCAGGCGTTGTTATGAAATGGGTGAAAAGTTTCCTTCGTATTACCTGGCTGGATGTACTCTGCAGCTGTATCCCACTGCAGAACCACCAAAAAAGTCATCTTGCTCTGTGTGTGTTGGTTGCAGAGAAAATTCTGGCTACAAACATATTATAGCTGCATGTAACACACCTTAGAGGAGGGGTGGCTGCACGAAAACTAGTAACTGGAACAATGATGGTTTTAAGAAAAAGACAAACCAACCACCAAGCAAGTGAATAACAGGATATCTTTCATACTTTCATAGCCCCCCCCTCACAGTTTAAGGAAGTGTCAAAACTGGAAGAAAATGCAATTTTACTTATCTTAAGCACAGTAAAGAGAGAAATGCCACGGAGATGACAGCAATAAAACAAACATTTTCTCAAAAGATCAAAATGCAGCCCCTGAAGGGCTTTGCTGTAGCTGAAAGTTGAGAACACCTGTATACAGCCCGCACAGGAGTCAGCAATGAACTGTTATAGCCAAGCGCCAGCCAGAAAAAGAAAACAACCAAGACAAGAGAGATACATGCAGGAGCGATGAGAGTTTTTTGCTGTAACAAAGGGCAACTTCATACTATGTAGCTGATAGAAAAATAGTCTTCGAGATGCTTTGATTTAGTAAATAGTTCTTTGCTAGGCAAGCTACGTTTTTGGGTGCTCAAGCGTGGGCAGGCACTAAGAGGGACAGGGATGCATTAAGTACTGCTCCTTTGCCTGGAAGAATAAATCAGCTTGAAGATAGCAAATGGCAGAGTAAGAACAAGCACTTCTGAAAAGTCTGACAAGCAAAAGATCAAAAAGCCTCTGCTTCAACTTACTGTTTCCCTTTAATGGCTGTAGGCTGAATGTGTGATTCCCAATCAGTCTCTCATGCTATTTTTACCCCCATGTATGGGCATTACATCTCTTCTCTTCAATCCAGACCTTTGGAGTTATTCCCAGGACTGTGAAGGAACGGAGTATATTACACTTTTCGCATTTAGCTACTGTAGGTTCAAGTCAAATATGTCTAATTCTTAATAATGGATACCTTGAACCCGCAAGCAAGCTGCTTAAAAATTACTTTGGTTACATGGAAAACCAGTAAACACTAATACTAACACAAAGGGCAAATTTGTGTCCACACCATATTTGTGTTCTAACTAACAGATTGTTGGAGGAATGCAAAACGTGAGACTTTAATCCTGTAGCTGGTACAGAATATTAAAAACATTTGCTTTTTGAACTTGTGCTTTGATAACGCAAGGAAGGGAATTTCACCTGAGTTGTCCAGTAGCTTCTAATTGAAAGAAGAGATACAGCTTATAGACAACTCCAGTTACAACAAAGTATTGATAAAAAGGAGCTGTAATATTATTTTCAGGCAAAAATTCATCTCTCAGGAATGCCAAGTTGCAATGTTTATCTCTATAAAATGCCAAGAATGCTCTTCCATTTTATAGCAAGTAGCGACATTATCTTGCAAATCACATCTCCTAGGGCCTACTGTATTACAGCCTTAGCCCATCCCGCAGTTTGTTCAAGCATTATGATGACAGCCCCAGTTATATTGTGCTGAGGCTTGTAGGATGGCTGCTCCATTTGATGGTACAGGTGGTGTTCAGCTGCAGGAATGGAATTTTCAAACCTGAGCCGAGTCCTTACATCCTCTGTGCAGTGAAAGGCTTCAACGCCTGTGGTTGCCATGAACAACATCCACATGGAAGAACACCTGAAAAGCTTCTCCAGATTTTAGCACCATCCAAATGCCCAGTTATAGACCAAATCTGCTTTGAAGTGAAATGTTCGTGTCATTCTTCAGGGAAGAACAAGCTTACCCCTGATACCACAACAGCAACACAGGGCTCAAGACAGGGAGTCTGAGTCTGCTCTTGTACAAATACCTTGGCTTTCCCAGCATCCACACAAAATGTAGCAGCAGCTTCTGTCTGAGCAACCAGAAACAAAACTTTTAGGTGGGAAAAACCTCGAGGGAAGTCTCTCTTATGATGAGACCACAGTGCCAGGCTCTCCTGGCCCCGTGCATATCTTATTGGAACACGATGGCTTCATGGTCTTCACAGAGAAGGGTGAAGGGGTCCCTTTAGCAGAAGGGCTGCAGAATTTAATGATTTCTTGTCTAGCAAAAATGTGAACTGCAGTTCCTTTTGTCTGCAAATGGTGCTGAGTTCATTTTTCACATCCCAGCGAGGGCCTCCAGGTTGTTCAATAATAATGCTCCCTTCTGCAACCTACTGTAATTTTCAGTGACAGTGGGGATGCAAGTTCTATGCTTTTTGCTGACCTCCTTTTAATCACTGAATCTTACTCATGCTCACATGACATTTCACAAATCAGCCCCACAGGCAGGCTCTGCGTGAGGGATCCCAGGTGGCAGTGGCTCTGACCAGGCTGAGTGCAACTCCCAGAGCCTACACAGCTTGTCTGGCAAAAATATAGATACCCATGGATGTCTGGGTGTGTAAGTACTGCAGCTCTTGGAGGCTGATCTTAGATGCAGGCAAATAGGTTTGGCCTTAATTTGCACTCTAGCTCTGTAGATCCCTTTTTTTAAAGTCTAGGCTGACATTTTCTAACATAAACTCTGTTGAACTAATTCTCCAGGTTATCCAGGATAAAGTTTACTGAAAGTCAAGTCATCTTGTTCTAAAGGTAATTGCTACAGACGACTGTCCATCATAAAAAGACAGATACTATTCAGGAAGCCTAGACCCTCCAAAAGGCATTAAGACACAGAGAGGTGAAGGTTGGCATGTTTTCCACTAGGCCAAACGAAAAACATTGCTAAAGAAGATTGTAAAACTTTGCAAACTAAATGCTTCCAATGGAAACTTCTGTTGCCATCAGTGCTGAAAACGCAGGTAGCAGCAGAGCCCAGAGACATGCCACAAGCCAGCAGGCAAGGTGAGCCTCTCCTGCTCTCCAGACATGCAGCCCCAGGGGCCGTCGCTCCCTCTGGAGCAGTGACATGGCTGCAGGGCCTGTGCCACTGTACTGAGTGAGGGAGCAGGGCAGCCTGGTGAGAGCCACCAGCCTAGAGCCTCAGGCATCTCCGCCAGGATGAGGCAGGGCTGAGCAGAAGGAGAGGGGAAAACTTCGCTTGCTCGGCGCACACAAGCAGGCCTCTCATTCCTTAGCACCAAGACTGCTGGGCGAGCAGAAGGTCCACATTAAGCTGAGAACTGAGCACCTGGAGAAGCTGTGTTCCCCTGTTCAGCCCCCGAGGTGTGGTAGAGACTTACAGAGCACAAGTACCTTAAGCAGCGAGCTGGTAGACTGCAAGTAGGAAGGTGAGAAGATTGAGATGGAAACAAGCAGCTGGAAATACAAGAAGGCATGAATGACTGCCAAAAGTGATGACTGCAATTTAATAAACAAATACCTCAATTACAAAGTGGAAAAAACCATAAAAAGCACACCACATCAGAAAAAGTTATCAAGCATCCATCATCCATTCAATTAAACATTCATAGCTCAAAGCTAATCATAATTCTTGGCTTGTTAGTCTTATGAGTTAAAGATTCCGGATTTCCTGGCCCATTTTATGTCAGAAAAAGGACAAGACATCAGAATCACTGGCATCAGGAAGCAAGCTCACGAAGTGTAACTACAGTACTCAGGCAACATGAGCAGAATTTTTCACAGTACCTGGCAGCCAGCTTGGAACGGATTTATTATTAGTCTGTTAAACCTTTCTAACAGCAATCTTCACTTAAATAGGTATCTTCCCTTCTTTTCATTGTGACAATCTAATTCCCTTTCCTGAAGGTATAAAGTCATTGGCAAAACAAAGTATTCTCTAAATGTTCAACGTGTTTGAACGTCAGCTGTTGTCTGCTGGTATTCTCCATCCATTAATGGAGATGAGCTCATTCCACTCCTGTCAGGGGTAACTTAGTTACCAGAACATCGACTTCCCAAACCCTGCAGGAGAACAGGAGGATGCTGAGGCTGTAAGCACAACACTGCATTCTCGAAGAAAGCTGTCTGTTTCTTGGCAACTGGAAAAACAATCTCTCTCAATTAATGTAGTCTAGTCCACATCTGCTGTTAAAACATTAGAGGAAATATTTGAGCGCTTTCAAATTGTTGATAATGAAATTACACAGACAAGAGATTAGATTGTTCTTTTGGAAACTGGTTTGTAATTAATAGCCTGGACATTTTATTTGTACCCTTTCTAAAGTTTGTGATTCAAGTTTCATTTCCTTTCCCTTCTGTAGCATCTCTTGCTGTGAAGCTATGAAAAAGAAAGGAGAAGCAAACTTCTTTTTTTTTCAAGTAGTTCAAGGCAGAGTATTAGAACTCGTGTTAAAATATACCTGCTCGCTTGTGGTTCATAAAAGTCACATGCAACAGTAGGGTTTGGAAGGTTATTGACAAACTTGTGTCCAAGGCTCATTCTGAGCAGGGCACTGTGTTTCATCTTCAGTGGCTATATTTGTACACATATATATTTATTCTTTTTCACATGTTCTTTGTGCTTTCTCCCCCTCACGCTTGTGAAACACTAACGCTTGTTGTCAGACTCCTGCCTTATAGTTCATAGGCAGCTCTCTCCATTTTAAGGTTTAAATCCTAAAGGTGGTGGGAGCTTTGCCTTTTAGGCACGGTTCAAAAGTTGGCAAATATCCCTTATGAGCTTGTAAACACATTTCTCTGGCTAAAAGGAACTGTCAGACGTTTCTAGCAATGAGAGTGTTGCACTCTCCTCAGTCGACTTAATGACTTTTATATTCTAAAACTCTTTTGCCTGCTATAATTTTCATACACCAATTCCATTTTTAAACTCTTACAGGACAAAGCAGTCACTGCTAAAGACAAAGTAAATATAATTCACAATAAGGTCATTACTTACCTAGAAAACAATATTAAGCAAATATCATTTTAAAAAATCATACCTTGGGCACAGGAGCTCCAAATTTCTACAAGGAAACAAACCTTCACCAAGAGTCTCGTGAAGGGGCTTCTCACGGAGCAATACAGACATTATTACTGACCCTGTCTATCCACGAACCTCCTGATATTTTTAGTATGTCATCCAGCAAAAAAATAATTCCTATCTTAAAAATAACTGTTGCTTCCTACGCTGCCTCTTTTGGAGTCAAAGCTAGAGAAAACTGATTACAAAGGCGTAATCAAAGTGTCTCAGCTTTTTCTGAGACACTGTTTAATGAAGCCACTTTTGTTTCCTATTGATCAACCTTTCATACTTATATTTTGTTGAATGACAAACAATAGCCATGGGGAAATTAAACACTGAAATCTGCAGACATTCTGGAACAATATTTGTTTAACAGCTGCCGAACTCTGGAAGTAACAGCAAAGAGCATTATGTAAGAAAATCCTGTAACCCAAACAGATAATACTCTGGTTAACATCACATTGAGGCTCTACTTGCCTAAAACACCAGTTGTTACAAGAAAACAGTGTTCTGCTGAGGATCCACAGTGCAGAACTATTTGTTCAATCCAGAAACGTAACAACCTAGAAATGTTCAATTAATCAAATTCAGGTAAATATATAATTGCTATTTCTTTAAAAGGAAACAAATATATAATACAACAGATGACTCGGTCTTGCTTCACCTTTGAAAAAAATATTACTGAAATGATAGATTGTATCCTAGATTGTTCCAGCCCTCAGAGCTAAAATTGAATCCATAAAAATAAATTTGGAACCACCAAAAGCTGTAAATGCAGACCTGGACAAAGAGTAGACAGAAATAAATGAACTAATTGGACCTATATTTCTTAGCAGAATGTACCAGATTTCATGCCATGATTGTTTTATGATAGTAAATGGAAAACAAACTGCTATTGTTTAATCTTGGTAAATAGAAGATATTTTTATGAGCATTGACCCAGAAGAAAGTTGACAGTTTGCCAAATAGGTATGTTTTTCCAGTGCTACCAGACATTTTTAACTAAAATCTGGAGCTGGCCAGTAGATTAACATAGTTTTAAGTGATATCATAAATTGTATGTTTGTTTGGCTGTTACCAGAGATACTTTAAAAGCAGTAGTGAAGAATTACCATTTCAAGAGAGGCCATACAACCTTTATCAAATTAGTAATGCCACTTATTCATTCCAGATAGATGAGATTTCAAATAATTATCCAAACTACAAATAATTCTAATAAGTCAGTGCAACACTTCAAATCTGGTTATCAAGTTTTACACAAATTGCTTCAGAGGGCTTTTAGACAGCCTTGTAGGAAATCAATTAAGTAGCAGAACACTTGGTAAAAGTATATAATTTTTTGAATAAAACAGTATAATGTTCATCTGCAACAGTTAAAAGTTCCTATAAAAAAAAGTTGAGGTAGCTCCCTTATCTAGTTTCATGGAGTTTCACTTTAGTACAACTAACTGTAAAGTTTGAATTCAAGAGACCTGATCATAAATATGCATCCAATGAAGACAAATGCTGGAGAACTCCTTGTCTTCTGCTTAAAAAGAGCACAAAATAGTACCAGTTAGGAAAACAGCTCATTCCATTAAACTAAGAGTTGCTTTTCCATTAGCTGTGTCAGATTTATTGCATATGACAATATCAGCATCTTAGCTCACCCATTAGTTAATTTTATTGGGATTAAACATGTCAGTTTTATGCTGTTCTGGGATGGATGTTGTAAAAAGAAAATCAAAGATCTTCTCCTGACACATTTTTCTTTCTAGCAAAAACTTAGCTAAGGAGAACTTTTTTTAAAAATTCTATGACTGTCAATATTCAACTCACTCCAACTCCTTGAAACTTTTTGGCCATAGCAAAAAGACAATTTTTCCCTTTCTTGCTGTCCTGAGGGGACTTCCTCTATCACGACAGGGTCTACATCCCCCACACATCACATCTGCATGTGGTCACAGATACATGCTGTGCTAGCCAGACATGGGGCCAGAGAAACACAAGGTCCTGAGCCAGGCTTTGCCAGCATCAGATCACTGGCACGAGTGAACAATGCGGGGACTCGTTCAGCTCAGGGGAGAGCCAGATGGGACAGGCAGGGAGAAAGGAGGCCATTCAGCAGCTTCTCCTGCCTTTACACCTGAGCACTCTTTCAGAAACACCAATGCTCTGCTCTAGACAAGATTTTTTGGGGTTTTTTTTCCATTTAGCAGCAGGTAGGTTGCCTTTAACTACAGAGCTCAGTGCACAGGATAAGGACAGGAAATACAGAGCTGACCATACATGGAGGATAAAGCCAGAGATCAAGGTAAAATACACACAGTGCCGGCTGCCAACACTGAGGCTGAGCAAGTAAGGAGAAAAACCCTCTAAACAGAGGGATAAAGAATGTCTGTGTTACTGACCTTAAAGGTCCCTTGGGTTGTCTCTGCATTGTAGGACAGGAAGTAAGGTCGGGACTGGGACTGCTAATTTCCCATTTGCTTGTAAGCTTCAAGAATATGACAACAAGTCTGATGCTCAAAACACCAAAGCAGCAAGAAACATGAGCCAACACTAGAGGAAAGACAGGCAAAAGGACTAATCAAAAGCATTCCCCCCCCACGCCTTGGTTTTTTAAAAATCTGTTAATACAGTGCTTTTTTAACACATTCTCTTCCTCTGACTGATTAGGTATTTCTATCCTTACAGTTCTGTTAATGTCTCAGTAAGAATTTGGCCAGACAATGCTTAACTGTGCTGCACTATCTTTTTTGATTTTTAGCTTCTGCCATGCTCCCCTTTCAAAGGCCGTTCTTCCCATAGTACCAGTAAGGTCACCTGGAAGGACCTCTGTCTATCCAGAAGCTCAACCACACAGGATCCAATTTTCTGCAGCCACTTATGGAGTGTCCTAACAAATCTCACAGCAAGTCAAATGCCCAGGCTCTATCTATGGCTCTGCCACTTTTGAAATGGATACCACAGATTTGATGGTATTTTCAGACCTTTGCTTCCCTGAGAGCCACAGTGCTCTGCTCACTCACCGCAGCTGAGGACCAGCTACCACAAATGGGCCCCAGCACATTGGATCCGGTACCGTGCTCCTTCAGAGGAGCTCCTGCTCTCCACTTACCTCGTGGTTTTCCTCCTTTGTGATTCACTGTTTAGACACAGCTGCAAATGGCATTAGTGGGAGAGATCCAGATGAACTTCGCTTTGTGTTTGTGACACTGGAGCTTCCAGTTAAGTTTATTTAGGGTAATAACACGGCCTCTGGTGAAGGCAACGTCTCGGTCACTGCCATGTCAGTGCTACAGATGCAGTGAAAACTAACACTCATGCTCAGTGTGTTATGAAAGGGAATTTGAATTTCTGATGCATTCTGGCACAACCACTGTGCGCCAGCTAATGCTTTTACACTGACACCTCCAGACAGGGGATAATTTTACACTGCCTTTGTTATTTATGGGGGTGTCCCACTATGATCCATGGGATAGGTGATGCAAACTGGCTTGCAATTGCATTTCATGTGGGTCCTGGTTTCTGATGCACGTTATCCTACTGTCCACACTTGGAAACAGAGCAGAAAAACTTGCTCCCTGCCCACACAGAAGTCTGGTTAACTTTCTTCAGAGCATATCTTGGGCGTAAGCCAATATATATGCATTGCAAATAGTTCATTAATTCAAGGGACTTGGATCCCTGCATGAGAGAGGGAACATGCCAAGGTAGTTTAACAAATTTAACCCATTTTCTTTAGATTCTTCTGCTTAACGTTATAGCTTAGACAGCAGTTTCAGAGGTAGTCCAATAGGAACAATTCAGTCCAAGACCTGATCACAATAAACTTTTTAAACCCTGGCTAATTTTTTGGTGAATGCAGGTTTCCTTTCTGAACAGTGAAAAATCTTGCTAAGCTCAGACCGTGACAAAAGCAGCAATACCTCTGTAAAAAGATGGCTGTAGGTACCGTTTGTATGGCTGTTTGTAACATTCTTCAACTTAGGCAAATTGACTTCATGTATTTTGCAGGCTCTTATCCTATACCACAATTAGATTTCTCACAGCAGCCTATAATGCTCCATGGTTCATTAAAATGTTTTTAATGAACCACATTCAGCTCCAATTTATACTAGAGATCCCACCTCCTCACACAGGATGAATTGACTCCCCTTTTTTGTAGCTTACCACACTGCACCTGGCAAAGTCCATGCAAGGTTGCCCATGTTGCCCGTGCAAACTGAACGCCTCCCCAGCCCATGCTGTGCAGCATTCCCATCCCTGCTAAGTATTTCTAGCAGTGTGTCAATCTAACGTCAGGTCCTGAAGTGTTTGCTTGTCACATGTTCTTCTGTTTTTTCTACTTCTTAAGATACAAAAATGAAGCACTTAGAAGTTCTTAAATAAATATAAACTCCCTTGTTGTTACAGACCATTCTCCATTACAGGCAAAGCCTAGTGTTCCCTAGAATCATAGAATGGTTTGGGTTGGAAGGGATCTTAAAGGTCATCTAGTCCAACTCTCCTGCAATGAGCAGGGGCAACTTCAACTAGAACAGGTTGCTCAGAGCCCCACCCAACCTGATCTTGGATGTTTCCAGGGCTAGGACATCTCCCGCCTCTCTGGTAAGCCTGTTCCATTGTTTCACCACACTCATTGTAAAAATGTCCTCCTCGTATCTGGTCTAATTATACCCTCTTTCAGTTTGAAACCATTACCCCTATTCCTAACTCAATCACAGTTAGAGAGAACTAATTTGTTCATCTCGCTCTGCGTGCCAAAGACCTCAAGGTCACATCACACACAGCAGTGCAAGCTCGCTGTGCCAGCACAGCAGTGGCCCTGCTATTCCAGGCTCCTCTCCCAGAAACAGCACATGCAGCAGCTCCTTTTACAACACCTCTCAGCTAACACAGCATTTCTGTACAATATAAGTTTTTACTCTTGCATGCCCAAAAATTTCAGTAGCAGCACCAAACGAATGCAGAACAATAGTGCTTTAAGGCTTCAAACGTAAGGAGAGAAACTGCCTCCCCTTTTAAGGGAAATGGATCCATGTGTTCCTACAGTACTGCTGAAGACCTGTGCTGATGACGGGGTTCACCAGGAGGGGAGAGCACCCCTTCAAGCAGCCCTTCCCTACGCGCCTGCACTGGCAGGGAAGGGCAGAGCTCAGGGTTTCAGCGTTACTTGGTTACTTTCATTGAAAGGAGCTGGGCTTTGCTCAATAGCCATTGAGTACATTCCTCAGATTCTTTTCTTCTGTGCTTTGTGAATCGGGGCTGGAAGTTATTGCTGAAAGCACAGGAAGTTAAAAATCACGGTTTTCAGCCTCCTGTCACCTCAGGGTACTTTTGTGACAAACTGACCCAGGCTTGAAGGATGAAGCACCTTTTATAGCCTCAATAACAAAATAATTTACAAAATAATGAGTTACTGACCTTGCCATACTCTCAGCTGGCACTTTTAGGTTGGTAAGTAGCTGTGCCCCTGAGCAGAAGCACAAGTTGTGCCCCTTGTAGTAAGAGTCCAGCTGTCACAGGGGCCAAGGGCTCCTTTGCAGTCCGTTGAAAGCAGCATTTTGAAAACTGGCATGGCACATCTTATCCACTGAAATTAAACAAAGGTTTCCCATGTTTAAGAACTGCATTTTCAGCGCTCACCTCCCTACTTAGAACAACATTAATTAAAGCTCCCAGGGGAATTTAGAATTGAAATCTGGGCAACCAGGACACAACTTTTTCCTGCATGGATTCAGTGTGAAAATCCGGATGATTAAGGCATTTCGCAGTAATAGTGATCCACAAGGAAGGCATTTTAAAATATTTAACCTATATTAAATATTTAACCATAACGAAAATGAGGAATAGTTAAAATGTTTACTAGAATTTCTTCTCTTCCAGAGTTTTCTATTTAGGGACAGAACCACAGTCTAGGGGGCAACACACTGATCACTGCTTGTGATTCAATCCCTGCTCCAAGTAGAACGGGTTGAGTTCAAGCAGCACCTTGGCAACATCCGAAGCCTCAGGAGAAAGCCACCCGCCACTTCTTGCTGAAAGGCAGCTCCTGTCTGTACAGCTTCAAACTTCCCACTTACATGACAGAAGGACAGAAGCCCCTGGGAGAGGCAGGCTGAGTGCTGAGAAAAGGCAACTCTCAGAGAACCAGGCACCAACCTCCATGTCAGAGGAGAGACTGCGGGGCAGGACTGAGCTCCACAAGAAGTCAGTGCTAAGTCAGGCCAGGAAGCAGAACGCAGGATTCCTCCTGCCTCTCCTTGGGTCAGACGTCATCCTCGCAGAGCTTTCCAAGCTGAGGTAACTATTTCAATTTATGGTTTGCAACATATATTTTTTTTTCTCAATTTTTGCTTCCAACTGCGTATTTTTTTAGGACTTCTTCCCTTACTTATTTAAATACTGGCTTTAATTATCCTGGAAAATATTTGCTTTTGATTTTCTTGCAGATACTTAGGAAACTGAATCTATAAAGTAACAAAAACCCAGAAAACCTTATTTTTGCATTCATTTAGAGGTTTTCAGTTCAAAATTGGAGATAAAGGAGGAAGGTTTTATCCAAGCAAGTTTTTAACCAGAAAACTACTATAAATTATGAGAGGACTGCTAAAGGTCAGCATGCTATAACCAAATTTCAGCCTGTTAAATTACTGCTATACTGTGCTTCCAAGAAAATCTGTATTCAACATCTGTTTTCTTTACAGGACATCATTAGGAACAGGCAGGCAGAGTCATAGTCTCATTCTGCACTTACCTCAGGTTTTGAAAGAACAGATCTGTCCCTCTCTAGACACAAGACAAAAGTAAAACCTGGCTTTGCTGGACTTGGTCACTACTGTGCTGTTTTAGAGTTGCTTTGGAGTCAGACATTACCCAAAAATCAGTATTAATGAGGAAAACAGGAAGGGCAGCTGGAGACCAGCCAGCTCTGCTTCTCATCATTTACACTTGCTGCTGTTCAGACTAATTTTTTATCAAGTCAGAGCAGATTTGTCTTTATGACATAGCTGACAAGAAACTTCCTGAAAAAAAAAATCTGTGGCTGATAGTCAAATTAGGAATCAGTGTGGATCCCAACATCCTGCTACTTCTGAAGAGGCCAGTACTCTAAAAAAACCCAAACCCAAACACATGCACATCTCAAAGAGCTCTGCAATTACTTAAAATTATGGAAAGCAACTGTTACTGCCTAGCATGTGCTAAAACAATTGTTTCCCAACACTCTCGATTTGTTTTTCCAAGACCAGCACATGAAGTATGGAGACATCTGGATATTTCAAGGTCAGTATGGTTCTGGATAGAAATTCAACAGCAAAACCATGTTCTGCTCTGCAAAAGGACAGGCCTCTCTGGGCACAACCTAAAGCAACCAGACCAGAAGCATTGCACATTTCTCCCACTCCTGTTGTGGCTTCCACCCTCTTCCCATCCCTTCCTTATCTCCTTTTTGGTTCCTCTTCCTACCTCTGACACAAACACAAGGCAAAGACTAAGAGTAAAACAGATACTTCTGGATGTGGTGAAAATTTCGAAAATTCTCAACCTCTGTCAAGGTTGTCATTATGTAAATATTTGATGCCACACTCAGAGAGGAGTTTTCACAAGTAGAAATACCAAGATGCAGAGAAAAAAAAAAAACACAAATAAAACCAAAGGGCATGAGTGTGTCTGGAACAACAAAGTGCCTAACATTTTGGGGCAGTGCCCTGCCTGTGGTTTACTGTACCTCCAGCAGCTTTTTCATCCCAGACCCAAAGTTGTAGCAGCCATCACAGGAGTCTGGTCACAGGGCTGTGGAGATTTTGACTCAAACATATTCACTGCTTTAAAGAATGGTCAAGTTACATGGTGCAACAAAGGAAAATTGAAGAGGAACATTCAGACAGATTATCATGACCATCCAGGGTGCCTCATTGCTTTTTTATATAAGTTTTCAAAGTAACACATTTCTTGTTTCCCTTATTCTTTCTACATGAATATCATGTTGCTACAATGCAGACAATTTTAAAACGAGAGTTAAACCTGGTGTTAGTATAAGGAGAAGTTAGCTTACCATGGGAACTTTTTCATTGCTTGTTTTATCTTTGAATTATTTATGACCTTTAAAAAAATGTGTATTCTTCAGTTGAACCATTTGCAGTAAATTTACTTACCCCCTAAATGGCTATAGAGCTCATTATATCTAAGAATGTTTTTGTAGTAAGTTTTGAGATGTGCAGAACTATTGAAATTTTGAACCCACATCACAGATCCTGAAGTGTTTTCAGGAAAAAATGCTAAGGAATAATTGAGGTAGCACAGAATAGAGGGTGAACAGGTGGACTGTTAAAAAATTGGTAGGGCTTCGTTTGTCAGATGAGGGAGAAGATAGAAAGTAAAACTCGAGAAAGAGCAGGGAAGAGGAAAGATTCATTATATTGTGCTTTAAAGACCAGTGATATAAAGGGTTACCCAGAGCTGCACATGCCCAGCAGGATGGGGCTTGGTTTATTTTTCAGTGACGAGAAGCATCCAAAATTAGCAGACCAAAGAATCTGCTGCTGTTCAGCTGAAGCACAGCTACAACTGCCCTGTTTCATTAAGTAGCTGCTGAATTAGAGATTGTTCTACCCAAGGGTGACCATGGTTTCCACACACTACATTGGATGTAAAGCAGCCTTCCAAGGAGCCTCACACTTCCTTCTAAATTTGCATTGTTTTGTATGATTCTTTGCTTTGTTTCTCCCTACAATGGAAAAGAGGGTTAAACAACCCCCTCCATCATAAAATTGGCATTTCTAATATGCTAAATGAAAAAAAAAAACAACCAATAATCCAAATAATAAAAAACCGAGCCATTTCACTGCTTCGTCCAGGCAAAAAAACAAGTGAGATATGACCTGGCTTTAAATACAAGTGCACCGTGGTTTCCCCCCCATAGCTCATCTTTATCTAAACGATGATGTTGTTTGCAGTAACACATCTCAAATAGAGCATTAATGCAAATGAAATACATTAGCTTTAGATTTTAAAAGGTGTGTCCAAGGCAGAGGGGCACAGCAGCACACAGAAACAAGGACTTTCAGAGGCAAACAAGCATGAGGGCCTCGGGGACAGGACAGTCACCCCTAACATCCCCTGGCAGGTCCCCTATTCAAATCCTGGGTCAGTGGTAAGACTGATTGACTTTGCACTGACTGTATAAGCTCTTTCTGAAGGGAGTATCGATGCTTTTAGGTGGTTTGTGGTATCAAAAGCGAAGCTTTGATGAGCAGAAAGCTTGACCTGTCCTTCACCCCTGTTGAGGCAGAGCTGGAGCAGGCTGGAAAGGCAGGATGCAGAAGCACACTGTTAGACCTGCTGTTTGAAAAAAGGTAAGTGTAATGCCACTGAAAGGACCTTGCTTCTTTCATGTTATAGTAGAGAAGTTCAAATTCCTGACTTTTGAAGAGAGATCCATCTGGAGACTTTTTATTTTCACACAGATGAAACAATTACAAGGAATAGCCTTTTCCTTTATCCCTCAAGAAAGTTTCAAGCCTAGTTAGCAACAGTTATTTCTATGGCAACAGACAGATATAAACACAGGATTATAATGTTCAACAAAGGATCAAGAAAAGGAAGAAATAGGACTTGAAGAGGGAAGTGTCTGGAAGACCTGAAAAAGAAGGTAGAAAGTTAACTAAATTTTTTAAAATACATATTTCTTCTTGCTCCCAACAGGACTGCTATTAATATTACATCTTATGGGTAAATAATTTGAATTCACAAAGGGAAAATGGCACAGGACTGTGCAGTACTTTTTGCTGCAGGCATAATGGGGTCCAGTAGCTGAGATCACTGATACTCAGGACAGAGCATGACAGAGTGCCTTGCTTGGAGGGCACTGCAGCTCACAAAATTAAATTTATGCTAGAAAGCACATACTTTTATTCAGTGAATTCTGCTATAGAGATGGAATCTAAAACAGATACACATGCAAATTTAGAATTCTCACATACACTCATGCACACTAAATGGAGATGAGCAGGTAACTCTAGTGTTGTCAGTCCAAAACTGACGTTTGAGGAAAAGCACAGATGATACCTTCTAGAATTTACTTTGCTGTGAGCAAAGTCACCACTCCCTTTTACCTGTGCAGCCGTTTGCACCACTCCCAAACGTGACCGCTGCTAACACAACAGCAGCGAATCCTTGGCTGCTTGTCCCAGCATACAGAACTGCAAAAAGCATCGCACCATGCTGAACCGAGTTCTGTATAAAAAGGGGATATTCCTCTCCTGTTTTTCCCTTCTGTTTTCGATTTTCAGCAGGGTGAACAAGACCTCTTGGCAGGGGAAGCCAAGGGAGAAGCTGCCCCAAAGAGTGCCCAAGGGCCCATTTCCATCACAGCCTGGCTGGGGAACACACCAGGGGCTGTTTCAGGAGAGCTGACCCCCACCCGCAGTCTGTGTGGCAGCCTGGGCCAAACACACAGGGCCAGGGCTCAGTTGTAACTCAGGCAAATTAATTTTGTGCAGGTACACCCAAACCAGCTCAAGCTGCAGGTACTTCTTTGGGTTGCTCCACAGCAGGAACATCTGTCTCCTTGGGGCCCAGCCAAAGGAAGAAATGTTGCTTTGGTGTTTGTTTTTTTTTTTAATCACCGTCCTCACTTATCCCAGACACATAGTTCTGCATGAGACAGGGAAAGAAGGAAAGGAAAAGCCCAGCCTGCACAGCCTAGCAATGGGTCCGAGGTACAGCCCGATTAGCAAACAGGTCGTCTGGGAAGAGATGGGCACATGGGAAGCTCCTAGCAAGCAAGACACGAGCCAGGCCATAAAGAAAACCTTGAGCCCTCATAGCTAATCCAGGGCATGCCAAGAGAGCGAGGGTCATTCCTCCTGAGATATAAGCAATGAGGTCAGAAAACCTTCTCATTTGTAGAGTTAGGAGAGAAGAGATGTCCAGCCCACTAAAGAACAATGCAGGAACATCTGCTGCGGGCGGAGGGCTGACCAGCCACCGGACAGTTTGACAGAAAGCCAATAACAATGATAGCGATGAAATAATTGAATAATGTTGCCTAGAATTAAAAGTGAAAGGAAAAACCATTAAGCATCTTCTGAAGCTTGAAGTAACTATTCTCAAAGCCAGGGAGGATTGAAAGAAGCACATGGCGCAGACAGGCCTAAAGGCAGGAAGGTCTCTGCATCCTTCAGCACCTTTGCCAAGAGAGATGCTGTGCCTCATTATTCACTGGTAATATCCCAGGACTCGGAGTAACTTTTTGATTTAAAAAAGCCCCAGTGAAAGTTGTCATTTTGCTTTGCAGGCACAAAAGTTGCCTTTTGGAAGTCAGGTGCAAAAGTCCTGCAATATCTCACCCACAAGTCATCTCTGTGCTGGCAGGAAGATGCAGTGACAGCAAATAGCGCCAGGCAGAAGAGAATGACAGAGCCAAGTCATCACTAATGTAGCAATGACAATTCCCAGTGTGCCTGGAGTTACTCTCATCACTTCTAAATCTTTAAAACTTAATCTCTTTCTTTGCACATAAATAATTCGCCTAGAGACTGATTTACTGTACAACTGTCAGTGGATCTACAGTGCTCGCATGCTTTGCCTATTAAAACTCCAGTTGCCACTAAGGCCATAAGAAAGGATGACTGTTTCCAAATTGCTTTCCAAAGAAGTGGAAGCTGTCATAATACTTAACCTTTCCTCTATTCTCCCACCGACATGCACCACTCCCCACCCCGCCCCGCCGCTGNCCCCCCCCTCGCTGCTTCCTGATGGTGAGTCACGGCTCTGAGTCAGCCTTTGTGTTCCAGGGAACCTGGAAGGCTTTGAAACCCGCTGTTGATTTTGGCAAAATTACCTCTTCTCGCTTTGAGGGTGAAATGATTTACACACATCATTTTTGGTCTGAAAATAGCTGCTGAGATGCAAACAGCAAGAGTATGGCTAAATATTTTCTTGTCCTTGCTCTGCAGAAGTAGAACCCTCCCTGTCCTGGAGCACAGCTGCACTAAAGTGAGCCACAAAATTCCAGCTTAAATCCTGATGATTCGAGGAGGATGCACTCACAGCTTCTCTTTCGTGAACAGAAGGTACCACTATTCGTGGCTTTGGACACAACTACCTCTAGAGCAACTGGTCACCTTTCAGAGATAACCAAGAAAGGCGTTATCAGGTGCTGGATCACTGTCTGCTTCTTGTAGTCAGGTGAACTGAAGCCAAATAGTACCAATTCCAGTCCTGACATTAGTAAGCCAAACTCCTTCCTCCTCTGCGTTCCCTGGTGCATTCCTTCCAGCAGAGTCAGGCCACTCTTTAGCAGCTCATATGAAGGGGCTTTGCACCAGGAGATGCAGACAGGAGAAGTGTCTTTTCATAAACAAGAGTTTGCCCCAACTCAGTTGAGACACGCCAGTAATGAGGGAAATTCTGGCAAAGACACCTCTCAAGAATCCCTGTGTCTCTGCCTAGCCCTTCTCTGTCTCCACAGATCTGCACTTTGTAGTTATATAGAAAAAATCCTCTCATTCTTGGCAGAGAAAAGCTGCCATATTTTTGTTAACATGTTTGAACATTACATCAGCCGCTCATCTCAAACATTCATCCACTTCTGTGCCTACTTCTGTATCTGTTTTACAAAGCCTTTAATTTAATTAATTACACTTTAACATATCTATTTTAATTTCATTTTGCAATCCTGTTTCAGACATCTTTTGATCTCTCATGGTAATTCCAAACTACATTCCTTCCCTTCATGTCTGTTTGGTAAACACCTTTGCTAGGGACAGATTCATTAGCATTTTAATTATTTTCTCACTCCAGGACTTGTCTGCTACCCCTTCTTCCCACAGTACGGCAAGCCAGGCCATTTCTAGGTTAAACCCTAAATTCACTGGAAAGTCTTAAAGCATAAGTATGACTGCATAAAGAAAACAGAAAAAAAATTAGCTGTAAAAAGTACAATTAGTTGCTACATTTCCTTTCAGAGTATATCTATTGTTAAAGAAATTATTTCAAGGAAATTAGATTTAATGTTCTTTAATAGGGGTTTTGCATGATAAGGCAAAGAAACCTGAAACATGCCAAAGCACATGAAAACAGTTAAAATATCAGCTGTCACAGCAGTTTAAGTTTGCTTCAGTGAGTGTTGAGAAAGGGTAATCCTTATGTGCTAAAACTTAGGACAGCTTTTAACCTTAATTTTTAAGTTAACTTTGAGTGTGAAAAACAGCGGCGGTACTCTTCTCTGTGAAACACATCTCTGTGAAACAGTTTCTTTAAAAATAAACTACCAAAAGCCAGGACTACAAAGCACTTTTAACTACTTTTTAAACTCTACATGTGTTTATTTGAAAATTTGGCTACTTTTTTAAAATGGCTACACACTTTAAAAGCCAAAGTGAAATGTTTCACTTTGTGAAACATATGCAGAGACATCCTTCCCTCTTCTGCAAATCTGGTCTGCCAATCCAAGAAAAAAAACAAAACAGTTTGCTCAGCTCTGCACATAAACAACTCCAGCAATTTATCATGTATCAGATCCTAAAAATTCAGGTACGTGTTTCTTAGTTAGGACATTCAGATGAAAGTACATTTGCAATACTTTCAAGCTTTATTTTCATTGACTAAAGGACGTATTTCACCATGGGGAGAAAAAAAATCGGTGTTAAAATTCCAGCTCTTCTATAAGACTGCAGAGAAAGTCCTCGGTTTTCACATCAGCTGAATTCAACGGTACGTGAGGGATGAGGGTCAGACCTACTGATGGCAGGCTAAAAGCTTCCCATGCTTTTTTACCTATCTCTGTATTTAATAAAGAAAGTCTACAGGCAATATTCTCCTCATGGAGGGTAGAAGTAACAGCAGTTCACACCTTTACCTGACTAGAAACAGCTCCATTAAACCACTTCACTGCCTCTGCCAACAAATTCACTTAGAACCCAAGTTGCTATTTTAGCTGAATTCACTTCCAAGCCAAAGACAGGCCACTTATATTTACATTAATCAAAATTAGCTCCTGATGGGCATTATATAAGCAACTCTAAAACACACACATTGTACAACTGGCTTTCCCAGGCAGACAAGTTTTCATGTTGCTAACTTGTTTCTTATCTAGGAGAACATTCTTTTTTAGCATGAACCTCTCCTACATGCCTTCAAAATGCACCTGCTTTCCTCACTGCCAGTACTGTGTGAGCACTGTGAACATTGCACCACCCCTGTACCCTCTCCTGACATCAGCAGGTATCTCAAACTGCTCTATCTGAACCCCTCGAGGATAAACAAACAGAGCAGGATCTGCTATTACAGGTCTGGGGCTGCAATCACTCTCAAATATGATTGCAAGCAGAAATCCTGGTCTTCTGCAGTGCTTTTCCAATTTATACCTCTAAAATACTTGAAGTAATTCCCCATATGAAACTGATGCAGGGCAGCAAACAGCACATAAGGCAATCCTTTGAGGTCCTCACAGCCATTCGTAGACTGAAATAGAATGTAAAAGCAACACAGGAGCGACCAGGAGAAATGCAACATCACTTCCCACAACAAACAAGCTCTTTTCAGTTTGGCCTGCTACATCCAATCCTCCTTTCCTAATGCTCTATGCAGGTTGCAAAAGTCTTCTCGAGACCCAGCATATCTGATTTCACACAGGCACCTGTAAATGTAGGGCACTGATATTAGGTATCTGTTCTACTTCGGCAGTTTCAACTAACTCCAGAAAGCTTATTTGGAGCCTAACCTTTCATTATACGAACAGGACAAAAACAAACTCAGCAGGATATTGGTGCTTCTATTTATGAAAATGACCCACCGTGGACTTGTATATGGTCCAACATGTCATCATATAAATCCAGATTTCATGTGAAAACAATGACATTCTCTTAAATTAACTGGTCTCTTAAAGTCTAACTACAGTGATTCTGATGTTAACTTTTGATACAGAAAGTGGGGAAAATAGAAAAAAAAATTGGAAGACTATTCAAGAATAGGAAAAAGAACCAAAAATAGTGAATAAAAAATTACAGTAGAAGAGAAAAGTGCCAAAACTGGAGGCTGTCACAACAGGGAATTTCCCTAATGATAATGAATGCAAGAATAAGCTAGTAAGCAACATCAACAAAAGTCAAGGTGACTTTTTGTGAGCTTGAGATTCTCACACTTCTGCCCAATGAAAGATTTTGGTCCTCAGAGCCCCAGGGCCACCTCAGAGGTTTTAGGCTTTTGCGACCAAAACTCCTATTGAGTATTTGCACATAACTACAGAGCATACCCCAAAACTGAAGGTGTTCTCAGTTACCCCTCAGGAAACCTGCCTCACACCTACCCCTCAAAATACTGCACATTTTAGCCAAGATATATCTAATGTGAAGTGCTTAGGTGGGAATACTTAAATTGCTTGGAAAAGACGAGGAGCGTTCCCTACGCTGCAGGCAGAGAGGGGAATTGCTTTTGCAAGAGGTTACCTTATCCCAGAATATCTATGACCCCTCAGCCTGGCTGTTGGGATCCCTTCAGCACAGAGGGAAGACAACTCACGGATAAGTGAAAGAGGTACAATAACAAAGACGGACATGGTTTTCCCAGTTCTCACTTCTCCTGCAGGAAAAAATACAAGTGGTATGGAAAGTGCCTTAGTTTATACTTCTAAATACCCAAAGTGATTTTGCAGACTGGCTAGCATTGTCTGAAGATGCTGTTTACTTCTCATTTCACAGGACTGTCATGTTAACAAGCATCTCTTACAAGCTGAAAAAGCACCAGTGTCAAGAGTGCTCCGCAGTGCCAATGAGCAACACTTAATATCGTTGCATACTACTGATGTGTAACTGGCACCCATAAACTTCTCATATCTTTTGCACCAAAACATCAGAAATCCTCTTTTGTGGCCAGAGCCCGTAAGCTCTCGGTGTCATTAAAACACAGCAGTTATCACTAAGAGGCTCTGGCACAGATTCTTAATTTGCTGTGGGAAGGTAAGTCCTAACAAAAAACATTCTTCTGCTGCGATGTGCAAGTTTCATATCTTTAAAAAAACCAAAATCCGAGCAGAAATAAGACCTATACCCATTCATTCATAACTTTCCCTCCATTATTTGCTGTATTCCATTGGTCACAAACAATAGAGATGCTTACAAATATATTTTTATGCAAGCTCTTTGTGATAAAAATAACGCCTTTCACAATTCACATTTAAGGCCAGCAGGATTCTTGCTTCTTCTTCCAAACAAACATGCATGTATTCGACCGGGTCTCGCTGCCTCACTGTCTTCCTCCCTCTAAACACTGACACAGAGGGAGATAACGGACTGAAGCAATGAGCTTGCTGCTTTGTGTGCACACACAGCAAAAATGAAAAGTAGGTTGTTTGATGTTGAGGGTGAATTGAATTGATCCAGGCACTTCTTTCCAACACTATTATTTATGACAAGCAGTACATGTTATTGACCAGTGAACATACAATAATAACGTAATTAGCTTTCACTTAAACAATTACCTCCTTGTCATTTCCGATCCAAGTTCAGGAAGTGGCACAGACTCAGGAGGGCAAAGGGTTGCAATTAACAGGCACAGCTCACTGCTAGAACTGCATTAACCCTCTGCAGGTACGATTTTGGCTCTAGCAAACAGCCAAATACAGCCCACAGCAGTACCCAGAAGAAGACTACATTTCTACATTCATTAACGTTTGTGAAGTTACTCATTAAATCCTGAGTCAAGTGGTGTGAACCAGTCTCATGCTTCAGCAGACAGATGATCCATCAGCTCCTGTTTACTGGGATCATAACACCACATGGAAAGCAAGCCATAGGTTTTATATTCAATAAAGGACTTCCCTCCTCACCTTGCCAATTCCAGCTTTGCACTGGAGAAAGAGCCATCATGCAGACTACTCTCATGCAAATACAGCACAACCTAGGACTCACGTTCAGCTATCTCAAATAACTGGCATCCTGCAGGCCAATTCAGTTCCAAGGCCAAAAAATCCTGCTAAGTTTTCTATTACAATTTAATTAGCATTTCTGAGTATGGTCTCAGGGAAATATCTCATCAGAAAGTTACTCTGCCTTGATATAACTGGGGGGGAAAAGCCACATCCTTAATTGGTACAACCATATCAATCCCATCTCAATGTATTCAGTCCAGGTACTATTATAATAGCTACATAGAACCTATTTTGATCAGAGAACAGATTAAAATTGTTCTGAGAAAATAATTTCTTCAGACCGACTCAAGAGAAGCATTAGTAACATTCAGTGGATAAAAATCATCCTAGGCTATAGCATACCTTTTGTTTACAGGCATTGTGTTATGAGGCTGAGAGAGCTGGAAGCCAACAGGTTTGGCACAGAAGACACTTCATGTCTTAACCACAGAAGAGAGGATAGGGAAAGGTCTTTGCAGCCCCTTGTGCAGCAGTGAGAGCACTCACACAGGAAATCCAGAGTCCAAAAGAATTCTTCCAAATTCAGAAAGGACACTTTGTGCCTCCAGGGGCAACACACGGCAAAAAGGTACCCGAAAGCACATTCCCTCATTCGTCACGTGTTCCCTCACAGATGCTTTCATCCGTCAGCCAGGGACCCAGGTTCCTGGGCAGGTTGCACACAAAGGTGGTTTCTAATCCCACATGAATCAGATCATCACATCTTTGCCAATTCTTTTCATTTTTTGAAACAGCAACAAAAAAGTCCTCCCAGACCCTTTTCTAAATCCCTGTTTCCCCACCTATAATCACTTACTCAGAAGAGTACACTAGTGGCAGCTCTTTGGCAACTCAAAGGATGAAATTATGGCTGAACTGAAGAATTACAGTTCCTAACTTCCCTCTTTTCTACTAGAGCCAAAGTCCTCATTGTTTTAATTTAGAGGAGAGATTAGTACCAGCTATGTTTTGCCTCTTATCTTTGCTAAACAAAAAAGTTATATAATGTTTCAGGAAATGAGTTCAAGTGAATACAACCATCTTTTTCACAGAACTAAATGCTTAAAAAAGAATCTGGTTTGTCCATTCTGGCAGCTTATGTTTATTCAAGACAGACAAGGCATAGGCAGTAAAAAAGCAAAAAAAATCCCTGAGCTGTAGTACCAAAAGACCAGTTGAAGGTTGAACGTCATTTTCTTGTCTAAAATTCCTATAGCTCTGTAAAACTGCAAAAGCAGGTGTCCCTTAGCATAGTAGCAATTTTTGTGATAGTGCTGGTCTACTGGTGTGTTTGAGGAGATGTTCACAAATTCATCTTTTAGAGACAGAATTACTATTTCACAGGCATATTAGGGATGATGTTAAGAGCACAAGTAATCTAAAAAGAATACTGATATACATGACACAAATAGATCCTACCACAGGGAAGATCTAAGGGTGTTTCAGGATGTATGACTAAGAGGCAAGATAGAAGAAAAGGCAGCCAAAGGGAGCACAATGAGAGCGTTCCATACCATTGTTTTGAAATTAATGTTTATCAGTTTTCCATGAATCACCAACTGCACTTTAAATATCAGTGCCTGTATTCTTCAAGAGAGTATAAATACACCCAGTCTTACTTGCCTGTTCCAGAGAAAGCTGTGAAAAGGGTGACTTCTGTTCTTAATCTATAGCAATGATGGAGAGTTGTCACAGGACTGCAAGAATAGGTTTTGCTTTTTGAGATGTGAATGACAAAATACTGCTGTACACTGTCACATCCCTTTCCCCTAAGGGGAACATCATCCACATCCCCTAAGGAACAAGAGCCTTATTAATCTGTTTGATAATAACACTCTTGATTTTTTTTTGACTAAACTTTTTTCCCTTTAATGACTCCAGTCTACAATACAACACTCTGGTTGTATTGCTTTGTGTTTTGTAACACTCGGTTACCTTGGAAGTTTAAATCTGCGTAAATCCATTTCAGCTAGCGGAGCTTTAAACCCTTTTGCTGGCTTTTAACAAACATCGGGTGTCTTGTGCTTAGAGCTAGGCCCAGGTGTTTCCTCCAAGTGAGCAAAGTAAGAGTCGAGCAGCTTGTGCACAATTACACAGCAGAACCAAGCAAGTGATCAATCCTTTCCTACACGATTTCTCACAGGGTGAAGGAGTGGGAAGAGTCAAACTACTGAGCAGCATAAACACACAGAGGAGCTGCTAAAGAGCAGACTTCTGTCTCAAACACCAGGGCCACTCATTTCCTTCCAGACTTCAAAGAAAACACAAAAAACCTAAGGTTTGATCGTCACCTTTCCCTTGCAGTGTGATGAACCTGAAATCCACACATCAGCTATCTTATTCAAAGTTATCCCAGGATTTGGACTAACGTTTCTTTGTCAAACTTTTAAGCAGAAAGCGAACAATTCTGTGCACAAAAGAGCACAGTTAAGGAACCTGTACATCCCAGTCCTGATAGCAGGAAAAATTAAGAGCAGAGAAAATAGACATGGGGCTACATTTCTACTGTTATCTAAGGTCCACTGATACATTTGTCTATTTTCTAAGCACTGTGAAGTGGCCCTTAATATGTTTCCCTAGTCAACCTGGCATATCATAGAGCAAATCAATAATACCACTGCACTGCAATTGTTTGATGCAGGTCAGATCTTCAAAAACCTGGAGGATACTTTGAACAGTGATGAAAGAATGCTGTGCCAGCCTGTGCCCCATGTGCTGTGTAGAGGACAGGCACTGGAATGTAGGTGGAAATGAATAAGGAATTACAAGAAAACGCTACTGAATTGTAGATGTTTCTCTTCCATGGATCAATACAATTTCCAAGGAATCAAAGGTTTTGAAGAAAAAGCGACACACTGTGAGCATACCTCTAAAAAGAGTGAGGTGGTAGTTGTATAATACACATACCTAAAAGGCTCAAAGGAAAAAAATTTCAAAGGAAATATTTGTGCATTTCCTTTTAGGTTACTTTATGGGGAAAAATAGGTTATTAAATATTTTATAGTTTTGTTCTGTACCAAGCTCTATCTGTTTAGAGTTATATTATGCCTAAAGTTTTTCGAAAGGTGGTTGTATTTGTAATAAGAATGGTAACTTGACAATATAACTGCTTTTCATAGGAAACCTATGTGGATTAAGGTGGACTCCTGAGCACAGACCAAATGCCAACACTTTCAGGCTGCAGCTATCCCTGTTCCAAGAGACAAAGCACGTGGATACCTTTCCTTCCTGCTGTGGCTGCTGGAAAGATGTGGGGTTTCTGCATTGGTCAGCACAAGTAGAACTTGTTTTTCTCATTAATAGCACCAGCAGGGTATATAATAAACAGCTGCCTCAGAGGAAATAGGAATGAGAAGGGATAATACAAAAGGAGAGTCCAGTGTAATGAATACAGTGGTTCTGTTTCACCATGTTCATTCTCTTGCTGGCATTTGTGAACAGAAGTAAAAATCTCAGTATGCATACTATCACTGACAGACTGGTGGCCTCCAGTACTTCCAAGGCGCATTATTTAGCCCACAGATGAATACTGAATGTGTGTTCCTGTCCCAGAACTTTGCAGTCTCAGTGTAAAATCTGAGGCTATTATTCAAGCACAGCCTTTGAAGGGGAGTTTCTAAGCTTAGGACAAGGACACAGATTCTGCCCAGAGAGCTGCTTGAGCAGGGATGTGCAGTCATGGTCTCTAAAGAGCAACACCCAAATACAGACACACGGTAAAGGGAAATATCTTCGTTCAGAGTTATCTGCTTTAACAGGAATATGGTTTTCCCATTTCAGAAAAGAGAACATTTAGTATCCAAAACAGCTCAGAGATTAAATGAACTGAAATGCCCTCCTATCTTTGTTGGTTTTTTTCTTCCCTTTCCTTCATCTGCCCTACTATAGGAACTGCTGGAAATGGCAGGTTCTGCTTCACATGCATATATACTTCTACAAACAGTGATAGAAAATCCAGGCCCCCTTACCCTACGTGCAAGGAATTTTTCCTTTCTTTGAAATGAAAACTTTTGAAAGAAATCTTAAATCTGGGAGCCACAGAGTCTACTTACATATGACAGTCAAACACCAAATGCATTTTGTTGATGGAATTACAGTGAAAGCTTCAAAGAGAGGTCTCCAAATTAATTCAAGTGCATTAGACATCCAAATTCTAATGCAAGGCAAGTGTGCTTTAGCTGTTTCAAATAACACAGCATAAGTATACAATTCAAGACCTAAAGTGCAAGCTTCGTACCCACAAAGAAAGGGGATTTACTTAGGAAACCAAATTGTGAAACTGTTCTCTACCTTACAATTTCTTTCCAAAGCACTGGAGAGGTTCAGCTTTCCTCCTTGGTAGGGTTGGGGACAGTGCAAATACAGAAAACCATCAGAGCTGGGAGCAGCACTCTACAGCATCACCTAAGAAAGGAGCAGTGGTCTCTGGCTGTGCTTAAATAGGGCCCAGGCAGGGGGTGTGGGGTCACAGATGAGGCTGAGCAAGGTTGTTAAGGTGGAGCATGGCCTCTGACAGGCACACACAGTTTGTGCTTGGAAAATTACACTTCCAGGCTCCATCTTTCCAGTTTTTCAGGCTATTTTCCTTGCTAATGTGAATTAGGATGCTGCTTTCCTTACCATGGCAATAAAAGTCACTAAGAGGGAAACTTTGAAATAAGCCAGAATGTTTTAGAAGCATGAATACTCGGTCAGTGAAAGTTGTATTCTTAAATATATTACTTGTGGACTTGCATAAGTCTCTTCCAGAGCGGAAAAGATTTCTAGAAAGGGGGATGAGAGGAAGGAGCCTTAAGGTTGTTTCTTTTCCCAGTGAAATCCCTCTGTCCTCTCTTGAGAACTCCCAAATCCTATGCCAGTTAAATGAACCAAGCTGAGCGCACATGAACAGGCCATACGTACATCAGTACAGCCATAGCAGCCAGAAAGAATGACAATGAAGTGGCAGAAGAACTGGGAGGGAGTAATTTAAAGCAGGGAGGAAGAAGCCTTGCCCCATGGAAAGCGATTGTGCACTACAGAGCAGCCTTGTGCTCCACTCGCTGCTGGCTTTTGTCCTGCAGTTGGGCCACCGGGGCTGCTGGCTTTGCTGGGCACGCACTTGGCACAGCGCGGAGCTCGTGTGAGCAGGAGAGCCCTTGGGCTGCCTCGTGCAGTGTGTGGCATTCCTGGCCATAATGTCCTTTATCCTGCTAAAATAAGCTATGCTGTCTCTTTTTAAAACTGTTCCTCTGTCACTGTGTTATTAAAATAATATCAATGTGCCTTCAGTCTATGGGTCAGTGGTTAAATCTGCTGTCAATTACCAATCAAAATGTGAATGAAATGAAGAACAAATGGTCTAACTTCATCAGTGTTGTTTTTCTCTTCTTCCCCCAGATAATAATACCTTAAAATAGAATGCCTTATTAACCACAGACCTGAAGGTTAATAAGTACATCAACAAAACAAATGTAGTAAATTAAAACAATGCATTAACATTCATTAGTATTTCACCGTTGATTCCCAAACATGCTGCTATTGCTATTGTGCTATTATCAGGCAATAATTGTTATGTCAAAAGATAGGACCCATATGGTTCAACGAGATCCTCTGGGAGCTTCTGCTGTATGAAAGTCAATCAAAAATACGATTCCATAAGGAAAGATGTGGACACGGGAGAGTTGCTGTCAGTATATGCGACTCATGTGAGAGGCTCAAGTGACTGTTTTAAATAAAAGTTTTTAAATCTAGGGGAAAAAAAAAAAGTGAGAGTTAGAAAACCAGAGGTAAAATCAATACGGTTTTTCACAGTATGTAAAACTGAAATGCCAGCCTTTGCCAGACTGGATCCTGTTATCCTAGCAATAGAAAATACCCTCTAACACTTCAGGAAAATTCAAACTTTGTATGTATTTTCCTACCCATAGTAACAGATCCAGGTGAGCTAAAGTCTGCTTTGAACAGTACTTATCCTCTGAAATACCCACAATTTTTAGGTGAGGCCTGAATAAACAGAAGTGGCTAACGTAATGCACTGAAGATCCCAGCTGAAGCTGTCTGCCATCCAACATCAAATCCTGTCTTACAACTCAGGTCCTCGTGGTAAACAATTAATCCACATAATTAATTTCTAACATGTCATAGCAAAGGAGACGGACAAATATCTTGGCTGCCTCTTCTTCAGCTGCCCTCATCCTCACGTATCTCCTGGCCATCCTGCTGGAGGGAGTCAGGACAAGACCATGGTATTGTGCCTTGGGTTTCAGTGCCATCTGATGTTCACCTGGGACCCATGTGCTCCGAAAGTGCTCTTGTGGCTTGTTCCCTGCACAGCTGTGGCACCTGGCTGTGGCAACCCCATCTTCAAAGTGGTCATTTCCCTCAGGCTCTCTGCAGCCTCACCATCTTCCTCTTTCCCCGCAGCTTTGCCTCCTCACCTTTCCTTCTACAGCTTTTCCCTGCATCCAGGAGCAGAGCCAGGTGGTGGCTGCCTTGCTCTGCCTTCTCGTGCCTCCAGCCAAGCCTCAGTCTGTGCGGCTTCCAGCAGTCACCAGTGTTACCTCTGGCTGACTCGTGCTCCCACAGAGGGCTTGTTCTTGTCACTGGTAGTGATTCATAGGGTTTGGGGGGCCCTACAAATGAACAGAAGCCGTAACTGTAGGGTCTTGGAACAGCCCTCGGATTACATCACCGTGTTTGCACTTTTATGTCTCCTTCACAAGTTCATTATAAATTTCTGTGTGCTCCTGGGGTCACTGTTTTAATAGCTCGAGCTGTTGTGCCCAGCTCTATCTCGCTGTTCTATCTGGCAGTTTGTATTTACCAGGCACACACGGGCTGGGAAGGGTTGCGTAAGCTGGTTTCTATGGCAGGTTTCTATTCACCATCTGCTTGACTGAAAAAATATCTTTTTCAGTTAGCACACTGGGTCTGGTGTTTGCATCTTTTGTTTCCTTCCAGATGCAATCTCAGAAACACAGGAGGGGCTGTGAGGCTTTGGAGGGGAGGAAAGGCCTTTTGAAAAAGATCTGTTACCCAGCTAAAAAACACATTGTCCCTGCTTGGACACTGAAGGAAACTTAATGTCCTGAAAAGCCACTTTCCCTGTACCCAGCTACTTTCCATGGCACTGCTTTATCATAAAGGAGATAAAACTGCAAGCCTCTTTCTATACATACCTTCATCCTGTTTCTGGGCTGTTTTCCTAAGGAAACCAGGATCTGTGCTCACCATCACCTTGTTCCCTTCCTTCCCCAGCTGCTCTTGAGCCTCTGACTTATTTCTGCCCCATTTAGAAGACATAAAATTAAGTTCCCGCGTTTCACAGGAAAGGGGAGAGGCCTGTTAATGACCTCAACAGGAGATGTGGTGGAGTAAGAGTCCACCCCTTGCTAGAAACTCAGGAGGCCACTCTGGAGAGGGATGTTCTGAATGCCCTGTTCGTGAAAATATGTTGTAAATGGAACTTGCAGCTCAGCGGGCACAAATACATACAAGTGAATCCATAGGAAACTGCTTGTGGGACTGCCCTTTTCCAGCAAGTCTCTCTGGCTAAGAATAACAAGCAGAAGCAGGGACTGGACAAGCAGAGCCTCCCTAGGAAGGCCAGCAGCAAGAGCAGCCCAAGTGACGTGTGGTGAGATGTGTCTTTCTGGATGACACAAAACCACAGTCCTGAGGAGGAAAAGCTTCTGTTTTGCACAGCAGCTGGAGGAAAGGTGGGCTGTAAGATCACAGGTGAATAGCCAGAGGAGCTGAGGTCAGGCACACATCATTTAAGTCCCCAAAGCTGTCCCAGACCTGGGATTCATCCAACACCATGGATATTGCCACACAAGAGGGATCAGCAGAAGCAAGGGCTGCCGATTCATGCTGGTGAGAGTTCCTGAGAGCAGCCTCCCGATGGCCAGGCTGCATGAAACAGGGTGTGCACACTGCCACAGCCCCCTGCTCTGGCAGCACTGGGTGTTCCCCACACACCACCTCTTCCTTCCATTCAGTGTGGGGAAGGCATTGCTATGCAGTGCCTGGCAGCCTGCCGCTGGCACAGGGGACCTGGAAGCTTTGTCAGCCCAGCTCCTGGAGGAGAAAGCTAAACCATGCCCCAGACACGCTTTCTGGGAGACAATGGGACAGCTGTGGGGAGGAGAGGTGTACCAGCCACAGTTCTCCATGGTGGCCCAGGTACTGGCCCAACAAATATCACCAGGAAGGTGATCCCCAAGGTGATGCACAAAATGCTTCTGATACCCAAGTTATCCCCTACATGAGCGAGCCTGGGTGCCCCTGTGCCCTTTGGCTGTTCACAGGGTGTAAGGCAGCCTCAGCTGTTCTTGAGCACATCCCACTGGCAGCTGTAATTCACTGCCATAAGTTCGTAAGGACAGATGGATCAAAATGTATTTTCTTCTTATATGCTGTTCCCTCAGTCATGGCTCACTGTTATCTCATTTTGCTGGGAGAAATACTATGTGCTTCAAGCACAGCACAGATAAAAGGCTGAACCTTTTATTTTTAAGCTATAATAAACTACATTTTTAGAGGAGGAAAGCCAAAGGTAGCATCTACTCTCACGGTGTATGGTTTTAAAGCGGAGCAGGCATATACCTCCTGCAGGATGTGTAACCCAAAATTTGCTTTGAGGGTTATAGCTTGTTTACAAGGTTCAGCCAGAGCACAAAGCACAAAGAAAGCATCTGGCCACAATCCCTTTGTGCACTTTAGCAGCCTGCAAATGAGATCTAGCATTTATACGTATTTATAAAGCAAAAATTATCAAAACTGCTTTCAAAGACAAGTTTTCTGTTGAAAGCTCCTGACAGCTCATCAGCAGCACTCAGACTATGCTCTATGTCTCACAGGCTGCCACTCACTGAAGCTATAATATCACCTATCTCAGGAAGTCAGGTTTTACGTTATAGGTACACAGATAAGACAAAAGAAGGTTTTCAAAAAAAGGTGAAATGGGAAAAATACTGGTGCTGCAGTTAATAGACTAATTCACTGCAGAGACTCCCATCTGCCTTGGCATGGTCTGGAGGAGGCAAACATTGTAATCTGAGCCATACATACTTTAGTAAACTGCTTTGCTCCCAGCTCTGGTTGGGAGCATTGTATTCTGTATGAAGCAACAAGAGTGAAGTCTTCAGGACCAGGACATTTTAACACCACATTTCCATGTATTTATGTGGAATAGTTTATTAAAATCAGTTCTGCTGTTGATATGCACGGAGGTTGTTGACCACTGTATGAACCATGGGGCTAGGCCAGAAATTACCTTTAAAGAAAACAATAAAACAATAAACCACCACCAACATGAAAAAAAGACCTTATATCCCACAGCTATTCATTTTTCAGGAGTAAGAGGCTAGACCTGCAATCACAGTGAGGGTCTGTCAGTCAGCAGCTGCCAGAGTTGCTCCAGCAACAGAGGGTATCTCTTACACTTCCATCCAGGCACAGGGCCTCCTACAGCATTGTCTTACATCTTTCATGGAAAGCTTGGAATGAAGTGGAATCATAAATGTTGTGCTTGGGCAGGGAGATCACAACCCAGAGAGATGTAGGTGCTGATTTTGGGCCCCAGTGCCCAGGCATGCAGAAGGTCTAGAAAGGAGGGTTTGGATATAGCTGTTCTTCCTGGGAGGATCATGCCGCTGTATCCATCATCTGCCAGCCAGCAAAGCTTCCTCAGGGAGTGTTCATTTTGGCTCTGAATGGGATTATCCAATTCCCACTGTCTCCCATATACAGTCTGTGTATTAGAACATCTGTCATGGAAGAAGATTTAGTTCTTCACTGTGAGTTTCTGCTTTGTGAGTTAGCTGGGTGCTAACACCAGTTTTCTTTTAATTCTGCAAAAAGACTTGCACCATAATAATACTAAAATTATTTGTATATAGAATATTACAGTAAGGTTCAGGCCAAGGTCCTTCTCAGACTCTTTCTTGTCTGTCTCTATTTAATAATCTGAGTGCATATATTTTATATTCAGTAATTACTAAGTGGCGGTTTAAGGCAAATTTTTCTTCATTCATGATGAATCATACTTTTTGATGCACAAGTCTCATTCAAAATGGGTTGAATCATTTTGGTTTTGCTATCTCAAATCTTTGTTTTCTAATAAAGTTATGTTTTTAATATGGTTTTCACCTTCTCAAGTCTAAAAGGGTGAAATCTTTCTGAAAGATTACTTTCTTCCCCAATATTTTTAATAATCAATTCAGTGATATGAGTAGTAGTGTATACAAAACAAGATAAACACACAGCCTGCCTGCACCCAAACCCAGGTGGAGGTGCAAGCTGTCTCCAGAGCATCCCCAGCCAAGACAGAGAGTAACAGCACCAGGGAAATGCAAAAGCACCTTGGCTATCTCAGGGCTCTTGCTGAGCAAGGTCCTGGCAACATCCGCTTTTATTGTCTGCTGAGTTGCTTGATTTGGGATAAGATAGGTATGCACAGGGTACGTGGTGTACAAATAACTGTTGCTTGCTTTTCTTCATGATATCTGTGGCTTTGGCTTCCTTTGCTAAGCCCAGCTTGCATCCAGCTCTGGGAGAGAAAAGCCACCGTGAGAACAGGGAGCGTCTGTGTCAAATCCACTGGCAAGACTAAATAAGACAATCCTGAAAACAAGAAAGAAATACTTATGTACCTGTGCTTAACAGGTGTATATATCTCTGTGAATAAAAATACAAAGTAAATTTTTAAAAAACCCAAAATACTTCTTCCTGAGAAAAGTATTGGAATTAATTCTGGAAACATGTTCTTAGAGAATAGTGGTCAAGCCCTCCTAGAGTTATCCCATGACATGGTACGGGAGTTTCAGCAGGACTAACAGGATATACAAGTGCATCTGTAAATACACAACTGTAAATTAATGACCTACGAGTTACCAGGTACATTGTGGACTGAAATAAGAGCTCAAGCAATGTTTGATTTTAAATGTTGGTTTTAAAGCAGATTTAAAATAAAATGGAGCACAATTCTGAAGAAGAGCTCAGCAAAACCATTTCAATACGTCAGAAAAACTAGGTTTTGCTCTTTCACTTCCCAGAAGTGTTTCTCTATAATTTCCAGGGGAAACTCGCATGTAATATAATCCTTTGGTAAAAAGGACAGACCTCACAGTGTAAAGGAAAACAAACTTTATTCCCTAGGTGAAGATTAAACAAAAATTCTTCTTTTAGAAAACATATCCAGTCTTCAGACATTAACAGAAAGAGGGAATAACAGCTACAATAAAAATAAACCAAGAAAAAAATTAAAGGCACAAACATGTCTTTCTTCTGGGGGGAAAAAAAAGTAAAATTCTGTTCAAATAATGAAGGGCACTTCAAGCCTTCTTTTTGCCCTCTTTTTCCTTTTTAAGGGCTTGAGTAAGTGGTATAAGTTCTAATTTCCCCCATTCACAATTTGGCAAAGAGCATCTCTTTTTTTTCCTCCTAGCACATAATTCACTCTTTCTGCTCCAAATCCAAAGTCCACACATACAAAATGAGCCTCTGTGAAGCAGCAGATTGCGACAAGCAGTTCACTTTTACCTATCAAGACCAATGATGTATGAAGCTCACATGTTAAAAAGCGTTAAAATGTGTCCAAAACCAAAACTGATCCTACCATATGTTTCGAGGCTTTCACCACACGGAACCACCAAGTAAGAACATATTTTCCTGCCTAAGGAGACAATTTTTCCACATCAGCTTAGTGCATCCGTTGTTTCAGCAGGAGCACATTCACTGTGCTCCTTAACCTTATTTTTTCCATGCAAATGTGTTCACTGCAATTTGTCAGCTACAGCATTGTTTTTGGAGCCTGAAACCTGAGTGCTTCCCAGGAAGCCCGTAATAGCAGTCATGCTCTAGGTCATGCTTATCATGTGTGAACCACCATTTCTTTGAGTCTTTAATACTGATTAACCAACCAAATAATAAATTAGATTTAGAGGGAAATCTTTGGGGAGGAAAGAACAGATTCAATTTAATTACAACAACATATCTTGATTATTCCTTGTATTAATACTAAGATTCTGCACTTAAACAAGTAATCTTTGTCCTAATAATTAAGGTCATTTGTCCCTATGGGTTATTTCCTGCCTGAAACAGAGTCTGGAGCTGTGTGAAGGTGGTGGGCTGAGCCAGAGGGAGTGGGGGCAGACAGACAGCTTCTCATCACAGCCATGCAGGAGTGCACCTCCTTCCCAACAGAAAAACCCTGCTGGGTGTGAATCATGCCACAATCACCTGCAGTGTCTTCCTTAATGCCATGAACACCTGTAAGGACTCTTGGGGGGGAAAGCCAGTGGGCATGCCAAGCTTCTGGGGTGTCAGGAGGAAAACCTGGAGAGTCCCAGAGCAAAGCAATGGAGCAGGACATGAGTGCAGCTCCTATTGCCTCCTACAGTTCCTCTGCCACCTGTGGACTTACAGATGAACCCCACAGAAATGCTGGAACAAGCCAAAATCTCAGTTGCACTGTCCACTGGCATACACGACTTTTTCTGGCCTCTCAGATTGGAACACCCAAATGCCACGTGCCTCACCTCCGTCTTTACTTAGGCAAGGATCTTGTGTGGGAGACGTGCATGTAAAACACACCAGAGCATTTGAGGCATTCCCATAAAGCCTACACTACTATTCCATAGAAAGTTGGGCGGATGTCCAGCTATCCTTGCTCCTTCACGCAGATGATGGACTCCATGGTCTCTCAAGGTCCTTTTTGGAGCTTCCCTTCTGTGCTGATGCTTATAATTACTGATACCTTTAATTACTGGACCTTGCCTGTATTTGCACTTTTCACTTGAATGACGCTTATGCATTTTGAAAGGAAAGGGCACCATAAAGGCAGTTGTGGTGGTGTTGTTGTTATTCCAGTTCTTATTATTAACTTAAGAAGTGCTGACAAATGGGTTGTAGTTCCTCAGAAATGTGAACAAAATTTTCTCTCTGGGACTTCGATGGCCCAAGCATATCTGCAAATGGAGGAGGGGAGTAAACCAGCCACAGCAAACAGCAGTAGAAAAATATGAAGTGAAAAATATTAACTGCAGCACCACCAAGTGTCAGCATTGAAAACATCACATATCAGGAAAATACCCAATTTCTACAGGAATTACAAGAGCAAATATTTTTAAAAACCAGCTTGTTGGCATCTAAATGAAAACAGTTTAATTTCATAAACTTTTGAAAATCTGTCAGTGTCTAAGAAGCCTGTAAGCCTTCTTCCAAGTGTCCAGATCCATTATGTTCTGTCAAGGTAATATTAGTATTTTCAGAAAATAAAATATATTTCCAATTAACAAGGGAATAATTTAAATAGAAATTTAGATTTAAAACTTCTCAACAGTTTAAATGGGTTCATGTTTGTTAACTACACGCGCACAAGTGCACCCCCGAGTACTCAGCTGCTGTCATGCACTTCAATGTGTGCAGGAGTCACTGCTGTCAGCACGGGTGAGGATGTGCTTCATGTTACAGGGACAGACATAGTACATGGCAACTGCCAACGGAGGCTACTTCAGAGAAAATATTTCTCTTTTCTAAGTGTGCTATGTTATGATATGTGCATCAGAGATACAGCTTGTAGATGTAACTCCTTTCTTGTATGAGAGAAGTTGATTGCACCTGCTTGTCGAGCGTCACATCCTCTGGCCACACGCTGATGTGTCAGGGTGTTCCCTCAGGGTTCTGGATCACAGGACATGGAGCATGGCCAGCAGCTCCAATGGAGAAGTACCTGCCTCTGCCTTGTCAACAATAATCAGGGACTGCATATCTACGACACCACTGCTTTTATTTTTCAGAGTATAGCAAGCAAAATATATGACTGATGGCTTTTTTTGTTTCCAAGCATTGTTAGATTCTCAGTCCCTTACTGCTAGCATTTATCTAAGGTGCCTTTAGAGACTACCCAGACAAACCAAAGAAGTATCCTTCTACTCCTGTGAGCTGGCTTTTCTGATCCAAAATTAAAATCTTCAGCAGGAACGGAGAGACACGGCACTTCTGGTTAAAACAAGGAAATCCTCAAAACGCATCTATTTCCATGGCACGTTTTTACAGTAAAGCACTGTCTATTTTTTTGTGATTTTACTTTCCTAGTTTGTCTTGCCTGGCTGCAGCTTCATGCTGCTGTTCATGCCTGTGCCAGTACTGCACACTCTCCTGCTGAGCATCTCTTGGCAGAGAAGGGAGAAGGGAGAGCATCATGTTACCACGGCTTCCCAGCCTGTGCCGGGCTGGGGACTGCTCTGGCTGCCACAGGAGCACATCCTTGTCCTTCTGATTAATTATGTCACCTTCTGAAACGGGTCATAGTCTCCCAAGTCTCTTGTGCAAGTCCGAAAACATCGTAGCTCATGGCTATGGGAAGGAGAGCACTGAGGGCAAAGTCCCACCTCAAAATGCTGCGGCCAAGCAAGATGAGCTGGAAACCTGTACTCAGCACTTTTCTTGGGATGTCCACCACATGGATGTCCACAGGAGCCTGGAAATCTCCATCAGCTGCTGATCTTTGTGTGAGTGTGTGTGCTTTCCAGTTGTGGACTCCCCTTCCTGTTTTTCAGACACAGGTTCAGGCACGGATGTATCAGCAGCTTCCTGGCTGCGTGAGGCAGGGGGAAGAGTTGTCTCTCCTTTCACTTCTCATCTTCCTTATCATGATCATCCTGATCATGGTTTGCTTCAAATGCAACCATGTACACATTCCCTCCTCCAATAAGTGCCATTTTTCATGGTGATTTGCACAAATACAAACACCTGTAATCACATCACTTGTCCTGCTGAGAGCCCTCGGTGAGAAACCCCAGCGTGCAGCCCCACCACGGGACGCGATGTCACAGCGAGCCGTCCAACGGCTAGTGGCCACTGTGAGGTTCATGGAGACCAAGCACCACCTGCTGCCCAAAAAATTAAGCTCTTTAAACTCATAATTACAGATTCCAAGCTAACTGCAACAGGCGTCATCTAGTAACCTGCTGAAAGCTTGAAGTAACCTGCAAATCTTAACTTGCTTCTGCAAAATTTCAAACCTTAGCACTAGCCCTTACCAAACCCCGGGAATTCATGGCGACTTCGAAGTATAAGTACATCACATCTATCTACTAGCCCTGTGTGGACTCTGAAATGCATAGTACTGCTCTTCACTCTGTAAAAAAACTTGAGTCCTTAAACAGATAAGATAAACTGTTGTTAAAGTGACTCCAAAATTAAAAATATCACATTAGCTTCTCCTCACTTCAGCTTGGTATTTATTTGCATGGCTACCCAAAGCTTGACCCTAACTTTCAGGTGAGCTGTTCAAAACTTCAGGCGAAACCTTCATTTTGTACCAGCTCTTCCTCCTCTCTGAAGGGACCTTGCAAGAATACATAAACCTGATCCTGCAGTCCTAGTTGCCTCATACTCCCCTACAGCCTTCACAAAAGCACGGCAACACTATTCCTACCTGAAAGCTAAGAAAAAGGCACCAGATTCACGAGGCCATTCGCCAAATGATCTCATGAAACTTTGCCAAACATTGCAGGAGAGATCCGTCAATAAAGCCCATTGTCCCAACTCCTTGTGCTACACTTACTCTTGGACTTCTAGAAAGCTCAAGATCGTCTACAATTCCTGCAAAATAGGAATACAACATTCACATTCAGCCTTGAACTTGCCTCAGAGTATTTTACAGACTGGAGACAGAAGTGTGCTTATCAGTATTTCACACCCCCTTAATTCTATCTGTAACTGTAAGCTCATAAGAGGCAACACAAGACTTAGGTGAAAACTAAGAATAAACGTATTCGATTCTTTTCCTATGTGACTGTTCGGAAGGACATCTCAGGTCACCACAGGAAACTGCTGCTGAGATCTGATTTTGCAAAACTTGTCCTGAACTGCCCTGCTGCTCAGGTAGTTTGAGCGAGACCACTACACGGTTCCAGACCTCCTTTCCCCTTACCTCAGGCAGCCTTACCTTACATATAACTGGTAAGATGTCTCTAAAATACATTTTCCAAACCCTAAACTGAGTGTTAACTGTCAGCCTACAGGTGCCTAAACACCCATAGCTGCTCCGAGTTTGACAAGACATTCACACGGGGCTTTGCAAATCCAGCAGAAATCCTGCTGTTGCAACACTTGTTTTCCCAGATCCTAAACTGAATCTTAACCTCAACCCTGCCTTTTGTTTTATGAAACCTCAAATTTTACGAATAAAGTGGTTCTCAGGGCCAGTTTCCTGCTTAACTCCGAAAATGTTGCTGAATGAGGGAGGGCAAAGAAGCCCCTGCCCCAAATCTGACTTTCCCAATTCTCTCCGTGCTCAAATTTCCAGGTTTCAGACCGTCCCAAACCCAGTTATTCGGATTTTCTGTAACGTTCTCCAGCCGCGAGGCAGTGAGCTGGCTGTCGGGGAAGGGCTGAGAGACCCGAAGGCGGAGAGGGGCGGCCGGAGGAGCCTCCCCCGCGGCAGTGGGTACCCCCTGCCCGGGAGGGGGAGCTGCGCGCCCGCTGCTGCCCCGGCTCCTCTCCCGTCCCTGTCCCGGCTCCTCGCCCGTCCCTGTCCCGGTTCCTCTCCCGTCCCTGCCCGGCCTCCTCTCCCGTTCCTGTCCCGGTTCCTCTCCCGTCCCTGCTCAGGCTCCTCGCCCGTCCCTGTCCTGGCTCCTCTCCCGTCCCTGTCCCGGCTCCTCGCCCGTCCCTGTCCTGGCTCCTCTCCTGTTCCTGTTCCGGCCCCCCTCCCCTCCCCGCCCCCGCCCCTCTCNCCTCTCCCGTCCCTGCCCGGCCTCCTCTCCCGTTCCTGTCCCGGTTCCTCGCCCGTCCCTGTCCCGGCTCCTCTCCCGTCCCTGCCCGGCTCCGCGCCCGTCCCTGCCCGGCTCCGCGCCCGCCAGCCCCGCGTCGCTCCTGGGGGGCGGCAGCACGAGCCAGGAGCCCCAGTTTAAACACACCGCAATTATCGAAATCCTAATCTGACCGCTTTATGTCGGTTTATGACTTTACTGTAAGTAGCTGCAGTGCACGAAGCGCTGCGGGCCGAGAGCTATAGATCAGCAGCCTGTCCCTGTCCTCGCCTCTTCAGCCGGTGGCACGGCTGAGTCCGACTAGAAGTAAAGCAGCAGGTGAATAATACCGAAAACACCCTTTTCAGTTCAGAATTACCCGAAAAATAAGGGGAAATACAGCGAGGGAAACGGAAACCTATGCAATTTGCACACAATGATAGCAAAGAAACAAACTGTGGTATTCAAATGTGAGGAAAACGGCCCAAATTCATCCAAAAATATGACACTGATCATTTTCAAGATGCACACTATATGAAATACAAGATGCTGAAGTGGTTTACTAAGCTAAACATTCAGGTGCAACAGCATAACTAAATACTAAAACCACATGCAAAAATAATATTTAAAAAATCACTCGAAAATGAAAGCTAAATTTGAAATGTGTTTAAGTATTTCATTGAAGCATACGTAAATTACCATCTTTTAAATAAAGCCAAGAAGAAAACTAGAAGATCTCTTCCTGGAGCACAGAGAAAATCCCAAGCAATAATAGGTAGCACATAAAAAATGAGTAACAGATGGACCAACTGGAGGATTGTGCTTAATGTAATTAACATTAGCACTTACTGGTGACGGTTAATGGTCCTATACCATCACACCTCCCAAAACAAAGCCTGATCAGGGACGCATCAAAAGACATGAAGTGAACCCTGAGGCATAAGTGCCATTTAGATCATGTTGAAGACATTTTCATCAATCTTCATGAGGACTAACAGCTATTGGAGAGAAAGAGATGTGAGCAAGTTTCCGTCTTGTAATCTCTAAATTTTCTTAAATAACTAGCCTTTTCCCCGAAAATATTATATATGGCTGATTTCTTCTCATGTCTCTGCTACTGACTCTGAAAGATTTACATCCCTTCAGCTGTCATTCAATAGTAGGAACCTATCTGAAAGCACCGTTTTGCATTTTAAGACAGGAATATGAATTTACTGAAATTCTCCAAGAAGCCAGAGAAATATTTAGCATATACCAGATAAGTCTTTAAAAGGTGGAAATGTTCATGCCACTAGAGAATCCTTTACATTTTTTACTAAAATTTTAAAATATGTGTTTCCACATGAAGTTGCTGAAGTGCTGGAGTTTTTTTTCAGTCAGAATTATAGTTCTATTCAAAACAACCTGATTGTTCATTCAGAAAACAGAAGTTCTAAATAATAATTATATGAACAAACCCCTTTTTGCTTATAAGGTCTTGTATTTGAAAGCTCATCGGTGCTGTAGTTTGATAAGAGGACTTACTTTAGAAAACAACAATGTGCTTCACTAGGCAAGCTCAGATGGCATTCACTAGGTACTATGGCTGGTTGACTTTTAGCCTCTTCTTCATCGTGCTTGAGAACAAAAGGAAAAAACCAAAGTCTTAAAAACCAGAGTATTTTCTCTTCCTAAGAGGAAATACTGTCGAGGAGAGATACCTTTTGAATTATTTTGTATTCACAAACACAGAGCCGGTTTGTGAATCTGAGTTTTCTTCCTTCTCGTGTCTGTCTGTAGGACAGGTTCTTCAGTGCCATCTTCTGGTGGGCACGATCGGCAGGAAGACCGACTATGGCCCTGAACCTTATGTAGGGTTGAGAAGATGAAACGTCAATATAGATATTTATTTCTGCCAACTTATTAAGCAGAATGACACAATCTAGCTGCAGATAATTTTTTTTTCTGCATATGACTTGTATCATTTGTACCATGCCTCGTAATCCTTCAATATATACACATATACGTATATATGAATTTACTTATATGCAAATAAATGGAGCACATAGAGCATTACTACTTCATGCCTAGAATATGTGAGAAAGATTTTTTCCAAATAGATGCAAATGTGAAGACAGATTTTTTTGAGGGGAGTTAGCTTTCTTGTTTTCATCATCTAATAAATATTTGCTCTACAGAGTATGCAATAAAAGGACATCCCCATCTTCTCTGCCAGAAAAAACAGACATAAAAAAACATTTTGCAAAGGGTCACTGTCATTATCATCACTTTATTGCTGACTTTACAGCAACCACTCTGTGCCATCTTGAATTATACATGTGCTGAGCTGGACTGAGGACAGAGGTGGAGAAAGAAATTTGTGCTCAGATGTAACTGCAATTTCAGACCAGAACGGAGCACCCACAGACAGAATCCTGCTCCTGTGTGACCACGGCGTGGTCCTGGATGACAAAGAGAGGAGCCTGTTGAGGATACACCAGTAACTGCTGTGAGCTTCCATGGCCCCTGCAGATCATGGAGCACAGCAGTACCTCTCTGCACATTTTAACTGTGCAAAGCAACTGGCAGCTGGTATAAGTTGGAGACATTCTTCATCTTCTCTAATTTATTTTGGAGGTTGATTGGGAATGCAGGAGGCAAATGAGCACAAAAATGGCTTTAAGTTACCTTGTTTCCTGTCCTCCCCCACTCCTCCCACTCATCTGCACAGCACTGCCCCCATCGCCATCCATCTCTCCACCACGGCAGTAATACACACAAATGAACTTGCCTGCAGGTGCTCCATTTCTTCTCTGTTGCCTGTAGGAAGTAAAATATCTGATCAATTTTTTTTTTTGCTTCCTTTAATATTCTAATGTCTGTATGTCACTAAAGGCTTGTTTTCAGTCTCTTGTAAATTACCTCACCATAATGGTCAAGAATATTATCTCTAATTTGCATCTTAATGCAAAGAAATGAAGACATGTTCTGTTGCACTTAACTGGAAGCAAAACTAAACAAAGCCTTGCTTAAGCTGCCTTTAGCATAAGGTTTACTTAACAATCGCAAGCATTTAAAGAAAAGAGGTTTTCTTGTATTCGTAAAAAGGATTCACAGAAAATACTACATCTTTTTATCAAATAAATGTTTGCATTAAGGTTGCTAGAAGCAAGCTTCTGACGGTTGATGCATGAAGTCCTGTGCCACTCGCGATGGACACTGAATGCCTCCTTCTCTGAGTCTGATATGGACTCCTGTGTGTTTCTTCCCAAATATTCCTGTCTTAAAGAACATCAGTATTTGGCTGGATATTTTCTTGCTGGTTATTTTTCTTGCTAGTTGCTGACTGAAACGGTTTTATCGGCCAGATAAACGAAAGCTGCCACCCCTTAAAACTGAAAATGTAGATCTAAGCAGGATTGTGTGTCTGTTCTTCAGACTGAACGAGCACGGGTGACACATCGGGGGTAACTTGGAGTCAGAAGGAAACATGTTGCAGATGGACATTGCAGTGGGTAAGATGACATGGGCTTAAGCCATCCAGGGAGACTTCAGCTTCACTGAAGACATCTCAGGGATCATTTTTTCAGGGATCCAATCTAGGATAGGCAGGACTTCCCTTCTGCTGTTCCTACAAAGCCAAAAATGAGGAAAAGGGCAAAATACTGTAAACATAAAAACACAGTGATCCTGTACTGGACCAGATCAAAGGTTCATCTAGCCTGCTAATGATGTTTTCAGCAGGTGCATCCCAGATGGTTTAACAAGGAGCAGAAAATGGTGCAGTGACACCAGGCATGATGGCTCTATGCAGAACCACATTGTAGCAGAAAAAGTGAGGGTCTCAATCTATTCCTTTCCTCCCTCTCTCCCTGTCTTTATGCTGCTCCTGGCTGTGTGCTTCTGCCTCAGAACCTGCATGTGTGAAGGTGTTTGTCAGGTCTTCTATGAGCCAATGCAGCCAGTTCAGTGACAAAGGAGTCTTCTAAACTGAGTCTCACAGACACCAGATCTGTTTGAGAGGATGGAGCAGATTACACCAACAAGAGCAAAGGGCAAAGCAGGCAGAGGGAGTGAGCCCTCCCACCCTGACCATCAGCAAGCTGCTGCATTTCTCCAACTGCACGTGGTGGCATAATGTCGTGCTTCCAGCTCCACAGACTTGTGAGCTAGAAGATGTGCAGTAATCGCACGGCTTTAACTGAGCCCTCAAGTGCTGTATGCACCTACATTGTCACACTCAGGCTCATTTCTCAGTCCTTAATCCAAGGGTGGGATTACGACAGTGCTGCCAACCGTTGGCCAGACTGACTCCTCACCGCTGCTGCTTACTGTTCACAGCTCCCACACGTGTTTGTTCACAGCAGCTACTGAATGAGCTGCCCCAAACTTTCAACAGAAAATTTGAAATCAAGGTGATCCAAGAAACTTATAACTACTTGTGGATCTATAGTAGAAGAAATGGACTATAAATTACACTTGAGATTGAGTATATGCCTGACACCAACTGAAATTGCCAATCCTTTTCAACAATAAATCATTTTAGAAGTACAAACCTATCAGAGGTAGGGATTCTTGCTAATGTGAACCTTGACCCCCTAGTTTAAAAGAAAACAAACAAAAACAAACAACCTGCAGAACAGTTGCTTTTCAATCCTGGACAACTGTAATCCTTAAATTAATTTTGGAAAGAATACGTAGTCATTCTCTTCATTGATAGTTTTACAGAGCGTCAGCCTACCTAGAGATGACATGGATACAGAAGAACTACAGTTTATAGTTTGAAATACATCTTTAAAAAATACATCTTAATGTTACAATCTATGTTTCTTCTTCCACCAGAGCCTTTTAAAAGTCAGTTTTAAAAATGCTAGATCTCATTCTCCATTGTCTTGTCATTGGTTTTGAGGTTTTTTGTGTTGCCAAAAAGACTCTGTAAATACCACAGCAGGAACTCTGAGGCTAAATATACAGAAATATAAAAACCACAGATTTCTTCTCCACTGCTTCGTATGTGAAATTGTCAAATATAGATCTGCAAGCCACCTGAAGAGTGACCAGGTGAGAATTCTCCTCTCCTGTTGGAAGGATAGGTTTAACACCCGTTTTCAACAGTGACCACACTCTGCAAAGCAATGGAGAGCAGGGTTATTTATGTGCCCTTGTTCAAGTGAACATAAACAACTGGATGCTCTAGCAAACTGACAATAGACTACCAACAAAGGGCCAGATGCTCTTATCCACTTGCAAGGGTGAAGAGGGACAAAATGAGTAAATATTTATATTATCATAGCAGCATGTAACTGGAGCTCAGTTGTAGAGAAAACAGTGATTTACAAGCTTGTTCCTCCTCTCTTGGGAATCCACATAAACCAAGCAAAGGTTCAGCATGGAGAAAAACACTCTGACAGAAGGACTAAGCCAGATGAGAGAGCTAAGGTTTTCAGGTTTTTTTCTCTGGGCTCACATGATGACTAGCAAAAAGAAATGTTTTCCTGGGCAAGAGTCATCACAAATTAATAGAAAAGGTCTACCTGGTACATGAGAAAAGTGTGAGTGCATTGTGGCACACAACTTCAGTCCCAGCACCCCAAAAATACTCTCACCTAGAGCTTTGGACTAAAGCTCAGCATTAAGGATGCCTCTCTGCAAGATTACTCCAGCCAGAACATCCTTAGCTGTTGCATCACTGGCTGCTCATGCCATAACTCCGCTACAGCCAGCCTTTCTCCAAAGAGCACCTGAGAGGCTACAATGGAGGTGGTGGAGTCACCATCCCTGGATGTGTTTAAAAAAAGATTACATGTGGTACTCAGTGCCATGGTTTAGTTGAGGTGGTGTTGGGGCATGGGTTGGACTCGGTGATCTTGAAGGTCTCTTCCAACCCAGTGATTCTGTGATTCTGTGATTCAGAGTGTAGATTATTCCTCATCTACTGCTTTTTTCAAGCTTATCCACACTTTTCCCACAATTACTTAGAGTCACAGCCATCAGTTCTCCTACACTAAGCACTTCAGCAAGGCTTGCATCTTCCCTACTGAAGGATCACAGAAAGTTAATTTTGCATGAGAACTTACAATAAAATATTTTGGGGTTTAGACGTATTTTTGATCCTAATGGACACGCCTTTGAAAGTGCTTGGAACACGACTGCAGTCTATTTATGTCTATTTACGTTGTGCTTGGTCTCAGCCCTAGGGCCTTGATATGTCCATACCTCCTCTAGGAGAACTTTAAGATTGCCCCCAGCCGATGGAGGGCAATAAAATTACACTCTGCAGAAGTGATATAAGAACAAAAATGCTTTTTTGGATGACAAGATACCATCTTTTATGTGAATCTTTGTAGTGAAAGAGGGCAAAGTGTGCCATCTAATGCTTATCCTGTCCTTTGAGGATTAGACACCTCCTCGAGACACCTCTTCAAGACACAGAGAAGGAGCACATCATGTCAGTGTAGTTTGGGGATAACCACACTCATAGCTGGGATAGTTAATGTCCCAGGAGCATCTCTGAAAAGCAGTCACATGTGATGACACACATTCTTAGGCATTTGACACAATGTTGTGAACTAACAGTGGTAATCCAGGGGGTAAAAAGAGAGTGGTGACAGGAATGGCAGAGGAAGGGAATAACTTGGAATGTGGTGATGTGTATAACTAAGAATATCCTCATATACACTTAAAATGCTTAGCAAGAGTTTCAGTTGACTAGTTCTCTTCTACAGCTGTTGAGGTTTCGCTGTGCTGCGATGGGAAATGATTCTCCATCATGCCCAGCTCGCTGCTGAGCACTTAAAGCACAGACCCAGGTGTGAACTCACTCCAAGAGGTAAAAACAAAGCCGCATTACGTAATAAGATTTAATGATTATTTGAATCTCTTTTTCCATCCCTGTGGATCATTGATTTAACCTTTCTTGTCTTGTTCTCAGGATATTGCTTAAACAAGTAACCGTGTTCTGAGATTAATCAGAGCCATTTTTTTGTATAACCCTTTAAGAGCATTTTGGCTTTAACTTTCTTCAATAAAGGAACACTAACAGAAGCAATGGCTCTGCTAGGAAGTGCAAAATGTTGGCAAAATGTTCAGATTGGATGGCCAGACGGAACAAATGCATAAACTGTTCTGTGCACAGCCTGGGGTTCAACTGCTATTTTCTCTCTAAAGGAAAAAAAAAAGCAGACCTTTTAAAGCTGCCACTAAGGAGATTTCTATTTAGAGAATATGCAATAACTCATATTAAGACAAGATTTTAATCTCAGCAAAGCTTTGGATAATCTGCTGGCACCTGTGTTTGATGCTCTTCCACCCCATTGCACTGCTCAGGCTGAGGCCAAAGGCCAGATCTTGCAAGTGTTTGTGGCAAGAGTCCTGCTTATGTGAGGGAGAGTTTTAGCAGAAAAGAGACAAAGACTGGTCAGGATCTGCCCTTGAAAGTGTCACCTGTTAAGAAATGACACCAGTGTCATCATCTTTTATATTCCTTTGGAGCCTCATATTCTTTTTAACAAGAACTGCACTAGTTGACATCATTTGTTGTGGTAGATATCATACCAATGCCTTGTACTGCCTTGCTTGAGGACACAGGGTGAAGTATAGACCACTCAGTCTGAGGGAACCAGGAGAAAGGTAATATCTAGGATGATTTTAGAAAGAATTGGGAAAGGGTTTTCACATGTAGATCTCAGCTGCTGGAGGGGGTGCATCAGCCTGTGTGTGATCTAGAGAGATTTTTGTAGAGGTTTCATGATACAAGCAAGTGGGGATGGGTTTGGTACTGTGTAGATACCATTAGAGATGCTGTGGAGTCTTGTTGCTGCTGGGGCCTCTGTATCCAACTGATATATGAACTCCAGTTAACAAGTGTCATGTTTGTAGGAGTTCAGCCTCTGCAGCTCAAGGAAAGAGAAAGAAATGTGAAAAATAAAAATGAGCTTGAGTTTGATAATTTGGGCACACAGTGCATGGTGCTGTAAAAGGAGATAAAGTGGCTGGGCACAGGAAAGAAAAGAAAAAAAATCTACATTGATGTATCTTACATAGATACATGTATCTTTCATCCCCTTAAAAATGAGCATTATTCATTTGAAAGGGTTAAAAATAACATCACATTTCTCTCCTTCTTTGATTCTGTGATTCATGTGTCCCATTTTAAAGTCTACACCCTGTGAAGAGGAGTGCATTATCAAGGAAAGAGGCTTGCCAGGGACAGAAGGTAATTTCCCGTAGCAGGTGCGTACAGCAGGTGGTACACAGTGTACCTGCGACGAAAAGGTAGATTTAGGCTAAGATTTTATTTAATATGGAAAACTTATTGCATCCTGAGCCACTACTGGGGATGTGCCAAAAATCGTGTCTGCAGCATGATTTATTACGTGAAAATACCACCGAACTAATCAGTGGAGTTACTAATTAATACAAATCTGCATTTTTGCATAAGCAATTAGTGCAAAGAGAGCGCAATGAAAGAGGAAGTTTGACTCATTTAATCTCAGTGTCTAGTCAAGCGGAAAGACCCACTAGGGCAAGGCACTAGGATCTACATTCGGATTTTTTTTCCTTTTGATTAGTTAAAGGAACTAAAAGGTCAAATTATCAATATTTAATTCAAATGGAAATGCATTTGTTCAAGAGGAAAGAAAACACTTTATTTAAACAAGGTGGGACTCTGGGGGTAAATGCCTGGATCAAAAATAATTAGATTTTGCAGTTACAACAGCATCTAAATCCCTTCTGATAAGAATCCTTTTTCCTAATAACAGAGGTGGTTTGACACCGATAGCAAAGACTGCTGACGCTATTTAAACTGTAGCTCGGGCAGTAGCCGGCCTACCAATACAATTTAGACATTTGCTTTAATGGTACGTACTTCTCTGATTTGTTTTTTTTTTTAATCAATGTGAATTATATTTTAAGTCTATTGTGATTTCATAATTGTATGCACTTGACTAAAAGAGTAATTTAAAATGCTGATAATTAAACCTTGTTGGTGATGTATTTTCCATTAACTAAATAGAAGTTTACATTTATAGAATTAAAATAACAACAACATTTATCTAGCGGGGAAAGGCTCAATAAAATTAATACACTGAGTTTTAAGGGGGAAAAGAGCAGAACAGGCACCTTAACCAGCCGTACTAATTTTCGAGCCCAGATATAAATGTATCCTAGAGAGACGCTACGAAGTGCGATGCAGTCTCGCCCCGCACCGAACCGGTATCGGAGCGGCACTTCAAAGCGTTGTTCTCCCGCGGTGATTCCCGAGCCACGGCAGCCGGAGCAGGCTGGTCACAGCTCGGAGTGATCCGGGCGATGGGGCTGCTCTCTCCTCACGTTCCCTCCTCTCGCCGCAGCTTTTGGAAACGGGCGAGAGGGGGAAACCCGCGGGCAGACCCAAGCCGGCCCTTCCCAAGCCCGCCGTGGCTCCGGCCCCACGGTGCGATGAGGTGGGGTGGGACGGAGGGACAGGGACAGCGGGGAGAGATGTTTTCCTTTCTCTTTTTTTATTCAGGATAACCTTCGGGGTTTGTGTGGGTGCCTCTCTGGAGAGGGAGGGAACGGGAAACCTGACAGCGAAAGGAGAGAGCCCTAACAGCCCGGGCTACCCGGGCAGTAAATCACTCGCTCAATTATAAGCGCGGCTTCCCCTCTCCAATAGCTCCAAGCTATTTGGGGAGGCATCTTTTCCCCGCACTCTCGCAGGTGCAATATGAATCAATTATCTTAATTAAGATAATGCCGCAAACCCAAGAGATTTCATCGGGAGCGGATTTCGCGCTCCGGACAACTGTAAGGCGTTTCCACAGCGCTGCTTCCCCCGCAACGAATCCCCCTCCCTCCCGGCTGGGACAGGGCTCAGCCCCAGCGGCGACCCGCGGAGGGGCCGCGTTCGCCGCCGCCGCAGCGGGCCCCAGGCGGCCCCGGNAGGAAAAAGAGAAAGAAAAGGAAAAGAAAAAAGAAGAAAAGAAAAAGAAAGAGAAAATGAAAGACAAAAGGAAAAATTAAAAAAATAATTAAAAATAATAAAAGGGGAAAAAAAATCAAAGGATTCGGGAGGAAAAATAAACAGAAGCCGAATTAGAAGCCAGATGGAGAAGGAGGAGTCTGTAGGTCAGGGAGAAAAAAAAGAAACGCTTGGAGCGATAAAATCAAGCGGCTGGGGGAAGAGGAGAAACAGGGAAGGTGGGAAACTGGAGCCATTGAGTCAGAGGACGGCCCGAGTAGGGAAGACAGAGCTGACTGCCTGGGAGATCATGAGGAGAAGTAGTGCCGAAGCAGCGGAAAGAGAGGGAAGGATGAAGGTGGAGCGGCAGAGAGCCCCGGCGCCCCCGGAGCGCAGCTCTCGTCCCCGGTCCCGACGGGCGGCACGGAGCAGTGCCTAGTGCCTGTCGGCCCGGCTCCTCCACGGCCACGCGTGTACTCTAGCCAAGAGCCGAGTGGGACGGAACGAGCCGGGCTCGGAGGGTTTAAACCCCTCTGCCTCTTTATTTGTCTCCCTACTTATCTGCCAATCGACAACGTGTTGATTTTATTTTGCTCCCAGAAAAGATGACTCTGTTGATAACACTCAGAAGCACACGAGCACCCCAAAGTTCTCATCGCTCCCCGAGATCCAGTTTTCTGCCAGTGCTCTCCTTCCAGTATTTTTGCCTGGTGTTTCTCAGCGCCCCACACTCTCGTGTGTATTCCCAGACAGCCCCATTCTAAGAGACATTTTCCAGCAGCCGAGACAGAGCTGGACCGGATCCATCTCTCTCCTGCGCCCTTCAAACCTCTTAGAACCTCACTGCTTCCAAAACGCGTCCGCGCCACCAGCGCGGCAGCCCCAGCAGCTCCCGTTAATGGGGTCGTGCTCTCTCGGGGGCTGCCGGTCCGGCGGGAGGTCCGGCCCAGCCGCCTAGGGTACGGGCATGCTCCCGGATCGGGGCCCAGGGGCGCCTCTATGGCCAGAGAAGGCTCGCCACGGGCAGGGGCTATCCTTCGGTGGGTCGGCGCCTGCGCTTCCCTCCCCTCTGTGCCCCAGGGAAAGGCCGCAGCCCCCGGTGACCCAAGGGTGCCCCGCTCCAGCCCCACTCGGCCGACCTGGCGGCACACACGGCACTGCTGGCCCTCACTTCCCACAGAGAACTGGCCAGCTTTGAAATAACAAAATGCAGCCAGTTGCCCTCTGTATTTGATTACCGAGAAGGCGAACATCCCCGGAGTTCCCTCCTGCTGCTCTGCCGGCCCCGGGCTATGTAGGTCACCAACAGGAGAGAAACATTTTAAAAATAACCCGACCTGGAAAAGTATCTTCCAAATCCATCTCCTCAGGGCGGAATGATTTGTTTCGCATTTGAAGCCTCAAGAGGCGAAAATAATTTTATTTTTTATTGAATAAATATCCGGATAACACGTGCCGGTAGCACAGCTATCATGCGAGAGGGCTATCTCCCTCCTTAAAACACATCCCTAAGGTTTGGCGGCGTTTGCAAACTCCGCCGAGGCGTTTAAAGACTCTAAAGCCACCACTCGGCGTCTTTCTTCCAAACTTCCCGTTAACCGGCAGTATTCCCACCGAAAACCCGGGAAAAGCGAACCGGCGTTTACTCCAGGCGTTAGGACAGACCGGAGTGGGGAATGTCACAACAGCCCCGGGACGTCCGTTTTCCCCAGCTCTGGAGAAAACCGGGGAAAAGGGAGGGGATCTGTGGCGGCGAGAGAGCGACGAGGACCGGGACAGGGAGTGTCCGGCGGTCAGAGGCGCCCGTTAGGAGATGCTAAAGGGGGGTCGGCGGGGACCCTCTTCGGCCGCACCCCAGAACAATGGGAACAATGCGGCTCCGCGGGCCGGCGGCTCCGCGGTGGCGGTGGCGGTGCGGTGCGGTGC
>VZTD01005804.1:1343918-1356108 GCA_013397725.1 Rhagologus leucostigma | reverse complement strand
ACACACACGCGCGGCGCCCTCGCACGGAGAGCTGCGCCGGGGTTATGAGACCGTCACCGCGCAGGAGAGGCTGAGCAACGGAGGTAACGGGAAACCGTGTTTTCCCCCCGCGGGAAAAGGGTTCGCGGCGGCTGCCGGGGTGGGAGAGGACCCTGCGAGGTCGGGGCGGACGGGATCTGCCTCTGCCGAAACGGCTTCGGGTTTTATTGTCGCTTGCGGTCGTTCCCGCTGGTGTGTGCGGGCACACCTGTATCCATCCATACACGCACGCATATGTGTATACATATAGATATGTAAATGTGCATATGCCTCCTTACACACATATAAATATGTGTATGTGCGTCCATTTATACAGACGCATATTACATGTGTTAATGTTCTTCCATCGATGCGCCTCCGAACTTTCAGCTCCCTTTCCTTCGCGGAGCGCGATCGCCACGGTCCCAACGTCTCGGCGGGCGGGCGGCATTGTTTCCTCCCGGTGTGCCCGACGCTACCGGGGAGCGGTTACAACCCCATACGAAAGGTCCCCGCGGGAAGCGGGGGAACCGATGCCCGTTTGCAACAGAGGGGACGACGGAGACGGGAAGCTGGGGCCAATCCGGCACCTGTTACCACGGGCAGGGGCCGCGCAGCCCCGCCGCGGGCACCCAGCGACAGTCCTGTGGACGAAGGCGGGACCGGAGGAGCAGGTGCTCGGCTCCCGCTGGGGCGGCACAAGCCCCACGTAAGGAGGCGGCAAGGGGGAGCCGCGGAGAGCGGCGGGGACAGGCGTCACAGGCGCCATCCGTCCTGCAGGTGCCCTGTGTGTCCGCCTTCCCCCTTCTCCTATTCGGTAAAAGTGTTTGAGGATTTTTTTCGAAGCAAAACAAAACAAAACAACCCACTCTTGGTCCACTTGCGTCGTGCCGCCTGGGCTGCCTCCCGCACGCGTAATCTTCTTATATTCCCCGCTAATATCGGCGAGTTACATAATGGCATTGGAACATATGTCAACTTAATTACAAGGCAGAAACGCCTTGACAATTAAAAGTTTGCCCTGGCACGGTGGGGAATCCAGGGCTTCCCTCGGGAGGGGGCGGCGGGACCGGGGAGCGAAGCGCGAGCGACTTCTCCCCGCGGGTGGCCGCGCGGGGCCACGGCCGCTGCTCCGGGTGCTGACACGTCTCTTTTCTGTCTCCTCCGCGATGCAGAGGCTCACCATGACCAAGTCGTACAGCGAGAGCGGGCTGATGGGCGAGCCCCAGCCGCAGGGCCCCCCGAGCTGGACGGACGAGTGCCTCAGCTCCCAAGACGAGGAGCACGAGGTGGACAAGAAGGAGGAGGACCTGGAGGGTCTGCACGCCGAGGCCGAGGAGGACTCGCTGCGGAACGGCGAGGAGGAGGACGAGGAGGACGACTTGGACGAAGAGGAGGAGGAAGAGGAGGAGGAGGAAGACGACGACCAGAAGCCCAAGAGGCGGGGCCCCAAGAAGAAGAAGATGACCAAGGCGCGCATGGAGCGGTTCAAGCTGCGGCGCATGAAGGCCAATGCCCGGGAGCGCAACCGCATGCACGGGCTGAACGCGGCCCTGGACAACCTGCGCAAGGTGGTGCCCTGCTACTCCAAGACGCAGAAGCTCTCCAAGATCGAGACCCTGCGCCTGGCCAAGAACTACATCTGGGCGCTGTCCGAGATCCTGCGCTCAGGCAAGAGCCCGGACCTGGTGTCCTTCGTGCAGACCCTCTGCAAGGGCCTGTCGCAGCCTACCACCAACCTGGTGGCCGGCTGCCTGCAGCTCAACCCGCGGACTTTCCTCCCCGAGCAGAGCCAGGAGGTGCCGCCGCACGTGGCGGCGGCGGCGGCGGGCACGCCCTTCCCGGCGCATCCCTACCCTTACCAGTCGCCGGGCTTGCCCAGCCCGCCCTACGGCACCATGGACAGCTCCCACCTCTTCCACCTCAAGCCGCCGCACGCCTACGGCGCCGCGCTGGAGCCCTTCTTCGAGAGCGGGCTTGCGGAGGGCGCCAGCCCCGCCTTCGACGGGCCGCTCAGCCCGCCCCTCAGCGTGAACGGCAACTTCTCCTTCAAGCACGAGCCGGCCGCCGACTTCGACAAGAGCTACGCCTTCTCCATGCACTACCCCGCCGCCGCCGCCGCGCTGGCCGCCGCGCCCGCCCACGCCGCCATCTTCCCGCCCGCCGCCTCCCGCTGCGAGATCCCGGTGGACGGGCTGGCGCCCTACGAGGGCCACCCGCACCACGAGCGCGTCCTCAGCGCCCAGCTCAACGCCATCTTCCACGACTGAGCCTCCCCGCGCCGCAGGGAGGGCCGGGGGAGCCGCGCCCCGCCGCCCGCCACCGCCTTGTTTACAGGGGGCAGCCCGGCGGGTCCCGCCGCCGCCTCGGGGCCGCCGCGTCCCCCCCGCTCACCCGCTGTCTTTGCTTCCGCTCCTCGGAGCGACGCTGTAAATTGGGGTAGGGGCATTGGGATCGCGTCAATTACCTGATCGGGATAACAAAATCACAAGCAATAATTAGGATCTATGCAATTTTTAAACTAGCGATGGGCCAATTACAAAATATATATGAAATCTATATTTTTCAACCAACGTTTTACTACTTCTTACCTTTCCCATGCTGAATTATTTTGTTGTGATTTTGTACAGAATTTTTAATGACTTTTTATAACGTGAATTTCCTATTTTAAACCATGCAGCTTCATCAATTTTTATACATATCGGAAAGGTAGAATTATATCTAATTTATACAAAATGATTTAACTAATTTAAACCAGCAGAAAAGTGCTTAGAGAAGTTATGTTGCCTTAGCACTTCTTTCCTTTTCAAATAGATGAAGAAGAAGAAAAAAATGCACAATCCGGGCAATTTCTTTCCCATACAAGTCTCTTTTTTCTTTTTTTTTTCTTTTTTCTTTATTTCTTTTTCCTTTCCCCCGTACAATAAGAACCAGATCCCCTAGGTCTTGAGAAGATATAAGAACGATAGACTTATTTTCTATTAAAACATATCAATTCAACACATTACTTGCACAAACTTGTATATAAAGATTATAAGCAAATGCCAACACCCTTTTTAAATCGAAAGCTGCTTGACTATCACATACAATTTGCACTGTTTCTTTTTAGTCTTTGAACCCCTTGGCATTCCGTGTTTTTGATTTGTTGGGTTTTTTCATTTGCTTTTTTTTTTTTTTTTAAGATAACTTGAAGATGTTAATGTTTCCAGGCAATATAAATGCATGATTTTATACATGTTCACACAATCCGTGGTTGTCATATGCTCATCTTATAAATCTGAACCGAAATCTAATCAGGTTGTTAAAGTCGGGCTATATACCTATTGTAGTCGATTAGTACGGTAGCTTGAAACAAATTCAAACCATTTAATCCGTAATTAGAACAATAGCTATTGCATGTACAATGCAGTCCAGAATAAGTGCTGTTTGAAATGTAATGCTGGTTCAACTGGAATCAATCTGTACTGTAATTTTGTTTGTAATCCTGTATATTATGGTGTAATGCACACTGGGATTTTAGAAAAAACATCCATCATTTGGCAACAACATAGTATTGAACATTTGGTCGAATGTTGCATTTTTCCTTAAATGTGATTTTTTTTTTCTTAGTGTAAGTAATTCCTATGGGATTATTGTTTTATTCGGATAGCTCATGAAAGGTGCAACACTTATTATTTGTAGAATAAAATTGGACTAAAAAAAGGACACGGATTCTTTACTTNCCCGGCCCTCGGCTCTCCCCTCCCGGGCCGCGGGGTGTCCGCAGCCAGCCCCGGCCGGGACCCGCACACCGGAGCGGGCGCTTCGGCCCCGGCGCGGCGGCAGCAGGTGCGCCTTCCCCCGCAAGGCAGACCTGAACCCGCGCTATCGATTCATCGTCCCCTCCTCTTCCCAGGCGGGAAACGTATTCCTTTAATCTTCACTGATTATTCTGAGGCTTAAGAAACCCGGGAACACAACCTGCGGGAGAGCAATTCCCCTAATGACCAGGAACAATTATCAACAGGTCTTTGCCTCCGACCATCAAAAACAGATTCAAGACGTTACCTGAAATACTTTATATGAAGCCTGTCACAAATCGGAGGTATTTCATAAATATTTCAGTTAAACCCAGCAGAAAGTAAACAGGCTTTCCGATGGATAAGGGCATCTTTTTTTTCTCCAGGAGAAATCAAGCTACTGGTGTCTATTTTAAAGGTGTTTATAGCTACGGAAATTCAACGTGTAAGCATGGCAAACCTGTCCTAGCAGTTCAGCACCCTCCGCTGCCAGGCTTCCCCGTTAAAAACATGCTAAAAATTAATTGCGATGCCGACTGATGAATTTTGCAGCATTTCCCTGCGTTTCGCCAGAGCCTGCAGCTCCGCTCTCGAAAACTGTTGCTGAATCTGAAAAGAAAGCAAGCAAAAGGCAACTTTTCAAGCACCTGATTAACCTTTCCCAGTCAGTGGCAATACAGCTAAATGTGCTCTAGATAACCCGAGGGGGGTAAATGAATGAGGATTTTTCAGATAAAATTGAAAAAGCTGACCCAGGCTTGCTTGCCTTTTGGTTATGCGCTTTCTTCCTAAATATAAGGATTCTTCTAGTCAGTCAAGGGGCAACTCACATGCCACCATCTTTTATTCAAAGGCAGGCACAGATGTTCCTTCTGCAGGGGAGGTTTTAATTTATGAAAATGATATTGTTTATGCATGAATGCACTCTGCATAACACACAGTACTTCCATCTGATGAGAGAAATACCACAGAACCAGTGCCAATGTCAGGAACATATTCTGCAAATTTAGTCGCTTAAATGTTTAATGAATATTTGGAAGGCATTTCCAAACCACAAGAAACCTTTTCAATTACCTTTTCTTTTTCCACTGTTGGTAACAACTTGAAAGATCTACCTAGGCTATCTCAATGTTTGCTACTGTGATACTTCAGAGAAAGTAATATTTTAATGTTATGAGCAACCTAATAAGGAAAATTAATTAGGCATTTTGGTAACTAGAGGCTCTATTTTACAAATCACTTGTGAGTTTTCTTATTTCAATTAGTTTTGGGTGTTTTTTTTTCTATCACCACTCTTATAAAATATTGGAGACCTTCCCCCTTCCCCCGCTTTGCTGATGCTTCTGATGCCTCCATGATATTTCTTTCATACTACTAACATCAAGCCAAACGTTGACATTTCTGCTCATGACTCCCACAGGAAGGTCTATCAAGGTCTCTTTTAATGGAAAGAATTACTCACACTGTTCCTCTCCTATGAACATAAGGCTAATTAACTAAGGCTGTAGTGGGATTATCTAACTTCCACACGCAGAGAAAAATCTGGGGTTGCTTTGTACCCACACACATACTGGGTCATCCAGCACAGGCCTAAAACTCTATTTTTAGGGCTGGTTGTGACCAGTGGCCTTTCCCTTCTTCTTTATGACATACTTCCGGCAGCAGAAACTGCTCTGCCAGCAGTGCACGCTTGAGGTTAAATCTGCAGGTACAGTATATAAGAAACAGCCACGACTTGCAGCTTTTCCTTTCTTGGTGTTCTGGAACAACAGAAGAGGATCTGTGGAGGTTGTGGACACACTGTTGGCTGTGACAGACACAGCTGAGGCCCCAGCTACAGCAGAGGAATCTGAAATGGTGGAATTCCAGGTTACGTGCACAAGATGTCAGAGAGACTGCACCCTCCGGTTTTACCCAGCCCAAATGAACAAAGTGCCTGAACAATGTCAGACTTTGGCCCAGTGCACTCAGAAGGAGTCTCCAGGAGAAGGGAAGTAGATTCAAGGAGAACCAAGATTCTTGAATTCACCAGAAGAAAACAGAGAACCACTTTCTCCCAAAGATATTGTTACAGAATATTCATAAACTAACATGGAAAAGCAATATGCAATTCCAGAGGTAATAAGGATTAATAGAAATAATTCTAAACTAAGTATTGAGAGCAAGTAAAACTAATCTTTTCTATTTTCTGTAACAGTAAAAAAATCTTGCGATTATTTCAGTATTGTAACTCATTAAAAATAAATCCACCATGACCTTATCAATTGCTTTTGACATATTAAAAACATTAGTCTCTTTTTTAAAAAAATACAATACTTCTGTTCAGAGAACCATCTTGTCAAATAGTTTGAGAAATTACAGAGTAAAATTCCATTCTCTTTTTTATATATATAAGGTAACCTAAGATAAAAAAATTGAACAAAACCCACTCATTTCTCACTCATTCCTATTGAGGAAGAATAGAAATGAAACTTGGAGTTCTGCCTGGTACTGTATCAGGGAAAATATGCAGAAATTGGTCCTTGTTTTTAGTGACCAAGATGGGTTGTATGGTAATTATTTCAGAAATTAGAAATGATCTACACTCTTTCCTCCGCTGAAAATTCCACATTACAGAAAACCCTGAAAAACCTAGTACATAAATATATGTTGAAACAGTGAGCTGAAGATCTACAAATACACTGGTATTTAGATATCTACATAAGTGTTTTTTAAATAATTCATATATGTATTTAACAAACTGTCAGAAGCTATGCAATACAAAATTAAAACTGACAATGCTCTCAAAGCATTCTCTTAAGTATTTAGGTTGCCTACAGGGTATGTAAAACATAGAATATCAGCCCTAGTTTTCAGTTCCCTTGCTTGTAGTAGTTTGCAGCATAGAGTTAACCACATTTTGCATGAAATAAAATAGAAGCAACTAATATTTACTCATTTACCAACACTGTGACAGAGCAATAGAAAATAAAATTCAGAAGAAAAAAAATTACCTTAAAAAGATAGCATACCAACCTTAATGCAAAGAATAGACAATGTCCTCTGATTAACACATTCTCATTTTATATTCTTGCCATTACCACATTTTTCTCTATTGTTCTGATTAAGATTAGTTTCAATTCACGGGGCTATCAGGAATGGCTTCAACTTCAGACTGCATTCCTGCAGCTTCTTATACCTCCATAATAATTTCACTTGTTCTTGTTGCTCTCTTTGCAAAGGTTTGTCCATTTCCTTACCTACTTTTCTTCTTCTGTTCTTTAATGCTTTCCTTCTTTTGAAAATATAAAGATGTATAGCAATAGTAATGCCCTCTTCTACAGACCATTGATGCCATTTGCCTTCAGAATAATTTATGGCTTTGCTTATTGTGCAAAAAAAATGGTGTTCTGCTTAATGTCACTTCTTCATGGTAAACCAACTCAACAGAGCTGAATTAATATAGACAGTTACAAAAGATTCTTTTCTAAAGTAGAAATGTAAGCAGGGAGCATAGTTAGGAGAGCTAATATCTGTGAATGAACAGCTGAAGTATAACTGACCATACACTAAACCCTCATTGTATAAACACACACTGTAGCCAGAAAAACATACAAGCCAAGAGTATGCTGCCAACTTCAAAACTCAGGTTTCTCCAGAAGGAAATCTCCACTAGCTACTTGTTAGAAAACAAGTCAGCTACCAGAAATGTTCAGTTGAAACCTCTGGAATTGGGGACAAGGTACTTTCCCCAGAGTGTCCCCTCATCTCTTCTTGTCTAAATTCCTGTTCCTTAACTTGAACATCACATTGCTCATGAATCAAAAACTGGCCTACTTACCTCACTGCATTTTTACAGACATTTTTCTTGAGGTGGGAGGACATATTTTCCAATAGCAAGCTTTACCTGCTTTCTGTCCTTCAGTAAACACTAGCTGCACTTCCCCCACTTGCTATTTCTGTCACAGGTTGTCCTACCTCTTTCTTCACTTCACAAGGTTCTTCTGGAAAAGAGTTCTGAGGCTCTCACTACTTCTCAGCATCTAGAGAGCAAGGGATGATTTCCAGAAAGAAACACTGTTAGTTAAGGAGAGCTTAGCTCCTCTCCTTGTTTCCTACTACCTCTTCTCATGGTCCAGAGGATGCTTCCCTCTCCTAGGCCATCTGGTTATGCTCACTGCCAGCACCCTGACCTGGAGCAAAATCTCCTCTGGATCCAGACTGCTGAGAACAAATTCTAAGAAATCACAAGGGAGATCTCCCCCCCCACAAGATCTATGTTTTAGAAGAGGCTCTTATGCACGGTGTCTGCCTTCGTGTTATTTCAGCCATGTCTGTGCCATATCCAGGTCCTGACACACAAACTTGATATTCTTGCCTGACCTTGAACCTGCCTTGATAATACAAGTTTCCGTGGTGGCTGCTGGGCTAGCACTGACACTGGCTACTGTCACCTGACCTGACCTAATGACTGCTTTTCAGCTTGTTGGATCTACCTTGATACAAGGGGTTTGTCCAGCTATCTGGACTCTTGTTGAACTTAGCTACACACAGTTCTGTTTACCTTGGTCAGGTATGTGGGATCCTACCTGACTTGTAATCACTCTAAACCCCACTTCCTTTATAAAGCAGCCTACTCCTACTATTCCTCAGAATTCCTCCTCTTGCCCTTCTGGCTGCAAGGGCCATGAGGACACTACTGAGCCTTAAAAACCCTGAGCAGCCCCACCTGCAACCCTGTCACCGACCCTACACATGAGCCTGGAGCTCTATTCAAGCTCAATCTGAGACTACAACTTTTTCATCTACAGATTCTCTGGGATGCTGGTCTTCAGCTCAGCCACAACCCCGATCTGGCTCTGAGCCCTTCTGATCCAGACCTGCCTCGTCATTATAAACTTGGCTGATGATCTGTGTTTTTGATGGATTCTAGCACCCTCCTCAGACTCCCTTGCTCAGGAACTTCCAGGTGGGTCCTGGCCGGAAAGATCCCTGCCTTGCTAGCCCTGGCATCTTCCTTGGCTCCCTGTTTCTTAGGGAGCAGTTGGCCCATGCTGTTCTTGACAATGGCTTTGCTTCCCTTTTTGGTGTGTCTCCTTCCCTCCTGCCCTCTTTTTTTGTTCTGACTTTACTTGAGATATTTGTCTAAAAAAACCCAACCCAATAAAAAATGTTGAGACCATTTCTAAGGCATCTCCGCAGCCTCTCTGGAAACTCTCTGAAAAGTTTCAAAATTTAATTTGAAGGTTTATTATAAAAAATGTTATTCAACTTACTCTTTATTAAGAGGTGAACAGGGCTTCTCTATTTTCTTGCATCTATTGGTATGGAATCATAGGATGGACTGGGTTGGAAATGACCTTAAAGGCTACCTCGTACCAACACGCCTGCTATGACCACAGTCATCTGTCACTAGACCAGGTTTCTCAGAGCTCCATCCAGTCTGGCCTTAGACACTTCCAGGGATGGGGCATCCACAACTTGTCTGAGCAGCCTGTTCAAGTGCCTCACCACCCTCACAGTAAAGAACTTCGTAATACCTAAGCTGAACCTTCTCTCAGCTGAAAACCATTTCCCTTTGTCTGCCACAACATGCTCTTTTAAAAAGTCTCTCTCCATCTTTCTTGTAAGCTCCTTTCAGGTCCTGGAACCAAAATGCATGTGAGAGAACCGGAAAGTAAAACACACTTTAGCTACTTTGGCTGACCTGCAACGTCTTCTACATCATCCCACTTCCTCATGCAGCACACTGTACTTCTAGAAGTCCCTTGATCATTCTGCTGTCACAGGTACTGATATGCTCCACTTCCAAGATTGGCTACAATCAAAGATTTAGAAGAAATCAAGACCGTTGCATGTAGGCTCAGCACTCTATGCTGCTTGAATGCCTACTGTACAATTCCTACGGATTGTCTTGCATCTTCTTTTTCTTTCTCTGATACGAGCACACCACAGAAGATACTACATTAGATCATCGACACACACAACCATTTCCTTACAAGAAAGCAAAAGAAAGTTCTTTGTGTGAGAGTTCCAAACATAGTGTAGAAAAATGGATAAAATTATGTTGCTGGGCTATTCCATGCATTTCCAAATTCAATGTGCAAATCTGAAAGTTGTGATACCTAAAAAAAAAAAGTCTGTTAGAGTAGACTTGCTTAGAACTTTTTCCCCCAGAAAAAAAGTGTCTGTCTCAGATTTACAAAGAATTGTGGGGATTGAGGATTTGTGAACAGCAGCAAAAACACAGTGAAGAGACTTGTATGATTTTTATTACTACATACAGTTCTCTTACTATTTTTTTATCTAATACATTTGGTATCTTAACTGTTACTGATTTAATAGACTTTTTAAGTAACGTCTATAAGAGGGTGTTAGAAGTTTTAATTACATCAGTTGAAGGATATTACTAGTCTCTCAGGAACTGCAATAGTTTTCCACTGATGGTACTGAAAATAGTATTAGTTTATGGTTCTAAGCCAGTTATCTTACCGTTTCCTGTACCTTATGAGAAATTATCTGGTGATAATATATAATATACACTAGGTGGTATAGGCTGATAAATTGTCCTAGAAACAAATACAAATGACTGCAGGGGATTATACAGGGCATACAACCTCAAAAGCGATTTTACTATACCTAGCTTCACATTCTGCTTTATCTTCCAGTTCATGATTTAGCTTTCCTTTTGAATGACATCAGTGCAAACACATTAAAGATCACTGACACCCAATAACAGACACAAGCTGAATTGGTTCATCTACTGCTGTACCAGAATGATAAATATTAAGGCAAGCTTGTTTGTTTGGCTCACAGTTATTCCTGCCTTGTCACTCGTTTTTTTTGCTTGAAGATATTTTGCACAAAACTTGCACAGTCTACACATAATTTCAATTATTTATACCTTATTCTATCTGATTACTCTGCAGTTGAGATATTTATATCCCAACAAAGAAGGCCTAAGGGACAAAAAAAAAATTGAGACAATTAAGCTTTAAGCAAACGAAAACCTTATGTGGTCGTGTTGTGGTTCAGAATGGCAAATTGGTGAGGGCTGCGTTTCAGTACAAGCTGTATTAAATGGCTCGATGCAAATTGAAAAGCACTTACAGGTTGCCTATTTAACAAATATTTGGAATATACTTTAAACATGGCAAAGTAATAGATGGAAATACACATCAAAAAGTTGTACCATGGTGGCTTTTAAAATGCGTCTTAAACCTGTCTTCTCAGCTACATAATTAGTAGCTTGGTACTGCTTTTTATGGAAGTATGAAGGAAGACAACATGCCTTGAGAACATGTATCATCTCATGAGCTCTTGGCTGGTTTGATTGCAATCAGATTTCCTTATCTGTAACAACATTTCTCTTCTACAGTGCTAAACATCACAGGAAGAGCCTTGGACACTCTTAACATGTGGTTTGAGCTGTAACTTGTATCCATCAGCAAAAGGCAATATTTTCAATTTATTGCTTTCTCAGAAGGACATTTACATTTGTCTTATTACGAACATTAAAGATAAAATTACTGAGTCTCTCATTTTAGAATACCATTTTCATGCACTAGTAAGCCACTATGACATTAAAAAACCTTGTAAGTATACAAGTTTAGCCCTTAAAGGCTCAGGAGCATGTTATAAAAGGGAGCTGACCCTGCAGCTCTAACGTGATTCTCATCAGTGAATCTTACAGCACCTGTGAGTAAAACTGTCATACCTCCAAGCAGTAAAGTCTGTAATTTATAGAGCAGGATTAAAGTGGTCTTCCTCCCCTGCATTGAAGCTTTGAAGGTGAGGGATGACTACACAATCATTCTGGGTATTCTTTCTGCACTGGCCCACTTGATAGCAGATCTGCTGTTGTGTGAATCAGTATCAGACTCGGAGTCACTGTATTGCTCTGTTGTTATGAATGAAGGGCATTAACTAGGTGATGCCTCCACCCTGGTTTATGGCAATAATCTGTTTTGCAGCACGAATGCCAACATGGTATTTACATTAAAGTTATGTCAGAGTCACAACTTGTGAAAGACTCAGCCCTTTTAGTATGGAAGGGCTATTCGAACTTCATGTCGTAGTTTTCTAAAGCTAAGAAACAGCAATATTGTTAATGATAACAGAGAAGTGGAAGACGTGGGACTCTGACAAGGAAAATTAATTTCTGTAGCTGGAGCGTTCCTTCGTTGCTCTCCTTGAGGCAGTAAGTGAGGAGAGGAGAGCAGAGCGGTGAGATGCCCGAGTGCCTTCTGGCCGCTGTTCCCCGCGGGCAGCGCACCTGACGCGGGGTCCGGCCGGGTGCCGCCCTGCGCTCTGCCCGGCTCCGGGACGGACGCGCTGCCCCGCAGCCGGGCCCCTCTGTCCCGCCGCTGCCGGCGAGGGCACGGCAGGTCCCTCGGTGCCGGCCGAGGACGCGG